>OZ012737.1:367064150-367629150 GCA_963859935.3 Lathyrus sativus
TGTAAAATTCAGTTGATTTCTTTATGTGAAACCCTAGATATCATGGATATTGGGACAAGAAACACCAAGAAAAACAGTTTCAAGAAGCCTGATACTTCCAAGTTAAGAAAACTAGGGACTATGGTATCAGAAGACTTTGGGAAAAGATATGGGAAGATGATGAGTATAGTCAAGACTGGGATGGAAGAAGGAGTTCTTAACACTTTGGTTCAATTCTATGACCCATTGTATCACTGTTTTACCTTCCCCGACTATTAGTTGATGCCAACCTTGGAGGAATATGCTTACTGTGTGGGAGTTATTGTAAAGGACCAGAAACCTTACAGTGGTTTAGAAAGCTTAACCTCACCGAAGGAAATAGAAAATGCTCTTCATCTCGAAGTATCAAAGACTAAGGATAATTGTGCCACTAAAAGCGGAGTCAAGGGTTTCCATTCTTATTTCTTAGTTAAGAAAGCTGCTTATCTTGCCAAAGAGGGTGGTATGGATGCATTAAAAGAAGTGCTTACTTTATTAATCTATGGATTGGTGTTGTTTCCCAAAGTCGAAGAATTTGTCAATTCATCCGCTATCACCATATTCCTAAGTGGCAACCCAGTGCCTACCTTGTTAGGAGACACTTACCATTCAATTCATCATCGGACACTTCAAGGAAAAGGAACCGTCCTTTGTTGTGCACCCCTATTGTACAAGTGGTTCGTCAACCATTTTCCAAGAACTGACTCTTTCAAAGAAAGTCCCAATGGATGGAGATAGTACTAAAGGATAATGTCTCTGACGCAAGCTGACATTCATTGGTACAATCCTGCCTACGACATAGGAGTCTACTTTGACCGGTGCGGTACTTTACAAAACATAACACTCATTGGAGTAAGGGGAGGAATCAACTACAACCCCGATTTGGCCCACAAATCTACTGTTATCTGGACTCTTCTATCTCGACACCAAAGTGATAGAGAATGTGAGAAATAACACAGTCGATGCTTGGGAGAATATTCAGAAAAATATTAAAGCTGATCTGGGAAAGAAGAATTGTGTGGACTTTGAACCATTCACTTTATGGGTACAATCTCGAGCCTGAGATCTGAATATGCCATATCTCCCGAAGAAGAATTCGTAGATCGTTATCGCGTCATCATCTTCTGCCATCCTTATTAAGAATATGGAAGAGTTCCAAGAAGTTCTTGAAAGAACAAATCTTGAGAGAGATATCTGGGAAGGAAAGTATCATACTCTATTTTCCGAAACAATGGAACTCAGAAGAGAATTTCAAGATAAAGATGAACTGATCGGTTGGCCCGAACGACGTGTAATCGAAGGAGATGTGACAAAAGAGAATTTATTTTTCTCTACTGTCAAGCCTACTCAAAGCACTCACAAGTATTCAAATATCCCGCCTACATCCGGAGCTTGGAAAAGCGTAGTATACAAGTTGGTAATGGAAAATACAATACTAAAGAAGTTGAAGAGGTCTCGTGACTAAAGTTCTTGTTAGAAACTTAGACTATAGGACCTAGTTTTCTTGATGTAAATTTAGGCTTCTTGTGTTGTATTTTAAAGTTGTAACTTTTCCCAAAAATTAATGAAATGAGGGTTTGACTTAATTAATCTTCTGAGTTTCATAAAACCAGTTGCATTTGCATTGCATTCTTGCATTTTTAACTAACCATTCAAGGAATTCAAAATCTCATTTTTGCAGACATTGTTATGGATCACAGAAGTAGATTTTCATTCCTGAGCCTAAGGTTGGAAAATCTTAGGATCTTGAGGGGCCTTGTCAGGAATCCATCCGTATTCACCACCAAATATGGAGATCTGCTGCCTTTGTTAGATACAAGGGTCAATGAAGACATGATGTTGGCACTTGTCGAGATCTACGACCAGGTGTACCATTGTTTCACTTTCCCAGATTTCCAACTACTTCCAACCTTGGAAGAGTATTCTGCTTATTTGAAGATTCCTTTGACCTTTACTCGCCCCTACGGTAAACCAACAAGAAAGGAGCTTGCCAAAGCTCTACATCTTGAACCCACAAAGCTGCCTGCTCGATTGGTGAGTAGAGAAGGATTCTCTGGAATGGAAGTAAGGTCATTCATGGAAAGAGTTGAATTCCACTATGATATTAGGTACTTAAGGATCTTTGAAGAAATCTTGGCTTTTCTGATCTATGGTATATACCTTTTCCCTAGTTACGACGAGTTCATCATCGAAGAAGCCATCCGACTCTTCATAATCAAAAACCCTGTTCCCACACTACTGGCTGACACCTACTATGTTATCCACCGTCGGAAAATGTATAGTTTGAGACTATTATCGTGCTGCACAACACTTCTCAACAAGTGGTTTATTTCACACTTGCCCAAGACTCATGTTCTCTAGAATCTCCACGACAAGGATGCTTGGATCAAAAGGTTAAAATCACTTTCCCATTATGACGTCAACTGGTACGACATTAAAAATAGAGGAATCACCATGACTCATAGCTGTGGAGACTTTCCCAACAAACCATTTGTGGGCACAAAAGGAATCACCAGCTACAGTCCGGTCCTCGCTCGCCGTCAGCTAGGGTACCAAACAGGACTAGAAACAGATCAAGACTTGCTAAGGACTTGTTTCTGTGAAAAAGGTAGTGACGAAAAGTTTGAAGCTCAAGCCTGTTTAGACTGGTATCGTCCACATCTACAAGGAATAACTGCTGAAGAAAACATGGGCTTCCTGGCCACAAGAGCTCATTTCCTTTGGTCAAAAGAGATAGCTCTGAAAATGTTCTAAAATCATACTTATGAAATCTCTCTAGAACCAGAAATACTCATGCCCAAAGACGAACTGAAGTTTGCTTTAGTAAAAGCAAGACGAGAAAATGCCGAGCTGTGGGAGCTGATTTGTCAGAGTCAATACCACGCAAGACCTCAAGAAGAGGAAGAATAATCTTGTTAGAATGATCGAGGCCTCCAAAATTCCTGTTTGTTTCTAAGATTGTAATTTTAAGAGCTTTTTGAAAATTATGTTGTAAGAAAGGTCTCGTTCGTTAACGAGAACCATATGTTGTAACAGAATTTGTTTTATCAATGAAATTATGCTTTCCTTTTATGTTTTCAATCACGTTGTACGTGTGTTGATTTATTAATTTTGTTTGTAAACAAGATTATTGCTTTTCCTTGAATGAGTAGTATTACATTTGCATAGAAACTCATTTGCATAGTGTTGCATTGGTTCCGTAACTCATCCGTTGTTCTTTTCCCCCAGAAGATCACACTGAGTCCCCACTGCTACAACACCCGAGCCAATACTCAGAAGAGAATGGTAGATCAACAAGAGAGAATTAATCAGATTGACAATGAATTGGGAGGACTTCGAGGCGATGTCAGCCAGATCCTGGAAGCTATGCAAGTGAGTAGGGGAAAAAGGGACACGCAAGCCACGATGGCATATGAGGTTAACGCAACTACAACAACCCCTATGCCGATAGTGACTTCCAAAACAAAGTTTCCATTCAGCATCTCCAAAGACTTTGTATCTCCATTTCAGGTCCAAGGCATAACGACACAAACAGCAGAACTTATGCATGAATTCCATAACCCTCTGTTCACTCAAGCAGGCGCTCAGATGAACGTCCGACCGATCTTTAATACTCAACAACAATAAGTTTATGAGATACCAGATGAATTTTAAGTAGGGGATGAAAAACACGACAAGCTAAGGGTCGAGATGGAAATCATGGCAAGAAGAATGAAGGCTTTAGAAGGGAAAAGCATCTTTGGTACTGATGCCAGAGACATGTGCTTGGTCTCGGGGTTGGTGTTCCCCCTAAAGTTCGTAATGCCATCCTTTGAAAAATATGATGGGGCAACTTGCCCAAAACTCCATTTGGTGATGTATTGCAGACGCATGGCTGTGCATTTTGACAATGACAAGTTAATGATACACTGTTTCCAAGAAAGTTTGAAAAGCAGTGTCAAGCAGTGAAGTCGGTTTGAAAGTTATGGGTAGCTATGTCAGGGAACGATTTCCAGATTGTTGATACCTTTTCAGGTTTTACTGTGATGTCCAATCCTCTGTATGGTTCTTTGCTCGATGAAGATTTTCCGCAAGTGAACAACATAACTGAAGCTTAGTCTGTGCAGCTTTCTGTTGAAGACCAGGATCTACATGAACAGTCTGTTGTCTGAAGTGAACGTTCATTTTCTCTTGATACTTCAGATTATCATGATGCTGTGTCCTCTGTGTTGATTTCCCGAAGAGAGGTTTCGTTAGTGAAGATTTAAGACCTGAGAGCTCTTGAGTATGCTAAAAGGTTGCATGCATTGGATAAAAGATTCAAGGCCTTGGAAGTTAAAGATATTGTTGGTCTCAATGCTTCAGACACGTGCCTGGTGTCCGGCCTAGTGTTACCTCCGAATTTCAAAGCACTGAGGTTTGAAAAGTACAAAGGGGATAGCTGCCCGAGGCAACATTTGGTGATGTTCTGCAGAAGAATGACTTCGTTTGTGCACGAAGACAAGTTGATGATTCACTGTCTTCAGGACAGTCTGATTGGGGCATCTCTGAGTTGGTATATGCAGTTAGAGAGTAATCAGATTCGATCATGGATGGATTTAGCCAAGGCTTTTCTGAAAAAGTACGAGTATAATCTTGACATGGCTCCCAGTTGTAACGCCTCGATTTCGATTATCCCTTTTTCGTTAAGTCCTTTTTGATTTTAATTGGGCGAATATTATTTTGAAGTGGAATTTTCGTGGAAATATGTTATGTTTACATATTGTTCTATTTTACCCAATTTTGGGAGTTTTCGGAGAAAATAGTTGGAGGGTATTTTGGACATTTCCTATTTAAATGATAAGTTGGATATTTTATGAGATATTGAGTTAGTAGATGTTTTGGGAAAAATAATAGGAAGATATTAAAGAGGAAATAGAAGAGAAAGAAAGATAGTAAGAAAGGAAGGAAAGAAAAGAGAAAGAAAGAAGGAGAAGAGAAAAGAGGAGAGAAAGAAGAGGAAACTTCGGAAAACATCAAGATCAAACCCTAGCTTGCGGTTAATTAGATAAGGGTGAGAAGTTTTATCATCTTGATAATGTATGTAATCATGTATGTGCTAGTTTGGATGTATTGGATTGTTTTCTATGTTTCCATTTCTAGGTCAGAAGTTGATTTAATCGGTAGAAAATGAGTTTTATCGGTTAGAATTTGGAATAGACGATGTAGTATAGTCGGGTGATGAGTGGGCTGTACTACTGGAACTTATTTGGATTGAACTGGTCGGTTTGTGAGGTTTGGGCTTTTTGACAGCCATGGGAGTTCTGAGTTTGCAGGTTCGCCAGGCGAATGGCGGCGAAGCTTCGCCAGGCAAAGCCCAGCGAGCAGCAACGAACCAAATCAGTAGCAAACACCCTGTCTTCGCTGGCAAGTTCGCCAGGCGAGTGTGCTAGCAAGTGCTAGCGAGTAATTCCAGAATAACTCCCAGTGGTCTTCGCTGGCAAGTTTGCCAGGCGAACAAAGTAGCAAAGGTTCGCCAGGGGCTTCGCCAGGCGAAGGTTGGCAAATGCGACATCATTTTCCTGTTCTCTGTGTTTTTCCTTTCCATGCGGATTCGTTTGTGTGCCGTGTGGTACGTTATGTTGTGGGTAGCCGTATGGCGTGAATCCTAGTTTGTGAATTGTGAAGTGTGGAATGTGGCCGTTTGGCAATTTGGTGCATTTACTTGAATTGAATAGAAATGCATGTTGAGGTCGAATGATGAATATAAACCAGGTATGAATTAGTGTGAATGAATGATGAATATGTATATATGTATTGTGATATGTGTTGCACCCCAAAATTTGACCAACCAATTATCGCATTTGGCTTATGTTTTGACTCATTTTGCATGTTGCATTTACATACCGCATACATTGCATTTTTCAGTCAGATTGACTTTATCGGGATTGCAGCCTCTTCTCGCGTTGCAGGCATTTCAGGCCAGTTCGAATAATCAGGTTTTGTTGTGGAAGTTGTGCTCTTCCCAGTGTTTTCAGCTCTTGCTGTTGTTTTTGAGGACATTTCGGTGTCCGGTTTTTATCGTTTATTTCGCTGTATTCGCGCATCTTTTTTCTAATCGATTTAATTGGCTTTATTGCAATTTTAGATTTTTTTCCCTTATTTTATAGAATTTTTAAATAGATTTTAATAGATTAATTGTTTTTCTAGATTTTAAATAGATATTAAATATGTTTTTTTAATAGTTTTAATAGGATAATTCTTTTTCTAGAATTTTTTTTTAAAATAAATTTAAATAGGCTTAATAGATTTTTTTCTATTTTTAATAGGTTTAGAAATTAGTAGATTTAACTCTCTTTTAGATATTAATAAGGTTTTTTAGAAATTAATAAACATTAATAGGTTAATTTTTCTTTTAGATTTAATTCCTTTTAGAAATTAATAGGATTAATTTTCTTTTTTTAATTTTTTAAATTGGTTTAGAATTAATAGATATTAATTAGGATTTTAATTAGATTAGTTAGTATTAATTGGTTGTGATTAGTTTTGATAATAGAGTTTAATCAATGTCAATAGCAGTTTTAGCATTTAATTAGTTTTAATGTAAGTCTTAATTTTCGTTTTAGGGTTAATTGATCTTTTAATCATCATTAGTCGCAGTTAACTGAGTTTTAATAATCATTACGCAATTAATTGAATCGGGTTTAATCTTAATTTCCGTTAACAGATTTTAATAAGTCTTTAATTGAGTCCACTAATCAGTATTCATCATCATTAGATCACTAATCATTTTTTTTTTGCATGTTCATTAGTCTGAATTCGTGGGCCACTTGTCCAATTGTGGGGGCCCAATCCCAGTCCACTATGCCACTTGTCAGCTTTATAAGCCCTCCACCTATCCCTATCTCTCTCTTCCACCTGACACATCACTGCCACGCCTACCCATACGTGTCCCCACCTCACTCTCCCCACTCCCATGCGTGCTTCCACGCGTCCCAGCCATCTCCCTCGCTGCCGGCCATGCAAACGGTCGGAGTTCCCACCGGAGAAATCAAACACGGCCAGAATCCACCGTAACCACTCACCGGTAACTCCATAACGGTCACCGGAAACTGCGAACAACTCGCCGGAACCTGCAATCAAGCCTCAAGATCTTCATCCTCTCCACCAGATCATCAAGATCTTCATCACGTCCATCATCCTCGTCGTATCTTCGCCAGAAATATTTCCTGAAGATTCATCAATCATTTACATCGGTCATCAGATCTCTCCAGATTATTCAAGAATATTCATACCTTCATGTTCGTTCTTCGTGATCTTCATCATCTTTAGTGATTTCCTAGGTGTTCATCTTCTTCGCGCAGATCTTCAAGATCCATAACAACCTCTCAGTTTTCTTTCCAGTTTTCCATGAGCATCCATGGACCTTCATGTTCGATCTTCATCGTTTACTTCATCAGTGTTCATCTTCACGCACTCTCAAGATCTTCAGTAACCAAACACCTCAATGAACTTCGCAAGATCTTCAGAAATTCTCAACGAACACTCCATCTCCAACAGATTACCAAATTCGTCCAGATTTTCATCACTCATCAACATCACTAGATCTTCAGAGAACCACAAACAAAGTCTCCAGATCTATCTTCAATACTCATGAACCTTCAAGAATTTCTCATCCTCGTAACTCCAATTTCCGAGTCCTCTAGAACGTTCATAAGAAGACTTCAAACCACATCACGATTCGAATCTGGATCTACCTTCGTCTCTGTCGTTTTCCCAGAAAGAGAGCGTGAGATCTGAGGAAGAGGAGTTTTGCGAAGGAAAAGTGTTTTGGAACGGAGAGGGTTTTGTGTGGGGAAGTGTTGTTTAAGCGAGAAGAATGGACGAGAGAGGTTGAACGATGGTTGGGAATGGAAAAACGGTGGAGCTGGAGTGTCTCTGAGAGTGACGGCGGCGGTGAGGGTGAGAGAGAAGGATAGTTAGGGTTTCTGATTGGGGAATGTGGGAGTGAGGAAGACGAAAGGGGGTCCTTAGTGGGTCATTAGGCTATGGCCCGTTCGTTTTTTTTTATCCACACCTCCGTTTCTGCTTACACTCCCCTGTTCTCGTTTGGGCTTCGTAAGCCCCTGACCCATTGGTTAAATGCTGATCTCCCCTCTGTTTTCCTTACACACCCCCATCCTGCTGTTCCGTTTGGGCTCCAAACCTAAGCCCATTTACAATTTTGCTGGATGTATACCATATATTCCCAAACGAACCCCCGCTGGAATATTTTTGATTGATTGGGCTGGGCCCAAATACCATTTTCGCTGGCCATACCTCCATCTTCCCAGCGCACCCCCCTGTTCCCCTTGGTTCCATTTATTTCTGTTGTTTGTTTTCTGATTGTATTGTGGGCTGGGCCCAGTTTTGTTTTTGCTGCTTCACCCTAGTTTTCAGGCTGTACCCCCTCCCCTTACAATTTAATTTCTATAGTATTGGATGTGTGATTGTAATAATTGTAGTTTTATTTTTTCTATTTTTTCTCCTTAGGCATTATAGTTTAGATATATTTTCTTAGCATATTTTTATAGTTTAGAATATTATGCATATTTTTACTATAGATTTTAATATAGAATTTATATTCTATTGATTTTAGGATATTATAGAGATTTTAGTATAGAGTTTTTCATTCTATTGTCTTTATAGCAAATTATAGAATATTGTGCATAGGATTTTATTCTATTTTTCAGTATGCCATTTCCTTTATATTTCTTTAGGAATTTTATTTTCTATTAAGAATTTATTTTCAATTTAGGAGTAGAACTTTATTTCCATTTTGCGTTAGATTTTCTCTCCTCGTTTCTCTCCTGATTTCTTATCCGATTTTATCTTCGATTTTATTTTTGGCTGGCCGTGTGACACGATTCAATTGGAGAATGATTTTCGATATCATTTCTCTATCTTGTCTTTGACACGAATATCAATATGCTACCTCTTAGAGTTCGATTTCTCGTATAAGTCGAATCATGACGGTCTAAGCGTTACATTGGTTCTGGTTCGAGCGTCCTCGTCAAGGATCCAGAGAGGAGAAGATTGGAATGGAGCTTGCGCACATGTCAAGAGCCAACGGAGCCGCTTCGTTCGTTATCATCTTTCTTATTCAAGTTTTCGTGCAACCGTCGATTTTTGTGAGCCGTGGCGTTAGATACGTGGGAAATGACAATCGAGCGGCCTCCCCTCGATCGTTTAGAGTGTTTAGTATATATCCCTTGGGTGATATACGGCACACTCGCTCCTACGTATTAGGTTTCTGCGTGCGTGTCCCGAGTTCCTTCCCGTTTAGGCGTGTTAGGCCTGCTTCCTCTTTGTTCTCGCCCCCGTGCGATCGAAACCCTTTTCTCTCGCGTTCAGGCGATCGAGACCCCTTCTCTTGCCCCTGTGCAATCGAGACTTGCTTTCCTGTAGCGCCGAACTACATTTGCTCTGATCTCTCGTACCAGACGAGAGTACGTAGGCATAGGATTGCGATAATCCTAGCGAGCTACCTTTTTCCCTTTTCCCCGTTTGCTGTAGTTGGCTGAACTACAGCTGCTCTGATTTCTCGAACCATGCGAGAATATGTAGGCATAGGATGCGATATCCTAGTGAGAACACTAACAACTAACTTCTCCATTCTCTCGCTGCCATGCGATCGAGACTTTCCCGCTAACGACTGATGTTCCCTTTCTCTTGCCCCAGCGCAATTGAGACCAGACCGTAGTTCTAGAACCCGTAGGTTCCCATACCTCTAAACCAATGACATACTACGTCCGTTCTACCGCAAACAGGTAACGCCTAAGTCTCCGTCGAGCGAGCAACATACACCTAACTGCTAGAATGCGTACGATAGTATCGTCAATCCTTTCTCTCACCCCCGTGTGATCGAGAACACCTTTTCGTCCCGTTGTAGCCCGAACTACGTTTGCTCTGATCTTTCGCGTTGTGTGAAAGTACGTAGGCACGAGATGCGATATCTCAGTGAGCAAAATCCCCCCGTAGTTTCCCGAACTACGTTGACTCTGACTTTCCCATTGCACGAGGGAATACGTAGGCATAGAGCGCGATGCTCTATCGAGTCAGTTTCTTCCCGTTTAGCTTTAGCAGCCGTAGATAGATTGTTTTTCACCCGTAGACAAACCAGCAAGCGTGGATCCCATCAAGTACGATGGATGTGAGGGGTGGTAATACCTTCCCCTTGCGTAACCGACTCCCGAACCCAGACAATGGTTGCGATGACCTTGTCTTATACCCTTTCGTCAGGTTTTTTCTGATCGTTTCCTTTCCCGTTCTGAGGGATAATAACGAAAGGTGGCGACTCTTCTGTTTTGCCGGCCTCGTTTTTCGCGGTAGCGACAGCTGGAGACTCTGCTGGGGATCCAACGTCCCCTATGCAAGTCAATCGGGGGATCCAACGTCCCTGTGCGAGAGTCAATCCTAGCGCTTGTTTGCTTGTCTGTGGGTGTTTATTTTTGTGCGTTGTATTTTGTATTACTGCTGTATTTACATTTCCCGCACTATATTACTATCTGTTGCTATTGTGCTGTTGTGGGAGGGGAGCCCTGATGAGTGTTAAGCCAGACCCAGGCTCGGTTACATACCTAGCACTAGAAGTAGATTAGTGGTGAACCTGTATGTTAGGCATACACTAGTTCCCACGAAATCTGCACTCAGACGAGATTCTCTAAGATGATTTCCATTTCCATCCCAGTGGGCTGTTGAAAGGATTTCAGATCTAGGGATTGTCGACTCTGGGAACCGATCACTTGTGATTTAGCCAAGTGAGGCCGCTTCAAGAGATGATGATGCCACACCTCCTGGGTATCGTATCATCGTTCTTGGAAGTCTGTGACGCTGATGACCGCATAGGATGCCGAACCTGTGTCAGTTTAGGTCCATACCCATGAGTGGGAGGGTTTTTGTAGGAAACTTGACTTCCAGCCTACCCGGTATTTTGGTTTTCTCTCGTCAGAGCAAACTTATCCCATCAGCAGCATTCAGAGCTTTGTGGGGGTTGTGATCCTGTGTTTGCTGCATTTGCATTTTGCATTGCATTTCATGTGCATCTCATGCTTGCATGTCCATCCTCGGCTGGAACAGAGAGCTTACCCGTCTTTTGTCCAACTCGCAGTTGACTTCCCGGCATTCGCATTGGACTTGAGTTAGTTTCTGGACAGATCATGAACTCCGCAGAGCAGAATCAGGTTGTTACCAGGGCTGAGTTTGAATTGTTGAAGAACCAGTTGAGTCAGTTCACGGAAGCCATAACAGCTATGACTAAAGGAGAGGACAATGTTCAGAGGACTCCGGTAAACAATGTTGTCCAAGCCTAGCCTGTGCAGATTCCCATCAGAGACAGAGATGCATCTTCTCTCCTTGACACAGACTACCAGTGTTTCACTTTCCCTGTGCCAGATCATCAGAGGGTCGCTCCGAAGGTTAATGCTGAGAACCCGAGGGCTGTTGAGGATATGAGAAGATTTCAACTGTTGGAAGATCAGATTGCTACCCTGATGAACAAGAATACTCTTGATCTGAATGCTGCAAGCATGTGTTTGGTGCCATGTCTTGTGATGCCTCCAAAGTTCAAGATGCCGAATTTTGAGAAATACAAAGGGGATAGTTGTCCGAAGCTACATTTGGTTATGTTCTGCAGAAGAATGACTTCACATGTCACCGATGACAAGCTTATGATTCACTGTTTCCAAGATAGTTTGATCGGAGCATCTTTGGATTGGTACATGCAGCTGAAGAGTGATAGCATCAAATCATGGTCTGATTTAGCCAATGCCTTCGTGAAGCAGTACAACTACAACCTGGATATGACTCCTGGTCGCGTGCATTTGCAAGAATTATCTCAGGCGGAGAACGAATCCTTTAGGGGGTATGTGCAGAGATGGAGAGATTTGGCTGCTCGTGTTCAACCACCGCTTGTGGAAAGAGAAATGGGTGACCTCTTCTTGGGTACTTTGAAGGGCCGTTATTATGACATAATGTTTAGTTGTGAAACAACAAGCTTTGCGGACTTGATAAGAGTAGGAGAACGTGTTGAGAGCGGAATCAAGAGCGGAAAGATTCAAGACATTCCTTGTACTTCAATTTATGAAGATGAATCAATTGTCAGTTCTCAAGAAGAGTGGGAGAAAGAAAGTGATGTCACCCCAGAATCTCCCGTACCTCAGATTCAGTATCCAGACACTTCGAGTATTCAGAGTCAGCAACCTGTTGGGACTGTATGTCAGATCTCTGTTACCCGCCAGAGTCAACAGTCGTATCATCGTCAGCCATCTCAGCACGCCCGACGAAGACTAAGGAAACCTGAAAGGCAGTTTACTCAGCTACCGATGTCGTATAGTCAGTTATTGCTGGATTTGGTCAAAAGTGGATTGATAGTGCCGAAAGAGACTAATCCAATGAGCCCGCCTTATCCTCCAGGTTTTGATGCCAACGCTCGCTGTAAGTACCATGTTGGGGCACAGGGGCATTCAACAGATGACTGCAAGGTGCTTCAAAGCCTAATTCAAACTTTGCTAGACTCTAACAGGATCTCAGTCACGCCTCAAGGTGTTCAGATTAACGACCTTCCTTCATCCAGCCAAGGGGGTGAATCAGTTCATGTTATGGGAGAGTTCACTGAAAGCAGATGTTCAGAGGAGTATCAGGATGACTTCAACGATCAATTATGAAGATGGATGGCTCAACAACAAATCAAGTTCGAAAAGCCCGGTTTCTAGAAACTGGCAATCTGTGTTTTATCATGTCATTTCTTTGCATTTGTAGTTTCTTTTCTGTTAAAGCGTAAATTGCATTCATAAAACTTGTATTGTTTTCAATTGATATTGATAATGAGATGAATATGCATGTTTTGATTTAATCCATTCGTGTTCACTCAATGTTTTAACAGATATCCAACGCTTGGTTAAGCAGAATCCGGGGAGGATGACGAAGTTTAAAAGACGCGCAAGCTTCCAATTGTATGCTTTTGAAAATAAAACCTGCTGATGATATACATGCATTGTTTCAAATCCTTAAACACCGGAGTTATAAGGAAGATAATCCCTTGTCAACCCCTTTGAGCCTAGTAGTAGGAGTTTCTTTCGGAAAACAAAAAAACCCTCAATCTTAACCCGGGGCAGGATAGGTGTTAGCTAATTTGACTGAGCGTCCAAATTGCAGAAAGGAGTGTCCGTTTGAGGATCAATCACACCTCTAGAGGTTGTGCCTAAAAAACCACAGTGGTTAAGCATCCGGAGTGAGACAGTCACATTATTTCCCAAAGAGTCAGACAACCAGTGTCACACGACTTGTTCAAAAAAAAGGGAGCAAAAAGAATCAAAGGCCCGCTAAGTCAAAACTTGAAAACAAATGACTTAGGCAAAAATGAGGGCATCCCGCTGGACTTCAAAATCGAAGAAACTCAAAAAGAGTCAGTCCAGGCAAAAATTAGGGAAAGCGAAAAACTGAAAAAATGAAAAGGATTACAAAAGAAAAATCCTCAAACAAAATACAAGTCGTGTTACCCCAAGTGGCAAAGACGAAAAGTGAGTGGCTGTCACTCCAAAAACTCAGGGTTTCTCGTACTATCACTCCTAATTTCTAACCACTGAGAAGTGAACGCTAAGGTCGAATTAGCTAAACGTAGGATTGGAGAACATCACAGAGAACGGGTGGGTGAAAATAAAGTTTGAGCCTTTATCCTTTCCTTTAAAACCGTGAACCTGACCACGATACAACCGAAAAAAGTCCTAATTGAAGCAGGTTTGTTTCGAAGGCATACTTCGGTAAAGATCACGTCGAAACAGACTCCTAAAAAGGGTTCTTCTTACCATGTTAGTACTGATGTTGATATTCTGATAAATGATTTGTTTCATCATATGCCATAAACTGTTTTTTCCTTTTCCAGTGAACAAATTGGATGTCAAAACTGTCATATGCATTGCATTAATATATCTGTTATGCAGAACAACTTGTTTTACCTGCGAGTAAGCGCTTGACAGCAGGAAAGTTTCCTATAGTGGGAAGTCTGATCAGGATAGAATGCAGAACACCCGAATACTCTGTGAACCGGGGCAAGCTATATCAGGTAACCCCATGTGATGTCAGCCATCCGAAGTCAGTTATTTTGAAGTAGTCAGGTCGAGATTTGATGAATCTCTCGAGGAAAACAAGTGTATCTCCCCACAAAGCAGCCAATCAGGGGCAAAGTCGTTGCAGACAGGGGCATGCCACTCTAAGAAAAGCGCAGAAGTTGTTTCTTGCCTGAGGGGCATTTGATCCGAAGCATCTCTCCGAGGTTCAGAGTGCTGGGGCAGTTCATGTCAGACCAGCAGGGTACATATTTTCAGATTTCCTTTAGAGGAATATCCCCACAGGGATCCCGCAGTCTGGGGCATATCAGAAGCGAATGAATTGTTCCTCTCCGTGTCATCAGAACTACTCAAGCAGGTTCAGCAAATCTTCAAGTGTGAGACGAATGTCGGGAAGTTATGCTAATAGCCCTTGACCCTTCAATCAGAAACCGTGGGTTCAGACAGAATGCTTTCCAGCGTCAGTCGTACCTAACCCATCACGAATAGCCTAAAAGCCCAATCCCTATTGGAAATCGTCAGGAAGCCCAATCCTTATTGGCGCGCCATTCCTAAAGCCCAATCCATATTGGCAATCACCGTGAGGCCCAATCTGTGTTGGCGCATCAGTCTCAAAATCCAATCTTCATTGGTACGCAGGAAGACTCTGTATGTTTTCCCCAGCAAAAGTCCAATTTTCATCGGCACGTGTAAGCTATCCCCAGGGAAGTCCGATCATACTTGGCACGTTCTGTCATTCCCCAGCGAAGACGATTCACCTTTCCAGCATTTATTTTGCTGGAATAATTCTGTGATACCCGGTTATCCCGACGGAGTTGGCTTTGTCTTCAACATTTATTTTGCTGAAGCGGTTCTGTATCCAATTTCTCCAGCAGCGAAGTTGGCTTCATCTTTCCAGCATTTATTTTGCTAGAATGGTCCTTCTGTGTACAACTTTTCTCCAGCAGCCCGAGCCTGCATTTGCATCCTTGCATATATCATCATATTTGCATCATATTTGCATCATATTTGCATCTCATCGTCAAATGCGTAGCATTTCCATCCTATATGGAGCATTACGCCATAGAAAAATTCAAACATACGCATATGCATACGAAGCATAAACCAGTTTTTCTATCAGCCTTCTGTGGCAATGTGAAGCACTCTGTAATCAGTTCAGGGGCATTTATCCAGCAGCTTTGTTCAGACAACTCTTTGGTATTTGATTTTCAGATCATACGACGGTTATGCTTTGTCTATCAATCATTTGATGACGATAGATTGTTCTTTCCGTCAATTCCTATTAACAACGTGTACCTCCGAGCAGGTTTTCTTCCCTTCAGTTCCTATTGACGATGTGTTCCCCCAGCAGGAATTTTCTCCGTCTATCTTTAGACGTCGTGAGTTTGAGCAAGAATTTTCTCTGTCTATCTTTAGACTTTGTGAGTTTAGGTATGGAATTTTCTCCGTCTATCTTTAGACGTCGTGAGTTTGGGTATGGTTTTCTCTCCGTCTAGCTTTAGACGATGTGAGGTTTCAAGGCGATCTTTCAGATATGGTTTTCTTTCTGGTTATTGGGTGAGATGACATTTCAAGAGGGGTTTTTCCTGACTGTTGATTCTTATTAACGTCGAAGCTCTTTGAAGAATGTTCGGCTTTCCTAGTTCTTGATTTTTTTTGACGACATGGCTCTTAGAAGGCGGTTTTCTTCCTGTTAATTCTTATTGATGATGTGGCCCCTTTGAGGATATTGTTCTTTCCATCAACTCCTATAGACGAAAGGATTCTGAAATTTGATGGGTGGTGTTGTAAATTATATGGTTTTCTTTCCGCTAGTTCTCACTGACGATGTGGTTCTTCGGACAAGATTTTCCTCTCGTCTATCATTAGACGATGCGAGATTTGGAACAAGTTTTTCCTCTCATCTATCATTAGACGATGCGAGATTTGGCTATGATTTTCCTCTCGTCTATCATTAGACGATGCGAGCTTCAGACAAGTTTTTCTTCCTGTCTATCATTAGACGATGTAAGTATGGATATTGTTCTCCTTCAGGATGGTGTCTTTCCGTCTTCCTTTAGATGATGTGAGTATTTCTCTTTCTGTCTATCTTTAGACGACGTGAGAGGGTCAAGTGCATGTTGATCCCACCTTCGGGTTTGTTATCTGTGGCGTCATGCAGGTAACTGGTGCTAAAGTCAATTTCTTTGTCAGATGATTGATTAGTTTGTTGTCGTGACAACCGGATTCAGTTTTCTGGATATTCGTTCCCCAAGCAGTTTGTGCAGTTTATTTCTGCAGGTTGGCAAATTTCTGGGTTTCTTTTGTATTCAACCGTCTTCTACCTTTGAATGTTTGAAAGCCGTTCGCTTCTCAACCCTTCAGGTCCAAGACTTTTGAATAGGGGTAGCTGTTGCACCCCAAAATTTGACCAACCAATTATCGCATTTGGCTTATGTTTCGACTCATTTTGCATGTTGCATTTACATACCGCATACATTGCATTTTTCAGTCAGATTGGCTTTATCAGGATTGCAACCTCTTCTGGCGTTGCAGGCATTTCAGGCCAGTTCGAATAATCAGGTTTTGTTGTGGAAGCTGTGCTCTTCCCAGTGTTTTCAGCTCTTGCTGTTGTTTTTAGGACATTTCGGTGTCCGGTTTTTACCGTTTATTTCGCTGTATTCGCGTATCTTTTTTCTAATCGATTTAATTGGCTTTATTGCATTTTTAGATTTTTTCCCTTATTTTCTAGAATTTTTAAATAGATTTTAATAGATTAATTGTTTTTCTAGATTTTAAATAGATATTAAATATGTTTTTTTAATAGTTTTAATAGGATAATTATTTTTCTAGAAATTTTTTTTAACTAAATTTAAATAGGTTTAATAGATTTTTTCTATTTTTAATAGGTTTAGAAATTAGTGGATTTAATAACCATTAAGCAATTAATTGAAGTTAACTGAGTTTTAATAACCATTAAGCAATTAATTGAATCGGGTTTAGTCTTAATGTCTGTTAACAGATTTTAATAAGTCTTTAATTGAGTCCACTAATCAGTATTAATCATCATTATATCACTAATCAGTTTTTTTTGCATGTCCATTAGTCTGAATTCGTGGGCCACTTGTCCAACTGTGGGGGCCCAATCCCAGTCCACTATGCCACTTGTCAGCTTTATAAGCCCTCCACCTATCCCTATCTCTCTCTTCCACCTGACACATCACTGCCACACCTACCCATACGTGTCCCCACCTCACTCTCCCCACTCACATGTGTGCTGCCACGCGTCCCAGTCGTCTCTCTCGCCGCCAGCCATGCAAACGGTCGGAGTTCCCACCGGAGAAATCAAACCCGGCCAAAATCCACCTTAACGACTCGCCGGTAACTGCAATCAAGCCTCAAGATCTTCATCCTCTCCACCAGATCATCAAGATCTTCATCACGTCCATCATCCTCATCGTATCTTCGCCAAAAATATTTCGTGAAGATTCATCAATCATTCATCATCGGTCATCAGATCTCTCCAGATTATTCAAGAATATTCATACCTTTATGTTCGTTTTTCGTGATCTTCATCATCTTCAGCGATTTCCCAGGTGTTCATCTTCTTCGCGCAGATCTTCAAGATCCATAACAACCTCTCAGTTTTCTTTCCAGTTTTCCATGAGCATCCATGAACCTTCATGTTCGATCTCCATCGTTTACTTCATTAGTGTTCATCTTCACGCACTCTCAAGATCTTCAGTAACCAAACGCCTCAACGAACTTCGCAAGATCTTCAAAAATTCTCAACGAACACTCCATCTTCAACAGATTACCAAATTCGTCCAAATTTTCATCACTCATCAACATCACTAGATCTTCAGAGAACCACAAACAAAGTCTCCAGATCTATCTTCAATACTCACGAACCTTCAAGAATTTCTCATCCTCGTAGCTCCAGTTTCCGAGTCCTCTAGAACATTCACAAGAAGACTTCAAACCACATCACGAATTGAATCTGGATCTACCTTCGTCTCCGTCGTTTTCCCAGAAAGAGAGCGTGAGATCTGAGGAAGAGGAGTTTTGCGAAGGAAATGTGTTTTGGAACGAAGAGGGTTTTGTGTGGGGAAGTGTTGTTTAAGTGAGAAGAATGGACGAGAGAGGTTGAACGAAGGTTGGGAATGGCAAAACGGTGGAGCTGGAGTGTCTTTGAGAGTGATGGCGGCGGTGAGGGTGAGAGAGAAGGATAGTTAGGGTTTCTGATTGGGGAATGTGGGAGTGAGGAAGACGAAAGGGGGTCCTGAGTGGGTCATTGGGCTTTGGCCCGTTCGTTTTTTTTATCCACACCTCCGTTTCTGCTTACACTCCCCTGTTCTCGTTTGGGCTTCGTAAGCCCCTGGCCCATTGGTCAAATGCTGATCTCCCCTCTGTTTTCCTTACACACCCCCATCCTGCTGTTTCGTTTGGGCTCCAAACCTAAGCCCATTTACAATTTTGCTGGATGTACACCCTATATTCCCAAACGAACCCCCGCTGGAATATTTTTGATTGATTAGGCTGGGCCCAAGTACCATTTTCACTGGCCATACCTCCATCTTCCCAGCGCACCCCCCTGTTCCCCTTGGTTCCATTTATTTCTGTTGTTTGTTTTCTGATTGTATTGTGGGCTGGGCCCAGTTTTGTTTTTGCTGCTTCACCCTAGTTTTCAGGTTGTACCCCCTCCCCTTTCAATTTAATTTCTTTTGTATTGGATGTGTGATTGTAATAACTGTAGTTTTATTTTTTCTATTTTTTCTCCTTAGGAATTATAGTTTAGATATATTTTCTTAGCATATTTTTATAGTTTAGAATATTATGCATATTTTACTATAGATTTTAATATATAATTTATATTCTATTGTTTTTAGGATATTATAGAGATTTTAGTATAGACTTTTTCATTCTATTGTCTTTATAGCAAATTATAGAATATTGTGCATAGAATTTTATTCTATTTTTCAGTATGCCATTTCCTTTATATTTCTTTAGGAGTTTTATTTTCTATTAAGAATTTATTTTCAATTTAGGAGTAGAACTTTATTTCCATTTTGTGTTAGATTTTCTCTCCTCGTTTCTCTCCTGATTTCTTATCCGATTTTATCTTCGATTTTATTTTTGGCTGGCCGTTTGACACGATTCAATTGGAGAATGATTTTCGATATCATTTCTCTATCTTGTTTTTGACACGGATATCAATACGCTACCTCTTAGAGTTCGATATCTCGTATAATTTGAATCATGACTGTCTAAGCGTTACATTGGTTCTGGTTCGAGCGTCCTCATCAAGGATCCAGAGAGGAGAAGACTAGAATGGAGCTTGCGTACATGTCAAGAGCCAACGGAGCCGCTTCATTCGTTATCATCTTTCTTATTCAAGTTTTCGTGCAACCGTCGAGTGTTGTGAGCCGTGGCGTTAGATACGTGGGAAATGACATTCGAGCGGCCTCCCCTCAATTGTTTAGAGTGTTTAGTATATATCCCTTGGGTGATATACGACGCACTCGCTCCTACGTATTAGGTTTCTACGTGTGTGTCCCGAGTTACTTCCCGTTTAGGCGTGTTAGGCCTGCGTCCTCTTTGTTCTCGCCCCCGTGCGATCGAAACCCTTTTCTCTCGCGTTCAGGCGATCGAGACCCCTTCTCTTGCCCCTGTGCAATCGAGACTTGCTTTCCTGTAGCGTCGAACTACGTTTTCTCTGATCTCTCGTACCAGACGAGAGTACGTAGGCATAGGATTATGATAATCCTAGCGAGCTACCTTTTTCCCTTTCCCCGTTTGCTGTAGTGGGTTGAACTACAGCTGCTCTGTTTTCTCGTACTAGACGAAAATATGTAGGCATATGATGCGATATCCTAGCGAGCACACTAACAACTAACTTCTTCGTTATCTCGCTGCCATGCGATCGAGACTTTCCCGCTAACGACTGATGTTCCCTTTCTCTTGCCCTAGTGCAATTGAGACCAGACCGTAGTTCTAGAACCCGTAGGTTCCCATACCTATAAACTAATGACATACTACGTCCGTTCTACCGCAAACAGGTAACGCCTAAGTCTCCATCGAGCGAGCAACATACACCTAACTGCTAGAATGCGTACGCTAGTATCGTCAATCCTTTCTCTCACCCCCGTGTGATCGAGAACACCTTTTCGTCCCGTAGTAGCCCGAACTACGTTTGCTCTGATCTTTCGCGCTGTGTGAAAGTACGTAGGCACGAGATGCGATATCTCGGCCAGCAAAATCCCCCCGTAGTTTCCCGAACTACGTTGACTCTGACTTTCCCATTGCACGAGGGAATACGTAGGCATAGTGCGCGATGCTCTATCGAGTCAGTTTCTTCCCGTTTAGCTTTAGCAGCCGTAGATAGATTGTTTTTCACCCGTAGACAAACCAACAAGCATGGATCCCATCGAGTACGATGGACGTGAGGGGTGCTAATACCTTCCCCTTGCGTAACCGACTCCCGAACCCAGGCAATGGTTGCGATGACCTTGTCTTATACCCTTTCGTCAGGTTTTTTCCGATCGTTTCCTTTCCCATTCTGAGGGATAAATAACGAAATGTGGCGACTCTTCTATTTTGCCGGCCTCGTTTTTCGTGGTAGCGACAATATGTATATATATTATGAATGCATAATGAATATATGCGATGAATGTGAAGAAAGCCTGAGTATGTTTGTAAACATGTATGCATTTCAAGAAGTGTATGGAGTCATTTTGCATGTGAAACATCATGAAGTACATTCTTGTGCTGTTGATTCCTAGGAGAGCTTGATGAGTGATAGGATTCCTAGGAGAGTCCGATGAGTGATAGGATTCCTAGGAGAGTCCGATGAACGATGTGATTCCTTGGAGAATCTGATGAGCGATGTGATTCCTTGGAGAATCTGATGAACGATGTGATTCCTCGGAGAATCTGATGAGTGATGTGATTCCTCGGAGAATCTTATGAGTGATGTGATTCCTCGGAGAATCTGATGAGCGATGTGATTCCTTGGAGAATCTGATGAACGATGTGATTCCTTGGAGAATCTGATAAACGATGTGATTCCTCGGAGAATCTGATGAGTGATGTGATTCCTTGGATAATCTAATGAGCGATGTGATTCCTCGGAGAATCTGATGAGTGATGTGATTCCTCGGAGAATCTGATGAGCGATGTGATTCCTTGGAGAATCTGATGAGCGATGTGATTCCTCGGAGAATCTAATGAGTGATGTGATTCCTCGGAGAATCTGATGGGTGATGTGATTCCTCGGAGAATCTGATGAGCGATGTGATTCCTTGGAGAATCTGATGAACGATGTGACTCCTTGGAGAATCTGATGAACGATACGATTCCTCGGAGAATCTGATGAGTGATGTGATTCCTTGGAGAATCTGATGAGCGATGTGATTCCTTGGAGAATCTGATGAACGATGTGATTCCTCGGAGAATCTGATGAGGGATGTGATTCCTTGGAGAATCTGATGAGCGATGTGATTCCTTGGAGAATCTGATGAACGATGTGATTCCTCGGAGAATCTGATGAGGGATGTGATTCCTTGGAGAATCTGATGAGCGATGTGATTCCTTGGAGAATCTGATGAACGATGTGATCCCTAGGAGAATCTGATGAGTTATAGTGTACCCGTGAGGGGCGTGAGTGAATTGATTCTTAGGAGAATCTGATGGACGATTAAGTCGGTACCGTATTTGCATCTGCATAGAGTCGTGTGTCGGTCTCTATGAGTTGCATGTTGGCATCTGTGCATGATGTATGGTAAATAAACATGAATGAAGATATTTATGTTAATTGTTGATAATTGGCATGAATGGAAGGCTTGAAGATACATGTATGTGTGGATATATATGTATATGTGTATATGTTTATCAATTGATATAAACATTGTTGATGCATATTGTATATGCTTGGTGCTCTATTTGTAAATAATTTATGTGAATACATTGCGATGTACGGTGTAGTGAGATGAGTTGCGGTGAGAACGCAGAAGACGTTGAAAATGCATATATGTATTATGATATTATGATATTATGTACAAACTTCTCTGAATTGGTATTAGCAGGAGAACACATTGAAAATGGTATAAAAATTGGAAGAATTCAGAATGTTTTAAGCGGTCAAGCTGGTGAAACCGAATCTCTCTGTAGCTTTCAAACTGGAAGAAATAAGGATGTTTCAAGCAGTCAGACTAGTGAAATTGAATCTCTCTGTAGCTTCCAAACTGAAGAAGAAATTGTGGTCAATGCAGTCATGACAGATGTTGGGTATTCTCAAGATGAATCGGTGAAATCTTTTGGTTCTTCATCTTCTCAGCGGTCAGTATCTTCTGTGTCTCGTTATTCTGTACAGACAACTGTGCCTAGGGCACCACATCAGAAACTTCGGGTCGCTCCTTATGCAAATCACCGAGCCCATGGCCGAGGTTATCAGAATCAGCGTCAGAATCAAAAGAGGCCTCGTAACAATTTGGAACGAAGGAATGCACCTTTTCATCCAGTTCCTGTGTCATTAGCCAGCTTTTGCCACATTTGATTCAGAATTCATTGGTGGAACCTAAAGCTCTTAAGCCAGTGCCAGAACCTTACCCTCCCGGGTACAATCCCCATGAGCAGTGTGGATATCATGGCGGATCCATGGGGCATTCGACCGAAGATTGCAAGGTTTTCCAGGCAAAATTGCAGCAGTTGATCGACAAAGGGTGCATTTCCTTTCCAGAAGGAGTTTTGGTTGTTCATGTCAACCTCTCAGTTGTCTAAGCTCACAGATTCAGAGTTTTATTTCTAGAAACCAGTGGTCTAGATAGGCAGACATCCTCAGCATTGGCAGTCCTCGGGCTTTTTATCATTTTCATTTGTAGTTTCTTTTATGTTAGTTGCTACATGCTGTTAAATTTGTGTTTTGAATGGTAATATTAATGAAGTGATTATGCATTTTTATGAACTAATCATGTCGCTTTTGCTCATTTATTGCACAACACAGACACATGCACTTTTTTTATCCACTCCACTTTATCACTGTGATTAGAAAAGATTGGAGGGAGGATGACGAAACTAAATACTCATAACTGATGATCGTATGCTTTTGGATAAAATCCTGCTAATGACGTACATGCATTGTTTCAAATCCCCTAAACACTGGAGATATAAGGAGTTAGTCCCTAGTTAACCACTTCGAGCCGACAAGTAGGAGTTTCTTTCAGACGTTTCAACCCTCAAATCTTAACCCGAGGCAGGGTAGTGGTCAGTTAGCTTGATCGAGCGTTCAAATCTTATAGAAGAGTGTTTCCTTTCAAGGATCAATCACATCTTATCCCTCTCAAAAGGTCGTACCTCATCAGCCGCAATGTTTAAATCTCACTAGTCAGGAGTGAGACAGTTATAATCCCTTCAGATAAATCAAGACAGCCAGTGTCACACGACTTAATTCAAGAAAAAAAAGAAAGCCCGCTAAGTAAAAAGAAAAGAAAAGCTAGAAAGCAAATACTTAGGCAAAAATCAGGGTATCCCGCTGGACTTCAAAATCGACGAGAACTCAAAAGAGCCAGTCCAGGAAAAAATTAGGGAACAAAAGAATAAAATAAAAGGATCTCAAAAGAAAAATCCTCAAACAAGGACAAAGTCGTGTGGACACAGACACCGAAAACAAAGAGGAGTAATTGCCACTCCGTAAACCTTGTGAGTTCCGTAACCATCACGCCTACCATTCATGAAGCCTTTTGAGAGGTGAGTGTTTGTGCCAAGTTAACTGAACTTAGGATTGGAGATCATCACGTAGAAGGGGTGGGTAAAAATCATACTTTGAGCCTAATATCCTTTGTTTCACGAACCGTGAACCTGACCACGATACAACCCTTAAAAGACCTAATTGAGGCAGGGTTTAATCTGAAAGCACATTACGTTAAGGTTGAGTAACCCGACTCCTACATGATTTGCTAATCATATCCTTGTTGTATCTTGCACTAATCAAATCAGCACTACGTTTGAACTTTTGGTTCATTCGTCACTCACTATCACGACACTTGATAAGTGAAATTCCTTTCAAAATCTGCATGAACACTGCGTTAAAATTACCATTCGTGAACAAACAATTTTAATTGCAGGTCAGTAGTTGACATGGAGGAAATTCCAACAGGGAATAATCGAACAGGACTAGATCGTTCAGCAGTTTGAATCAAAATTGTGTATACTTTGAAACCCTGTGAATCTGGGGCATTGACATCTAGTGAGTTTGGAATTAGTTAGTCTGAGGACAAGTCCCGAAGCGTCGGTTGATTATGGGATAGTTTATTCGAGAAGCAGTTGATCAGCAGTGAATCATCTCAAGACCTAATTAGGCGCAACTACCTAGAGTTTCTGTAAGTTGAGGGCAGATCCCTCCGGTATTCAATTAGATCAGGTTAAGTCGCTTCAACGCTCATTCAGGGGCAACCATTTCAAGAGTATATTTAAACCAACCATGCTGAGAGTTGGTCAACCAAGGATGAATCTTTTCGTTGTACGGACTCTGGGGCAAACCATCTTGAGGTTGTCTCATGGCAAGCTACTTTCTGAACTTTCCCGAAGAGTCGGACTGGGGCAAGTTGAACTGCACTGGGGCAAGTTGTTCAAGCTAGTTTGCTCTCCCCATCAAGAGTTGAGTGTCAGGGAATCGTGTCATTAACCTCATCAAATAACCTTAACCTTTCGAAAAATCCTTGCTGTCATTGGATCGTTATCCTACAGCCTAAACTTGTTACCTACCATGTAACCAAAGTCATGTCCAAAGCCCAGTTCTCGTCTGGCAAGCCGGTAACCAGTTCTCGTCTGGTCCACCTTTCTTAGAATACCAGTCCTCGACTAGTACCTGTCATCTTTTAACCAGTTCTCGCCTGGTCACCCTTTCCTTAACCACCAGTTCTTGTCTGGTACATATCAGCCTGTTTAACCAGTTCCCGTCTGGTCACCCGTTCCTTAACCTACTGTTTAACCAGTTCTCGTCTGGCTAATGCAGTTTTATAATCCAGTTCTCGTCTGGCAAACCAGATATCAGTTCTCGTCTGATACAAAAACCCAGAAGTCAGTTCTCGTCTGACAACTTAAACCCTTTTGACAACAGTTCTCGCCTGGTGGTCCGCCCTCAAATGCTAGTTCTCGTCTAGTATTTCCTCCTCAAATCCATTTTGTTGGTAACCAGAAACAAATCCTTATCACCATAAACCTATCCTCAGCCCTAAATCAGAAAAAGCCTAATTATACCTAGCACGATAACTCCCAGTGATTCGTATGCTATCACATTCCTCGACACGAGGCTCGAATGATCTCAGTTCTCCATGATTGGTGTTTTGTATTCCCTTAGGGGGTGATGTTGTTAAATCAGGAAAATTTTTTCTGCAGAGATGTGCAGTTAAGATTGGTTCTCCTCAGCAGTTTGAGATTGCAGCAAGTTGAGATGGCACTTCTCCCTCATCAGAGCAGGATCAAGGTTATCCTCAGTGGGTCAAGAGTGATATCCCTAGCAGAGCAGGGCCATCACCAGCAAATTGATGGTGGTTTCCCAATGGGTTAGGATTGAAGTTTTCCTTGACAAGCAGATTTGGGTTTATTTCCACAGTTGTGGGACGAATGCAGTGTTGTATTCCCATAAAGTCCAAGCTTTCGGCTCCTTTCCCTTCAGGGTCATTGATTCATCCCCTAATCATAGGTTGATATTGTTGAGTTTATTTCTCATTTATCCCCAAGCAGAGGTTGGTGCCAATTCCCTCACTGAGTAATCTATAGCAGAGGTAGATTACCCCAGTTGAGTATCCCCAGCAGGTTCGATTTGGAATCTTCCCCAGTGAAGCTGTTACTTTCAAATGAGTATTTTGTACCCTAGTGCGACCTTGGTGTCCTAGGGGGCCGTTCAGGGTTGTTTTCCTCGGTGAAGCAGGATTCAATTTCAGTGGTTGATGGTTATCCCCTGCAGAGTTGTTAATTCCCCAGTAGAGTGGGAGTGATTCCTCCATCTAAGACGTTTGTTTCCTAGAAGAGCTGTATTCTAGTGTGTCATCCAGGGCATTTTCCTCAGCAGGGTTTTGATTGGATCCCCGGTGGAGTTGGCTTTCTTCTCTCCAGCATTTATTTTGCTGGATCGGTTCCCTTGCATTTTGCATCGTGCATAGCATCTACCTAAATGTGTAGCATTTCCATCTTGTGTGAAGCATTACGCCATTCTCAAACATATGCATTTGAAACATAAGCCATGTGGTTACCGCTTTGTTCTCAGATGTGTTTTCAGCAGATGGTTGAATTATGTTGCCCGCATGGTATTCCGACCTGGCAAATTTTGGTTGATATTTGTGCCTATATGGTATCCAGACCATGGAAAGTTGAAGAATGCTATCCCGACCATAATACTTTTCGTTAGCCCGCGTGGTATCCAAACCCCGACTTACGTTTCTCCCCAGCAGCGTCGTCGAACTTCGGTTGATTTCTATCCCTATATGGTATCCAGACCATGGCAAGTTATTGAGTTTCCGCCAGCCCGCGTGATATCCAGACCTTGGCTTGTTTTCCTCGGCAGTTGGTTATATTTGCCAAAGTGGTATCCAGACCATGGCAGTTCCCAATATGTTTTGTCCATTGAGTATCCAGACTCCGGTCAATCTCCTTATGATATCAGATCACAACAAGTGTGGTTATGCTATCTTTGCCCTTATGCTATCCAGACCATGGCAGATTTTTGGTATTATTGTGCTGTCTCCAGTGATTATCCAGACTCTGATAAAGGCAGTTGGGTATCCAGACCCTGATGAGTATGTTTCCGGCTTCCTCCGTCGAGTATCCAGACTCCGGTAAAGTCACTTGGGTTTCCAGACCTTGGTAAAATTATGGATGTATTTCTTTACCCGTTGAGTATTGAGACTCCGGTAAAGGTATTTGTGGAATCCAGATCACGGTAATCGGGGTTATTTCCTTATCCGTCGAGTATCTAGACTCCGGTAAGGACAGTTATGGTATTCAGGCCATGTTAGCTTATTTGATGTTTTGTGATAGCCAGATCGCAATAAATGTTGTTTCTCTCCTTAGCCCCGTATGGTATCCAGACCATGGCAATTCGTGATGCAGCTCATCTTGTTCGTTGAGTATCAAGACTCCATCAACTTGAAATGGTACTCTTAGAACTCCAGCGAGTGTTTCTTAGTCCGTTGAGTATTCAGGCTCCGGTCAATCTTTGTTGAGCATCCAGGCTCCGACTTCTCCGTTGAGTATCCAGACTCCGGTGAATTTTCAATTCGTGAAGTATTGCTTTTTTTTCGTAGAGTATCCAGACTCCGGTAAAGTCAGTTGGGTATCCAGACCTTGATAAGTTTTATGGTTGTACTCCTTCTCTGTTGAATATCCAGATTCCGGTGAATTTCCGATTGGTGGTATATCGTTGTGTCCGTTGAGTATCCAGGCTCCGGTCAATTTCGTTGAGCATCCAGGCTCCAGCTCCTACGTTGAGTATCCAGACTCCGGTGAATTTCCGATTGGCGATGATCTCTTTTTGTCCGTTGAGCATCCAAGCTCCGGTTTTTTTTACGTTTAATGTTCAGACTTCGGCTTTTATGTTAAGTATCCTGACTCCGAAAAACTTTGTTGATTCGTTTTGTTCGTTGAATATCTAGATTCCGGTAATTCAAAATGTTATTCGGAAGGCCATACGGTATCCATACCACGACGCAATTGTTGATGGACGAGTTCATCTTATTATGTGTTACCCAACGGAGTTACTTGGTTAAGTTTCTCTCGTTTTCTCCCTGCTAGAGTTGTTTGGTTAAGCCTTTCTTCCCCAGCGGAGTATTTTTGTGATCAGTTCAGCTATTTTCCGGAGATTTTTATTTCCAATATATCAAGGTTTGCATTTTTGTTTTTGCGGTTGGCAAATTTCCTGGTTCTTTGGTATTCAACCGTCTTTTACCTTTGAATGTTTGAAAGTTGTTTGCTTTTCAACCCTTCAGGTCTAAGTCGTTTGAATAGGGGCAGCTGTTGCACCCCAAAATTTGACCAACCGTTTCTTATATTTGGCTTATGATTCTTTTCATTTGCATTTGTATTTGCATGCCACATACTGTGCATTTTTTCAGCTGTATTGATTTAATCGAGATTACAGCCCTTTCCTATCGCTCTGCATGGACGATTCAAACCATTTCGGATAAGGATTTTTATTGTGGAATTTGCGCTCTGCATGGTGATTCAGGTTGCGTTGTTGGTTTCAGTGGTATTTCGGTATCCGGTCTTGTTACCGTTTATTTTATGGCATTCTCGCATTTTTGTTCGTCGATTTATTTTTTCTAGATTACTTTCTTATTTTTGGCATAGATTTTAAATAGATAGTTTTATCTTTTATTTTCTATTATATGATATTTTTAGATCTTTTAATAGATTTTAATTAATATTTTCTAGAATTTTATTTCTATTTTTTAGAGGTTTTTAGAATATTATTAATTTTTTTAAATAGTTTTTAAATTTAATTTCTCTATTTTAAATAGTTTTTAGATTTTTAGTTTTTTTAATAGATCATAGCTAATATTTTCTAGAATTTAATTGTGTTTAGAATATTTTAGATTTAATCCTTAGATTTTAATTAAGTTTCATTAATCTAAGTTAGAAATTGGCTAGAAGTTTTAGCTGAGATTTAATTATGATGGTATTTTTGTTATTTAGTTTTTTTAGTTAATTACTGTTTTAGTTAACTGATTTAGTTTTAAATGTGACATCAAGTTTTTAGTCAGGATTTATTATTAAGTTAATTTGTGTTAATTTTGGTCCAGCTTTTAATCTGCAGCTTTAATCAATGCTAATCAGTTTTTTTAGTCAAATATTGCAGGCCACTTGTCAACTCAGCAAGCCCATTATGTCCTCTCTGTGCCACTTGTCAAAAGGCTATAAATAGCCTCATTAATATTGGCACGCGTCCTAAGGAAAAACACCGGAAAATCCACCGGACAAATCACACGGCCAAAATCCTTGCCAAAAACACGCCGAAAAATTCTTCATAACTCACCGAAATCTTCATACACGTTCTTCGTGTTCTTCATTTTTTTCCAGCCACCTTCATACACTTTTCCTAGAAACTCATATGTTCATCATTTTGTTCGTCATATTCATGTGTTCTTCATGTGTTCTTCAGTGTTTTCCAGAAACACTTCGAACTTCATCGTATTCATGCCACTTTTCCAGATCCGTTCAAATCTTAAAGCAACTTCCAGATCCAGATCTATCCAAACACTCTCCCAGATTTAAATTCAAACTCCAGATCTGAGCTTACCTTCACCAAATCATACGAAACATCCACTACCCTCATGAATTTTCGTTCTAGAATCTCACTCACAACCAAACTCATGAACAAATCTGGATCAAAACCATCAAATCGCCATGATCACCATCATTACTCACCTTTGATTTCCACCCGTCGAAATCACTAACGATCCTTACGAACTCCATGAATCAATCTCCTCAAACTTCATCGCAACTTCATAACATCTCCAGATTCAAACCACGATCTCACATCATCAAACTTCACCATCACGATCTGAACTTCACCGTCAACTTCAACCAAAACGTAAATCCAACCTGGATCTACCTCCATCAAGCCATCGCGAACCTTCATCGTCCATCAACTTCACGATCTATAACATGCAAGCCACAAATCCACCATTTTCTTCGCGAACTTGTATCTTCAAACTCGTCATAAGAGACGAAACACATTCACCTACATCATTCATCGAGCTAACCTTCGTTAATCCACCATGGATGTTTTCTAGAAACTACATTGAATCTCCGTCAAGATCTTCACCGAGCTTCTCTCTTCGTCAGCTTTTTCCATCTAGATCTGCAAACTCACGAACAAATCTTTAAATGTTCGATTTATCTTGATTTCCATGTTTGTTCGTTTGGTTTTGTAGGAGATGATGAAGGAAGGAAAGAACTAAGAGTGTGGGGAAGTTTGATTAGAATGACGATTTGTTTATGTTTTGATTTGTAGAAGCTTTATCATGTGAGAAAACGGCAGAGTTTGTTTGTCTTGGAGTAGTCAGAGTGAGTTCAAAGGACGGAGGGAGATGAGAGGTTGAGGATGACGGTGCAGATAGGGTTTTGGTTAGACAAATTGAGGAAGATGATCCGTGATTGGGTTAGTGGGCCGTAAGTCCCAGTTGTCTGTTTTCGACCTTCGTACACCGTTATTACTCGCTATACCCCTGATTTTTTTATGTTGCTATTTGTGGATGTTGGGCTTAAGGCCCACCCGTGTGGGTTGCTTTTTGCACCCTCGTTTCTAATTACTGCGCCCCCTTATGCTGTTGTTGGCTATTTTTGATTTGGGCTTTCAAACTCAAAGCCCAACCATGTTATCTGGACTGCATCCCCCTAGTGTTGTTGTACCCCCTGTTCTTTATTATTTTTTATTATTGTTGTAATATACTTTTTGTTTATTTTATAATATTTTCTTTTAAGAACTTTTATATCTCTATTATATTACATTTTCTTTAGAATATTTTACATGTTAATATTTTATATAGAGTTTATATATTATATTTTTATATTCTATTTTCTTCTCAATTTCTTTTATATTTCTTTTAGGATTTATTTTTCCTTTAGAAACTTTATTTTATTTTAGAAGTTGATATTCCTCCTCCTTTTGTTATTGGATTTTTCTCACCATTTTCGTTTTGTAGGTCGATGACGACACTTTCGTAAACCATTAGAAATCAACTTGTTGATGGATGATGTAGGATCCGAGACAACTTTTTCTCCCCTCATTTTTTCTTTTTCTTCTGATTTTATTTTTCTTTTTTGTTGTGCTGTCCGTGTGACATGATTCAATTGGAGAATGATTCTCAATATCATTTCTCTATCTTTTCTTTGACACGGATATCAATACGCTACCTCTTGGGGTTTGACTTCTTTTATAAGTCGAATTATGACGGTTCATCGTCACATTGGTTCTGATTTGAAACGTCATCATCAAGGATCAAAAGAGAAAAACTTGGAAATGGAGCTTGGACGCAAAACTCAAGGGTCAACGGAACCACTCCGTTCGGTAACATTGTTGTTATTTTACCTCTTTCATCTCTTTTATTCAACCGTTGAGTGTTGTGTGTATTTGTTTAGATACGTGGGAAATGATGAGTGGGGGGCTTCCTTTCACTCGTCTAGAGTGTTTAGTGTACACCCTTTGGGTGATATACGACGCATTCGCTCCTATGTCTTAGGACTTGGCGTGTGTGTCCCGTTTCAAACCTTTTCTCTTGCGTCCTGGCGATTGAGATTTCCCCTTTTCTCTCGCGTTCTGGCGATTGAGCTCCCTTCTCTTGCCCCCGTGCAATCGAGACCGTTTCCTGTAGTTAGCTGAACTACAGCTGCTCCGATTTCTCGTACCAGACGAGAATATGTAGGCATAGGATGTGATATCCTAGCGAGCACACTAACAACTAACCTCTCTTTTCTCTCGCTTCCGTGCAATTAAGACTTTCCCGCTGACGACTAATATTCCCTTTCTCTTGCCCTAGTGCAATCGAGACCAGACCGTAGTTCTAGTTCCCGTAGGTTCCCGTACCTTTAAGCCCCGACATACTATGTCCGTTCTATTGAAGACCAGGATCTACATGAACAGTCTGTTGTCCGAAGTGAACGTTCTTCTTCTCTTGATACTTCAGATTATCATGATGCTGTATCCTCTGTGTTGATTTCCAGAAGATAGGTTCCGTCAGTGAAGATTCAAGACCTGAGAGCTCTTGAGTATGCTAAAAGGTTGCATGCATTGGATGAAAGATTCAAGGCCTTAGAAGTTAAAGAGACTGTTGGTCTCAATGCTTCAGATGTAACGCCCCCTTTCTATACCCCAAATAACACAATTAAATCATTTAGGCACGAATTAAAAATTCCATCAGAGTATATTTATTTCATGGTATAAAAGAAGTGCGTCACATTACTCACGAAACGACCACATAAATATTATTGTTTATAAAGAAATAATTCAAAAGGGGTAAATCTCAACTAAAAAGAATAAACGCATGGTTCTTAAAATAAACATATTCATGTTTTCTGTTAAAGCGGAAGACTAAAACATTGAATTACTTAAGACATGATAAAATACAAGTACACGTCATTAGGTTGTTCATAACATCAAATCACAGTTTACCAAACATCATCAACTAATACATATATATATATATATATATATATATATATATATATATACATACATATATATATATATATATATATATATATATATATATATATATATATATATATATATATATATATATATATAATGTATCATGAAGATACTCTACAAGCCTAGCTACCCGACGTTACACATCAGAGCGACCGACTCAAGAGAAAAGGAGCTATACTCCAAAATACACCTCCAGCAATCCTAATCTGCAATGCCTCATAGAGCATCATAAAACAGCAGAAGGGTGAGAAATATTACCATAATAACAATGCATATATTTATGTATATAAACAATCATAAAATACATATATATGCCACATTTCTCAATCAATTCACACACTCACCACTCCCACCTCAACATATCATATATATATATATATATATATATATATATATATATATATATATATATATATATATATATATATATATATATATATATATATATATATATATATATATATATATATATATATATATATATATATATATATATATATATATATATATATATATATATATATATATATATATATATATATATATATATATATATATATATATATATATATATATATATATATATATATATATATATATATATATATATATATATATATATATATATATATATATATATATATATACATATGCACACTTCTCCTAACAATCACATATACATTATGTTTTATTTTCCGCAAATCATATAAGCATATACAATCATACTTCTATAATTCACATCATTTTCGCATAAATATTTATAACATGTTTATTCCATTGCTAATTCACATAAATATCTATTCATGTTTATTTCACCAATGCATCATATGAAGATGACAACATGCAACTCATAGAGACCGACACACGACTCTATGCAGATGCAAATGCAGTACCGACTCATTTCAGCAGGTTCAATTGAAGAACCAAAAATAACCTTCGCTCACACCCCACAAGGGCACACGAGGTTCTGCAGATTCTCCGAGGAATCAATATTGTAACACCCCCTTTCTATACCCCCAAATAAACAAATAAATCACTTAATCACTTATTGAAATTTCGTCAGAGTAAATTTAAAACATGGTATAAAAGGAGCATGTCACACATACATGAAAATAAAACATGCAACACCTGCTCAAATAAAGATATGTAACAATGGGGTAGCTATAACATAGGAACTTCGTCCTTACGCCCATGTCTCAATATTTAAAATTAAAGTGAAAGATTAAAACATTTGAATCACTTAAAACATGTTATCATATAAATACATAATTCAGTTTGGTTCACCATATCGTTCATGTTTTCCAAAACATTATCAGCTGATACATTTACAAATGTATCACCAAAGGATGCTATACAATCCTAACTACCCGGTGCAACATATTAGAGCTGACCGACAAAAGAATGAAGCTATACTTCACAAAAAGACCTCCAGCAATTCTAATCTGCAATGCCTCATAGAGCATTATAAAACAGCAGAAGGGCGAGAAATATTATCATAATAACAATGCATATAATCATGTATTTATAAATATAGACATAAAAGTATACATATTTCACATTCTCACCACATTCATCATAATTTACTCATATACATCGTCATATATACACATATATATAATCCAAGCATAACGTCATGTACACTTTCACAATTTCAATCAAATCCACATAAACATACACATTATGTTTAATTCACTATAAACCATATAAACATATACAATCATGTTTATTCATCAATTCACAATTTCACATTCGCAACTCTCAAATCAACAATTCATGCTCATAAGCATACTTTCATACAATAATCACATTTTCACAACTCTCAATTACGCAAGTAATGCACATACGTATATTACACAATTCTCACCATACTTCATCATAACTCATCATACACTTCACATAGCATATATATATATATATATATATATATATATATATATATATATATATATATATATATATATATATATATATATATATATATATATATATATATATATTATATATATATATATATATATATATATATATATATATATATATATATATATATATAATATATATATATATATATATATATATATAATATATATATATATATATATATATATATATATATATATATATATATATATATATATATATATATATATATATATATATATATATATATATATATATATATATATATATATATATATATATATATATATATATATATATATATATATATATATATATATATATATATATTATATATATATATATATATATATATATATATATATATATATATATATATATATATATATATATATATATATATATATATATATATATATATATATATATAATATATATATATATATATATATATATATATATATATATATATATATATATATATATATATATATATATATATATATATATATATGCAAATATGAACAATCATCAACATATCCATAATTCTCAATTACACAAGTCATGTACATACACCTATGCATAACTTCATATAACAATCATATATTCATTCCATGAGACTCAATGCAACTCATACCATGTGGTACCAGCACTTGTTATCATTTTTCGGTTTTTACATTTAAATCGGGTCCACCCTTCTAGACCGATAACAACAAAGCTCGTTCCCTAAGCTTTCAAACCCACCCTTCTAGGTTTGGGACAAGCCACTAGTCTCCACGAAACTAGCAAACATTCCCTCTTGACTAAATGATGCATATGCAATCAACCACAAATGCACTTAAGACCGATCTCACGTCTTAATCCCATGCATTCAAATAATTCCTCCCTTCAAGAATTAAAACAAGATTGCACACACAACATATCATAAAATCACGTATTCATACTTTACATCATCATGTTTATCAAACAATGCACGCATATCTTACAATATGCTCCCATGCATTAATTCACAATAATCGGATACAACAAATATGCATTCATAATTCAACCTCATTACCTTTTCAAACAATGCACACATATTCACAATATGTTCTCATGCATTCACAATATTGCATACAATCAATATGCATTTACACTTCAATATCATTACCACATTTATCAAACAATGCACACATATTCACAATATGTTCTCATGCATTCTTCACATACAAACAATATGCATATATTTGTCAAAAGACTATATTTCATAATCGATTCCACCATCTAGGATTCACGCCATACGGCTACCTACAATATATCATATCACAACATGCACAAGCTATACGTTATATAACAAAAGTATTATGCACAATAACACATCAATCACACACATTCGCGACGGTAAAATCAACACAATAATATATTTTCAATTTTCTGCTATAATTGAACCAGGTACAGGCCTCAAAGCCATTTTTTCTAGAAAGAGCATCTCGTTAACTTACCAACGCTTCAAACGGGGGTCAAAACCGACTTACGGTTCAAGAGTTATGAATTTTCGAAGTTTTCCGAAAAACCAGAATTTTGCCTAAACACGGCTACGGGATTTTGCATTTTCGCCCGAAAATCCGACCGATTCAATTTTTTTTCTGAAACAAACACATACTCATACTCACCTAACATATAGCAGTAAATTAGAACCATTAAACACGATTTCTACGACGTCTGATTTCCACTCAAATTTCAAAATCACAAACTCAACCAAATTCAATCAAACAAAATCCAATAATCACGGCTAAACATTACCCGACTAAACTACGCAATTTATTTTGAATTCTAACCGTTCAAAACTCAATTCTACCGATTAAACCATTTATTCCCTAGAATGGAAAATGGAGAAAAACACCCAAACAAATTCAAACAATCCATACATAATCACATACATTGATAAGATAATGATATTTCACACCCTTACCTTGATTAAATCGGAGCTAGAAGTTGTTCTTGAGCTTTTCCAAGTTTTTCCTTCTTCTCCTTCTCTTTTCTCCTCTTTCTCCTTCTTTCTCTATTCTTTCTCTTATGTTTTCTATTCTTTTCTTTTCTCTCCAATTTTCCTTATATATCCTTCTCTTTTCTTTCCCTCTACTTTCCTTTTATATCTTTCTATTTTCTTTCCATCATAATTCTCCTCAAAATATATACCAATTCATTTTCTCATAAAATATATCATCTCATCATTAATTAATTAGAGAATATATAGTAAATCCACATTATTCTACCAAATAGAATAAACCAGTTAAATCCATTAACTCATATAATTGAAATAAATCCAATTAATTCATTTAAATCATATAAATCACATAATCCAATTAATTAGTACAATTAATCAATTATTGAAAATTGGGTTGTTACAAATATAACCATCGCAACATACGAGGTTCTGCAAATCCTCCGAGGGATCAATAAATAACCATCGCTCACACTCCACAAGGGCACACGAGGTTCTGCAGATTCTCCGAGGAATCAATAAATAACCATCGCTCACACCCCACAAGGGCACACGAGGTTCTGCAGATTCTCCGAGGAATCAGTAAATAACCATCGCTCACACCCCACAAGGGCACACGAGGTTCTGCAGATTCTCCGAGGAATCAGACAAATAAGAATGCATACCATGATGCTTCACATGCAACATGACTCATGACACTCTTGAAATGCACACATGTTTACAAACATACTCATGCATTCATCATGTTAATCGCAGATATTCATTATGCACTCACAATATTTAAACATGGTTCACATTTACAATCAATTTAAACAATGTGTCACATATGCCAAAAGGCCACATATTCACAATCAATTCATAATCTAGGATTCAAGCCATACGGCTACCCACAACACACATAACAACAGATAATTAGTGATCTTAGACAAGGAATGATCGCAACCAAACCACACAATAAATCCACGAATGGAAAGCACAAGAAAAGAAAACATGCTGCTGTGTTCGCTAACCTTCGCCTGGCGAAGCCCCTGACGAACCTTCGCTACCCTTTTGCCTGGAGAACTTGCCAGCGAAGACCACTGGGATTTATTCTGGAATTACTCGCTAGCACTCGCTAGCACACTCGCCTGGCGAACCTTCGCCACAATCATTCGCCTGGCGAACTTGCCAACGAAGACAAGGTGTTTGGTTCTGACTTGATTCGCTACCGTTCGCTGGGCTTCGCCTGGCGAAGCCTCGCTGCCATTCGCCTGGCGAACCTGCGAGATCAGAACTCCCATGGCTGTTCAAAAGCCCAAACCTCACAAAACCAACCGATTTAATCCAAATCAGTTCCAGTAGCACAACCCACTCATCACCCGACTATACTACACCGACTATTCCAAATTCTAACCGATAAAACTCAGTTTCTACCGATTAAACTCATTTCGACCTAAAATGGAAAATGTAGGAAACCCCTAACAAATCCAAACACACGCATACATAATCATACACATTGATTAAGAGAGTAAGATCTCACAACCTTACCTCGATTAATCGGAAGCTAGAAGTCGTTCTTGAGCTTTTCCGAGCTTTTCATCTTTTTCCTTCTACTTTCTCTTCTTCCTCCACTTTTCTTTCATGTTTTCTATTATACATTGTCGTTCCTCTTCTTCACATATATATATATATATATATATATATATATATATATATATATATATATATATATATATATATATATATATATATATATATATATATATATATATATATATATATATATATATATATATATATATATATATATATATATATATATATATATATATATATATATATATATATATATATATATATATATATATATATATATATATATATATATATATATATATATATATATATATATATATATATATATATATATATATATATATATATATATATATATATATATATATATATATATATATATATATATATATATATATATATATATATATATATATATATATATATATATATATATATATATATATATATATATATCTTGCCTTCCTATTTCTCTCCAATTATATTTCTTCTCTTAAAATATTTGTCAATTCATTTTCTCATAAAATATCTCATCTTGACATTGGTTAGAAAACATCTGATAAACCCTCATGATTCTACCAATTAGAATAAATCAGTTAAATCCAATAATTCACTTTAAACCATACAAACCAACTAACCAGTACAATTAATCAGTTATTAAAAATCTGGCTGTTACATCAGACATGTGCCTGGTGTCCAGCCTAGTGTTACCTCCAAATTTCAAAGCACCAAGGTTTGAAAAGTACAAAGGGGATAGCTGCCCGAGGAAACATTTGGTGATGTTCTGCAGAAGAATGACTTCGTTTGTGCACGACGACAAGTTGATGATTCACTGTCTTCAGGACAGTCTGATTGGGGCATCTCTGAGTTGGTATATGCAGTTAGAGAGTAATCAGATTCGATCATGGGTGGATTTAGCCAAGGATTTTCTGAAAAAGTACGAGTATAATCTTGACATGGCTCCCAGTCGCATGCAGTTGCAAGAATTGTCTCAAGAGAATAATGAATCTTTCAGGAAATATGTTCAGAGATGGAGAAAATTTGACTCCAGAGTGCAACCACCGCTTCTAGATCGAGAGTTAACCGACATGTTCGTAAACTCCTTGCAGAGCCCGTACTTCGAAAGAATGCTTGGGATTGCACAAAACTTCTCTGAATTGGTATTAGCAGGAGAACACATTGAAAATGGTATAAAAACTGGAAGAATTCAGAATGTTTCAAGCGGTCAAGCTGGTGAAACCGAATCTCTCTGTAGCTTTCAAACTGGAAGAAATCAGGATGTTTCAAGCAGTCAGACTAGTGAAATTGAATCTCTCTGTAGCTTTCAAACTGAAGAAGAAATTATGGTCAATGCAGTCATGACAGATGTTGGGTATTCTCAAGATGAATCGGTGAAATCTTTTGGTTCTTCATCTTCTCAGCGGTCAGTATCTTCTGTGTCTCGTTATTCTGTACAGACAACTGTGCCTAGGGCACCACATCAGAAAATCCGGGTCGCTCCTCATGCAAATCACCGAGCCCGTTGCCGAGGTTATCAGAATCAGCGTCAGAATCAAAACAGGCCTCGTAACAATTTGGAACAAAGGAATGCTCCTTTTCATCCAGTTCCTGTGTCGTATAGCCAGCTTTTGCCACACTTGATTCAGAATTCTTTGGTGGAACCTAAAGCTCTTAAGCCAGTGCCAGAGCCTTACCTTCCCAGGCACAATCCCCATGAGCAGTGTGGATATCATGGCGGATCCATGGGGCATTCGATCGAAGATTTCAAGGCTTTTCAGGAAAAAGTGCAGCAGTTGATCGACAAAGGGTGCAATTCCTTTCCAGAAGGAGTTTTGGTTGTTCATGTCAACTGTCGCTTGCGCGAAAATAAGGTGCCGGCATGACAGAAGAGTCGCCACCTTTCGTTATTTATCCCTCAGAGCGGGAAAGGAAACGATCGGAAAAACCTGACGAAAAAGGGTAAGACAAGGTCATCGCAACCATTGTCTGGGTTCGGGAGTCGGTTACGCAAGGGGAAGGTATTAGCACCCCTCACGTCCGTCGTACTCGACGGGATCCTCGCTTGTTTGTTTACTTGGACGGGTTGGTTATAATCTATCTACCTATCAAGGCTGGCTGAAAAAGAAAAGAAAAATGACTCGGCAAAGCGTCGCACTTTATGCCTACGTATTCTCATCAGATAATGAGAAATCAGAGTCAACGTAGTTCGGCTAACTACGGGGGAAGGTGGGGAAGGTTGCTCGCTAGGATATCGCATCCTATGCCTACGTACTTTCATCTGGTATGAAAGATCAGAGCAAACGTAGTTCGGGAAACTACGGATTAAATGGCTCAACTAGGAGGGAGACTATCAAGTCCTACTGTTATCATGCCATGGATTCATCCTATGGTTGAAGTTTGAACAGGGAACTCCTAGATGTTGTCATGCATAGGTTTCAACCTAAAAGTCTATCATCAAATCCTCATCAGAGGAAATGAGAGTCCTAAGGGATCATGTCAATGATACATCAAAACAGACAAAAGCATCAGCTTTAACAGTAAAATGCATGTAATGCAAGTGAGGGAGGAAATGTGTGTGGGGTTTCAGCCTCCACAAGCTCGTCTCGACCTCAAGCCAGTCATGAAATAACAGTAATCATACTGAAAATAAACAACATGCTATCAAGCAATAAACAGATAAAGGAAATGAAGTGCCATCAGGCAAACAAAACACACATGCTTGAGAAAGAAAGAATCCATTCTCTAATCCTAACCCTAATCACAGGATCCTAATCAAATCTAAGCAAAGCTCTCAAGCAAAACCATAAACAAGAGAAATCATTCCCAGTCTTCAAGCTTCAGAACAAGCTTACCAAAGAAAGGGAGCTAAGCAAGCAGACTCATAGTGTCTTCCTCAGGAAAGCACTAGGAGGTGTATACTCAGGAGTCATACCCTATGTGGCTCAACCACTGTGATCAGTTTACATTCCTCCTCAGGAGAAACTAAACTCACAAGCAGGCTCCAACATCACTGGATACTTAGGAAATCCTATCTGAACTAGTGGAACTAAGGGAATAGACCCATAGGACCTTCCTCAGGAAAGTACTAGGAGGCTTCCACTTAGGAGTTGCATCCCATGTGGCTCAACAACATGTGATCAGTTTATATTCCTCCTCAGGAGAAATTAAACTCACAAGTTGGCTCCAACATCATTGGATACTTGAGAAATCCTAGATAAACTAAGGGAACTAAGTGAATAGACCCATAGGACCTTCCTCAGGAAAGTACTAGGAGGCTTCCACTTAGGAGTTGTATCCCATGTGGCTCAACAACATGTGATCAGTTTACATTCCTCCTCAGGAGAAATTAAACTCACAAGTTGGCTCCAACATCATTGGATACTTAAGAAAGAGGTGAGAAGAAAGAATGAAAGTCATTCATAGTGCCTTCCTCAGGAAAGTACCATGAACTTCCCTCAAACTTCAGGATCTCAAACCTCACAAACAGGGAACAAGACAAGCTCTGGGTCTCTGAGTCTTGATCTACAATCTTCTCTTCATGATGCTCTCCATCAAGGTCTTCAAGGCAACACAAGCCACACAACCAATTCCCCACAATGAACCCCAAAGATGAACAGATAACCACATGGGAGACAAAATCAATAGGCAACTTCAGAAAATACCTAAAAATACTAACACAAGGGAAAAAATCTAACAATTATTCACAAGGGTCCTCAACACCTACTCATAACATCTACATAGGCCTCTACCTAAAAATCAAGATAAAACTCAATCAAAGAAAGTGAATCTTCACCTATGCACAATCTAAACCCTAATCAGGATACCCTGAATCTACCCTAATTAAACTAATCAAAATTTAATTCTAAAATTCTAGAAAAAATCCTATGGGGAACTATGATTCATCAACTAATCACACAAAAAATAATGGATAAAAAAACCTAACGGAAGGTCTTAGAATAATTCCTACAAAATCATGACACAAAATTAAACAACATAAAAGCTATTTTAAAAGAAAAATCTATTAAAATACTAAACTAAAAAATAAAATCTCATTTTTATTTTTATAATTTTCTACACATTTTCATCTAATCATAGAAAAAAGAAGAATTAAAAAAGAATTATTTTCCTGATATCTCCTGCGGCACGTATGCAGCATTCAATACTTTCAGCAACGCGTTGCGGTGCGCTTCAGAACACAGCAACAGGTTAAGAATTGAGATCTTCGACGGAGTCTGGTGAAGATGATCTATAATCTTGTAGTCACTTTTCCTGATCAGTCGCATGAACTCTTCAGCATCTTTAACCAACAAGTCTTTCTCTGCCCCCGCAGGAACCTCTTCAACAGCTTTACCTTTACCCTTGTCCATAGCGTCAGCTCGGACTACTTTCTCTGCTGCGACCTCTGCCGGCGCGAACACTCTACCACTTCTGGTGATGCCACTGACTTCAGTAAGATCCTGCGCAGTCGATCTGGACGGCTCAAGCTCTATCTTCTGACCATTACAATAAACCTCGGCGCCATAATGCCATGGAACGGCATTAGTGCTCTCGAATGGGATTGGCCCGGCCCTGGTAATGGTGATAGTAGGCGGACGGGGCGCAGAAATAGTGATAGGGTGGCGAGGAATGGTAATGGTAGCAACTTCGTCCGCCTGCTTCAGCACGACTTCCCCTGACGCATTCTCAACACTCCTACTGAACTGCAAAATACCCTCGGTCATCAGACTTTGGATACCTTCGATCAACTGCTCACACCCATCAGGAAGTGTAGCACATGCCATACAAAACTCTCCACATCCGGGAAAGAAGCCTTTCTTCAGCAACTTGGCTTTAACAAAACTCAACGGCGTTTTCAAATCTCTGACATCAGTCAGCAAGTCTGAATTCCCTTCAGTGATAACAGCATTTACTCCGCCTCCCCTATGATGAGGCATTGGATTCTTGGTGACGTTGGGCACGCTGTCAGAAAAGTTGATAACCTTGGCGTCAACCAAGTCCTGGACTTTATGCTTAAAAGCTTTGCAATTCTCCACTGTATGGCCAGGTGCCCCAGAATGAAATTCACAAGTTGCATTGGCATCATACCCCGGTGGTGGTGCCCCTGTCAAGGGAGCCAACGTCCTCTTCTGAACTAATTGGAGCTGAAGCAACGTCTGCAGAAGTTGTGCATATGACATAGGAGGAGTTTCCAAATGACGGTTTGCCAGGGGACCCCGATTCTGATATCTCTTATATCCCGGATTATTCTGTTGCTGGGGCTGCTGCTGCGGCTGCGGGGGAGCAGCTGGGATGTTTATGCTAGCGATCTGAGACTGAGGGCCCTTGCCCTTTCTCCTAGCATTAGTGACAGCACTGGCATCTCCTTCTCGACGCTTGCCAGTATAGGGTTTCTTGCCAGCTCCTCCAGCTGAGGATGATTCGCCTTGAATCTTTCCGATCTTTATACCATTTTCAACATGCTCGCCCAAAGTGATGAGGGCCGAGAATGTTCCGGACATGCCACTGATCAGCTTCTCATAATAGACTCCGGGAAGGGTAGCCACGAACAGTTGTACCAACTCACGCTCAACCATCGGCGGTTGGACCCGAGCAGCCAATTCACGCCACCGCTGGGCGTACTCTTTGAAGCTTTCATTGCTCCGCTGCGAGAGATTCTGAAGCTGAACTCGGTTGGGAGCCAAGTCGCTATTATATTGATAGTGGAGGACAAACGCTTCAGCGAGATCTTTCCACGTGCGCACATCAGCGGGCTCCAAACCCATATACCATTCGAGCGATGGGCCAGAAAGACTATCCTGAAAGAAGTGCATCAGCAACTTCTCATCATCAGAATAAGCGGACATCTTTCTGTAATAAGATCGGAGGTGAACACGGGGACAAGTAGTGCCTCTATACTTCTCAAAGATAGGCACCTTGAACTTGTGAGGTACTTTAAAGTCAGCAATCAACCCGAGTTTGGACATGTCAACGCCCAATGTGTTCTGATTTTCTATGTCTCTCATTTTATCTTCCAGCGCCTTGAACCTGAGTCGAGCTTCAGCAGTCAATTCAGCCTCTACACCCCTCTGAGAGAAAATGTCATCCTGATGGTCCTCCAGCCACGGTTGAGGCACCACCATATTTCCTGCACCAACATTGCCGTTGACCGGCCCCACGGTAACATTGGCTCCCAAACCACCATTGACGGCGCCCGCCGCATTAAGTCCGAGATTAGTCATAAGATTGCCGTTAGCACTACCGTTGCCTCCGGCAGCAGGAACAACGTTCTGTGGAGTATCCCCTTGAGGAGGAGTGGGTACGGCCCCGCCATGAAGTATTCCATTACTGTCAACCCTGGAGATGAGAGGTTGAACCAAAGTACGAAGCTGATCTTGCCCGTTCGCAACTACTTGCATCAGCTCCATAAAACGATCCATCCTTTCACGAAGCTCCTGAACATCTGATTGTACCTGGTCCATGATTCTCGTTTGATTGGCGCGAGTTGAGTAGCGGTGGATGAATCTTTGATCAATCCTGGAGATTGAAAGCAGCTCGGAACCTGAGTACCTGAAAAACCTGTCAACATCAAAGGTTAGGAAAAGCAACAGAATGTATGTCATGCAAAAATGCTTCATGCAAATGCATGCGTGAGTCTGTGTGCTTGAGAGATTTCCCCCGATCCTGGCACCTGCTGACAATAATAAGGAGAGGAATCTGGGCCCAATCATGGAAATAGCAACCCCACATAGCAATAGTCAGATTCGACACATCAAGGACCGAGAACTCATACGCATCAGTCTTTCTGAGAACGGCTGTAGTAACACAATAGAAGGTGAGAGATCCTGGATCGGGGAAACGGTACCTGTCACAGACACATGCTAATGGAATGATTATGCAAGCTAATGCAAAATGCAGGCATGCAACAATATATCCGGGTGGCTGCTGTGGAGATTCGATGTCAACAGTCACTGATGAGAAGGAAACCCCGGTGTAAAACCACTGATCTGATCTGCTGAGAATAACCATCTGATAGGATCGAGATCAAAATTCTGCCCTGACAAGAACGAAGGCCCGATAATGAAGACCCCGGATGCAAGATCAAGGAATATCTGTTGATGAAGTCTTCAGACCCCAAATCAAAAATCTGCCCTCTCAAGAACAAATACACAGCTGCTGATGAGATCTTCAGACCTCACTCAAAAATCTGCTCCATCCAGAACAAACCTCTGATAACAATACTCTGATCGGAACCTGCTCTATCAAGAACAAACAAACACCCGATGATAAGATCCTCTGATCAAACCCTTGCTCTATCAAGAACATATCTGCAACTGAGAACCCAACATAACTGATTCACTGTCGAGAAAACCAGGTAGTCTGGAGGTCAAAGTTTCCTGCAATATCCCAACCCCACTCACAGGTATGGACCTAATCCACGGACAAAGGTACGGCATCCTATGCGGTCATCAGCGTCACAGACTTTCACGAATGACGATACGATTCCCAGAAGGAGTGGCATCATCAAGTCATGAAGAGGCCTCTCTTAGCTGACTTCCAAATGATCGGTCCCCAGAGTCGACAATCCTCACGTCTGGACTCCCCTCAGATCCTCAGGACCGGAAAGGAGCACCTCTGCAAGAATCTCGTCTGAGCGCAGATTTTCGTAGGGAATTGTGCCTGCTCAGCAGACAGGTTCGTCTACTACTTCTCCGCAACTATATCTAGGTGTGTACTCAAGCCCAGGTCCGGCTTTTCACTCACAGTAACATCCCTCTCCCACAGCAGCACAGATAATCATATCGAACTGAAAATAAAATGCGGGAAATAAAATGCGGGAAGTAAAGATGCGGGAAGTAAAAATGCGATAAATAAACGCAACCCAACAAGCAAACACACAAACGATAGGATTGACTCGCGTAGGGGATGGGAAACGGTCCCAGCATAAGGGATGGGAAAAGTCCCTAGATGCTGTATCTCCCCAGCAGAGTCGCCAGCTGTCGCTTGCGCGAAAATAAGGTGCCGGCATGACAGAAGAGTCGCCACCTTTCGTTATTTATCCCTCAGAGCGGGAAAGGAAACGATCGGAAAAACCTGACGAAAAAGGGTAAGACAAGGTCATCGCAACCATTGTCTGGGTTCGGGAGTCGGTTACGCAAGGGGAAGGTATTAGCACCCCTCACGTCCGTCGTACTCGACGGGATCCTCGCTTGTTTGTTTACTTGGACAGGTTGGTTATAATCTATCTACCTATCAAGGCTGGCTGAAAAAGAAAAGAAAAATGACTCGGCAAAGCGTCGCACTTTATGCCTACGTATTCTCATCAGATAATGAGAAATCAGAGTCAACGTAGTTCGGCTAACTACGGGGGAAGGTGGGGAAGGTTGCTCGCTAGGATATCGCATCCTATGCCTACGTACTTTCATCTGGTATGAAAGATCAGAGCAAACGTAGTTCGGGAAACTACGGATTAAATGGCTCAACTAGGAGGGAGACTATCAAGTCCTACTGTTATCATGCCATGGATTCATCCTATGGTTGAAGTTTGAACAGGGAACTCCTAGATGTTGTCATGCATAGGTTTCAACCTAAAAGTCTATCATCAAATCCTCATCAGAGGAAATGAGAGTCCTAAGGGATCATGTCAATGATACATCAAAACAGACAAAAGCATCAGCTTTAACAGTAAAATGCATGTAATGCAAGTGAGGGAGGAAATGTGTGTGGGGTTTCAGCCTCCACAAGCTCGTCTCGACCTCAAGCCAGTCATGAAATAACAGTAATCATACTGAAAATAAACAACATGCTATCAAGCAATAAACAGATAAAGGAAATGAAGTGCCATCAGGCAAACAAAACACACATGCTTGAGAAAGAAAGAATCCACTCTCTAATCCTAACCCTAATCACAGGATCCTAATCAAATCTAAGCAAAGCTCTCAAGCAAAACCATAAACAAGAGAAATCATTCCCAGTCTTCAAGCTTCAGAACAAGCTTACCAAAGAAAGGGAGCTAAGCAAGCAGACTCATAGTGTCTTCCTCAGGAAAGCACTAGGAGGTGTATACTCAGGAGTCATACCCTATGTGGCTCAACCACTGTGATCAGTTTACATTCCTCCTCAGGAGAAACTAAACTCACAAGCAGGCTCCAACATCACTGGATACTTAGGAAATCCTATCTGAACTAGTGGAACTAAGGGAATAGACCCATAGGACCTTCCTCAGGAAAGTACTAGGAGGCTTCCACTTAGGAGTTGCATCCCATGTGGCTCAACAACATGTGATCAGTTTATATTCCTCCTCAGGAGAAATTAAACTCACAAGTTGGCTCCAACATCATTGGATACTTGAGAAATCCTAGATAAACTAAGGGAACTAAGTGAATAGACCCATAGGACCTTCCTCAGGAAAGTACTAGGAGGCTTCCACTTAGGAGTTGTATCCCATGTGGCTCAACAACATGTGATCAGTTTACATTCCTCCTCAGGAGAAATTAAACTCACAAGTTGGCTCCAACATCATTGGATACTTAAGAAAGAGGTGAGAAGAAAGAATGAAAGTCATTCATAGTGCCTTCCTCAGGAAAGTACCATGAACTTCCCTCAAACTTCAGGATCTCAAACCTCACAAACAGGGAACAAGACAAGCTCTGGGTCTCTGAGTCTTGATCTACAATCTTCTCTTCATGATGCTCTCCATCAAGGTCTTCAAGGCAACACAAGCCACACAACCAATTCCCCACAATGAACCCCAAAGATGAACAGATAACCACATGGGAGACAAAATCAATAGGCAACTTCAGAAAATACCTAAAAATACTAACACAAGGGAAAAAATCTAACAATTATTCACAAGGGTCCTCAACACCTACTCATAACATCTACATAGGCCTCTACCTAAAAATCAAGATAAAACTCAATCAAAGAAAGTGAATCTTCACCTATGCACAATCTAAACCCTAATCAGGATACCCTGAATCTACCCTAATTAAACTAATCAAAATTTAATTCTAAAATTCTAGAAAAAATCCTATGGGGAACTATGATTCATCAACTAATCACACAAAAAATAATGGATAAAAAAACCTAAGGGAAGGTCTTAGAATAATTCCTACAAAATCATGACACAAAATTAAACAACATAAAAGCTATTTTAAAAGAAAAATCTATTAAAATACTAAACTAAAAAATAAAATCTCATTTTTATTTTTATAATTTTCTACACATTTTCATCTAATCATAGAAAAAAGAAGAATTAAAAAAGAATTATTTTCCATTTTTTAATGAATTTTCTAAAACAGAAAAATAAAAGAAGAAAATTAAAACAATTTAAATGAATTAAAGGGAGGGGGGGTGCAACAAGCAATACACGCTAGTTGAAACAATTGGGCCAGATAAAAGGGGGGGGGGGGGCGAATAGAAAATAAGCCCAGAACGCCCTTAAGTGAAACGACTGCGTTTCGCTTCTTATGACATTTCCCTCCAACTCTCAGATTTAACCGTGGCCATTGGATTTGATTAATAAGTCAAAATCTGGAACCAATCTAGTGGCTCTCCTTCATCGTCCCAACCAAGACCTAGGGTTTTCAGAACCCTCTCCCATGCACTCAAATCTTCGAGCTCCTCTATCTCTCTCCACACGCCACGGTTCGACACGATTCAAAAACAAGAAATGCTCTACTACTCAAGCTCTACACAACCATACGTACACTTTTCATTAATTCTACCTAGGTTGTTCTAACAGAAGACTTAAACATCCTGGTACCACCATACTCACCTGAGATCGACCATGGTGAAACTTCCACCTAAGGATCTGAACCTGCTCTACACGCCACCCTAGTCATTCTAACCTAATTCATGCTGATTAAAACGCCCTAAACAACTAATTCTTGAAGATTAAAGATTCCTACACCTGTCACAAACCATCATGGATCGTGCCCTAACTCAGGGGAAAGAGTCATCTACCCTAGTGCACCATTTCTATGCCTAAGAAACTAAACTAACACTGCATAATTTAGGAGATACAAGGAGAAGAAAGAACCTGTCAAAGGGATGATGGTGAGGCTCGTGGGGATGCTTGCAGACCTTGGAATTGGTTCAAGATGATCCTACAATGGTCCTCAACCTTCTGTTTGCACTTATGATGGTGGAGATGGCTTGTAGTGGAAGATATCTTGAGTTGCTTGAACTTGAAGCAAGAGCTTTAATGGCTATCTCTCTCTCTCTCTCCTCTGACTTGACTCAAGTTTCACCAACCCTGAATTCTCTTTATGGCATTCTCTTTATAATGATCTTTGGATGTGTCTAGATTCATCTAGAATGTGGTGGAAACCTCTTGAAATTCTCATGTGATGACAAATTGGAAATCTCATATCTCATATGCCATGCCTTGCAATTCAGTCTTAAAATATCCTTACATGAGTTATTGAGTGTGGATGAGTGAAAAACAAGTTCACTTTTGGCTTATGTAGGGTTTTTCAACATTGCCTTCTTTTTCAAGTAATGACTTTTCAAAGCATCACCCATTTTTAGACCTCAAATTAAAATTCTAGCTAAACCAATGTTCTCAAAATGGTTTTTCCAATCAAAATGATATATTGGATGACCTATTTTGGATTTGTGGATCTCCCAAATCACTTTTCAATTTCAACTTTTCAAAGTTATAAGCCTTTTTTAGTTCATTTTTGACCAATCATGTAATCTCATGCTATGAGCTTTTTCAGAAATTTGTGACCTTCTTTCTAGACTTAAAATCACATTTTGAGCAACTTTCATGTTTTGAGTTTTTCCATTTGAGGCTTGGAAATAGGAGTTTTAGGCATTGGCTAAAATGACCTATAACTGACAAATGACCAAAATACCCCTGCCTTGTTCAACCCATAAGTTGAGTTCCACAAATCCAATCAAGGACTTCTACCACTCAAATTAAAGCTAAGAAGATCCTCTTCAACATTCATGTTGACCAAGAAACCATAGGAATCATCCTACTAGGGCAAAAGTTGTCTGCAAGTTGGGTGACTTTCAAGGACCCAGATTCACACACCTCTGCTGACCTGTAATTTGTCAAAACCATAACTTGAGCTCTGTAACTCCTATCAAGGACTTCCACCACTCAAATTAAAGCTAAGAACAGGCTCTACAACATTCATGTTGTGGGGAAGATGAGATATCAATCACATCTAGAGCTAAAACTGCCTGGAAGATAGGGATCAAATTAGGGTTTTTTCACTGACAATCCTCAGAAACCCTAACTCAAAACTTCTCAAACTCTTCAATCATGATGAGTTGGTCTAGGAATCATCTTTACAACATCTCTATGCATCATTCCATGATCTCATGGCCCTTGGATTAGGTCTCAACCCTCTCCAAATCTTCAGTTATCCTAGGGTTGACCCAGTCAAAACCCTAATTCCATCATTCATGGTTGAATTCTCTGAACTCTTGCACAATGACCTCTCTGGGATTCATGAAGGCTATCAAGACATCTCATAAGCTTTCTCAAAACATCTAATTCATTCTCAAAGTCTCAGAATCATCTGAGGGGCACCCACAACTCTCAAACTGTAAGGCACACAACCCTGGTTTCAACCCTTTCCTCTGAGGATCTCTTGAACTTTCTGATGAAGGTATCCACTTTTAAACACTCAATGAATAAATAATTGTTGGTCAAATTTTGGGGTGCAACAGCTGCCCCTATTCAAACGGCTTGAACCTGACTGGGTGAGAAGCGAACAGCTCTCAACCAATCAAGGTACGAGACGGTTGAATATCGGTAAACCCGAAAATTTGCCAACTGCATGACCACATGATACTCTGCGGGGAACAAATTTTTGAATACTGCAACACTAGCTGCTCAATAACTAGCTGGAGAGATACTGATCTGACGTCACCGTCAGTTACAAACATCATTCTGAGAGACACTCGACATCGCCGTCGTACCAACATCATCTCTGCTGGGGATTAAAAGAGCCTGACATTGCCGTCGGACAAACATCCAACCTTGCTGCCGGAAACAAACATAATCTGACCTCGCCGTCCAATCCAAAACATCCAACCTCGCCGCCGGACACAAACATAATCTGACCTCGCCGTCGGATAATCAAAATACCCCGCATTGCCGCTGGAGAAGATACAACACTGAACAACTCTGACCTGGGGTTCACCCCTGGTAAATGGAACAAAAGGTACACTTGCGTATTTGAAACTACTCTGCTGGGAATGAGAGACTTAACTGAGCCCGCTCTGATCTGGGGTTCACCCTCAGAACCATAACGAACATCGGAATACTGCTGCACACTGCCTGCTGTAGAACTTCAACATTAAAGATATTTGAAACCCCGGCCCCTGGCCATTTCCAGCTTCAACTAGGAAAGATCTTCAAGTACTTCTGAAGATAAGCATCCTTGGCCTCCAAGGATGGCGCTCTGCAGGAGGTATCTTCGACTTCAGTCTGAGGAAATGGTCCTTGGCCTTCAAGGATACATGGATCTGCCTTCAGGCAACTCCGCCTCTGCTATAGAGCATCCGTGACTTCAGTCAGGGATATACTTCGGCCTTCAGTCCGTAAAATGAATCCTAGGTCATTCATGACCTTGGGGATAACCTTGCCCTTAGGCACCTTCGCTTCAGCTTAGGAAATCTGTGACTACAGTCAAAGAAATGGTATCTTGAGCCATTCATGACTCTACGGGGATTCAAACACTTTGCCTTCAGGCAAAACTCCGCTTCAGCTGGAGAAACATCTTTGACTTCAGTCATAAGAAAAACTATTCGCTTGATCGCAATCAATCATCACCTCAGGATAACTGACTTGGTCTTCAGACTCACACGAATCACTCTGTTGTATCTACAACCCTGGAACCTTGTCTTTAGCCCTTCGCTGATTCATCAATCCGGAAATCTGAACTCACAGGAACCTTCTGATATCGCCTTCTGGCACTTACGAAATCCATCTTCAGATTAGACATCATTGCTGGAGCAGACATATCATGCTGCTCTGGACTTCAAGAATCATCTTGAACAAACAGATCCGTCGGGCATCTTCAAGAATCGTCCTGAACTAATAACCTTTCTGGAGCAAACATTCTGTTGGGAATTCCAGGAATCTTCCTGGGCAACTCTTGCTGGAGGCGCTATTGGGGAACTCAAGTATCATACTAGACGAACCACTCGGGAAGCTGTACTGGGGTCTTAAGAATCGTCTTAAGCAAACGGCCCTGCTGAGGAGTTCGAGAATCATCTTGAACTGAAAACTTCGCTGGGGATCTCAAAAATCATCTTGAGCGAGCGACCGCGGGGATCACACCGGGGTCTTTAGAATCATCTAAGAAAACAACCTTGCTGGGGAGAACATCAAGAATCGTCCTGAGCAACCGGTCTTTCGGTAGTACACCTGTACAATAAGGATGATAATGACCTAGGTCATGCTTATGATGCGTATGCTTCTGCGCTACGCCTCACATGGGAATGATATGCATTTATGCTAAATGCCATGCAATCATGCACAATGCTATGCAATCATGCACAATGCTATGCAATCATGCACAATGATGCGATCCCATCAGCAAAATAAATGCCGAAGGGGGGAAATCCTCCTGTCAAGGAGAAAGAACCGCTCAGATTAGAGGACTCATCCTGCTGAAGAGAACGTGAACACGCCAATATCAATTAGGCTCTGTCTGGGGAATTGATCTTCCGCGGACTGCTGCAGGGGAACAACTTCAGCTGACTGCTGCAGGGGACGAAGCTCTACGAGAACTAGGATCTGCTGATATCAATCGCGAGAATGAACTGCGCGGCCGTCTCGGCTACTCTTCTGGGGATAACAACTTTGCGGGGAACCAACTTCAGCTGTTCAATACTACGCTGGGGAAAAACCAATCATGATCTGATCAACTTCCAAGGATTCGGATCTCTTGGATATCTGCAAACTCGGCTGAGGAAGGAGAAGTCATTCTGCTTCGATGGAGAGAGTGCGACTCAGGGGGAAATACAGCATCGGTTGTTCTACGCTCTGCTGGGGAACATCGATCATGATCTGATCGACTTCCAAGGATTCTGCTTTTCTGCGGACTCAGCCGGGGAGAGAAATCATTCTACTTCATTGGAGAGTACAACTCTGATGGGGAATTTGATTCCACTGGGGAAGAAAGAATCATCTGACTTCGGGGGAGAGTGCAACTCTGCAAAGGAATACAACATCAGCTGTTCCAACAACTACTGGGGAAGAATGAATCATCGAACTTCAGGAGAGCTTGACTCGGGTGAGGAATCTCAATTCCGCTGGAGACTTCAGTCTGGCACCATCAGTTACTGCATACTTCGGTATATGACTAACTTCCTACGAAACCTGCACTTGTGACCCGGTGCGGGGGAAACACCTGCTTCGGCGACTTTACTGGGAAAAACACGAGCTTCGGCACCCGAACACTGCCCTGAAATCTGCACTTGTGACCCGGTGCTGGGGATAATCATCATGCTTCAGTGCTTGACTCAGCTGATGAGGTGACATTCCTTCAGGATGCGCTTGCTTGGGGAAGAGAATCACCTCTACCTGGGGAAGACATATCAATGCTCACTATTCTGATTCTGATTCTGCGGAGGAGAGACTACTGAACTCTGCTGAAGAAGGAGGACTCATCCTGCCTCGGGGATACGCACGACACATCTTCTGGCAAGGTGCTACACCTGCAACAACACAGACAAACAGACAAGATACCCTCCTCAAAGGGGCCCATCAGGTTATTATCCCGTGACAATATTCAGTTAATTAGTTGTTTCAACAATCAATGGGCTTAGGCCCGCAAGTTTATGTATGCGCATTTTATCAAAAAACACATCGGCGTTATCATCCGCAAACAAAACAGATAAATGCTAAACAGACAAGTAGAATTGCTGAATAATGTGCATTTTATTGATGATGAACCCCTGAATGGGCAAAAATGTTTTACAACAGAGGCAAGCTCCTGGAATGAGGAAGCCGCGCAAAAAGAAAACATAAATATACATCAGTATATACAAATGTCGGCAATCGAGGCGTAGACGAACACCATGAGTTGATCCCTCTAAGACCCACTCGACTTCGATACTTCTTCGAGGCTTCAGCTTTGGAAGAGATTGATTCAGACAAACGGCCCTCAGGTCTTCCGAACCACTAAACAATGAAAGTCCATACGCGGAACGCAGTCATTTGCTTATTCAAATCCCTAACTTTTGCGTGAACCGCCCTTTCGGGTTTTCAGTTCACCGGGATACCCTTTTTTGCCGAAGCCGCCCAGTGTAGGTTTTCGACTTCGCGGGTGTACATTCTTTTTAATATATCCCTAATTTTTGCCCGAACCTTTTATTCTGTTTTTGGTTCGCCGGGATGCCCCTTTTTTGCCTGGACTCTTTCTTTTTTGTCCAGCGGGTCGCTTTCAAGCAAAGTATTTTTTAACTGCGTCCGCGTTCACCGGGGATGCAAAATCTTCACCATCCATCGTGGATAACAACAAAGCTCCTCCCGAGAAGACCTTGCTGACGACATACGGCCCTTCGTAATTCGGGGTCCACTTGCCCCGGTGATCGGAGTGTGGCGGAAGAATCTTCTTCAGGACGAGATCACCCGTCTGAAAGCTTCGAGGACGCACCTTCTTATCATAAGCTTTCTTCATTCGGCTTTGGTACAGGCGACCAAATGCAATCGATGCTAACCTCTTCTCGTCCATCAGGCTGAGCTGGTTCAAACGATTCGTCACCCATTCTGCCTCATCAAGTTTCACATCAACCAAAACTCGCAAAGAGGGAATCTCCACTTCTAGCGGTAGGACAGCTTCCATACCGTACACCAAGGAGAAAGGAGTTGCCCCGGTCGACGTACGCACCGTCGTACGATAACCGTGCAAGGAAAACGGCAGCATCTCGTGCCAATCTTTATACGTCACAACCATCTTCTGAACAATCTTCTTGATGTTCTTATTGGCCGCTTCAACGGCGCCATTCATCTTCGGCCGATAAGGAGATGAGTTGTGGTGTTCAATCTTGAAGCTCTGGCACAGCTCCTTCATCATCTTATTATTCAAATTCGAACCATTATCAGTAATGATCCGCTCGGGAATTCCATAGCGACAGATGATGTCCCTCTTTATGAATTTAGCTACCACCTGCTTGGTCACATTAGCGTACGAGGCTGCCTCCACCCACTTGGTGAAGTAGTCGATAGCTACCAGAATAAAACGATGACCATTGGATGCGGTGGGTTCGATCTTGCCTATCATGTCGATGCCCCACATGGAGAACGGCCAAGGGGAGGACATGACATTCAATGGGCACGGCGGCACATGAACTTTATCAGCGTAAATCTGGCATTTGTGACATTTCTTCGCGAATCTGAAGCAATCCGACTCCATAGTCAACCAGTAATATCCTGCTCTCAGGATCTTTCTCGTCATGGCATGCCCGCCGGCGTGCGTACCAAATGTGCCCTCATGGACCTCTTCCATGAGCATACTTGCTTCTTTCTCATCCACACATCTGAGTAGCACGAGATCGTGGTTTCTCTTATACAGCACTCCATCAGGATTGAGGTAAAAGTTTCCAGATAGCCTCCTCAGAGTCTTCTTATCCTGGGTTGACGCACCCGCAGGATACTCCTTAGTCATAAGGAAGGTCTGAATATCGTGGAACCATGGCTTGCCGTCAGCGGCATCCTCGATTGCGAACACATATGCTGGTCTGTCAAGACGTGAAAGAACAATGCTTGGAGCCTCATTCCAAAGATTGACCTTATACATTGAAGCCAGGGTGGCTAAAGCATCAGCCATTTGATTTTCAGCCCGGGGTACATGATGAAGTTCTACTCGGTCAAAGAACGGAAGCAGCCTCCTGGCATAATTCATGTACGACACTAGATTCGGTTGACGAGTTTCCCACTCCCCTTTGATCTGATTGATTACAAGCGCTGAGTCACCATATATGTCTAGATTCTTGATTCTCAAATCAATTGCCTCTTCTAGACCCATAATACATGCTTCGTACTCGGCTTCGTTGTTGGTAACTGGAAACGTCAGTCTCGCAGTAAACGGGATGTGGGATCCGTGAGGAGTCGTGATGATAGCCCCGATACCACTTCCATAGGAATTAACCGCTCCGTCGAATATCATCTTCCACTGAGACTTCCTATCCGGCCCCTCATCGGGCAATGGCTCATCGCAATCCTTTGCTTTGAGAAACATAATGTCCTCGTCAGGGAATTCGAACTTCATCGGCTGATAGTCTTCGATTGGCTGTTCGGCAAGGTAATCAGACAATACGCTTCCCTTGATGGCTTTCTGAGAGACGTACTGAATATCATATTCGGTTAACACCATCTGCCATCTGGCAATCCTGCCCGAAAGAGCCTGCTTCTCGAAGACGTACTTGATCGGATCCATCTTCGAAATCAGCATAGTGGTGTGGTTGAGCATATACTGTCGTAGACGTTTGGCAGCCCAAGCTAATGCACAACACGTCTTCTCCAGCATCGAGTATCGAGATTCACACTCGGTGAACTTTTTACTCAGATAATAAATGGCATGCTCTTTCCTGCCCGTCTCGTCGTGCTGACCGAGAACACACCCCATACTATTCTCCAGAACTGTCAAGTACATGATTAATGGCCGTCCAGCCACTAGGGGTATCAATATTGGAGGTTCTTGAAGATACTGCTTTATCTTATCGAATGCCTTCTGGCAATCCTCATTCCAAGTAATCGCCTGATTTTTCTTCAACAACTTGAACATCGGTTCACAAGTGGCCGTGAGCTGAGAGATAAACCTTGCAATGTAGTTTATTCGGCCCAAGAAACCACGAACTTCTTTTTCTGTTTTCGGCGCTGGCATCTCTTGGATAGCTTTTATTTTTGCAGGATCAACTTCAATACCTCGTTCACTAACGATAAACCCCAATAACTTTCCGGACCGCACTCCGAAAGTGCACTTGTTAGGATTCAGCCTTAGCCTGAACTTCCTAAGCCTTTCAAACAGCTTCAGCAAATTGACCAGATGCTCTTCCTCCGTTTGGGACTTCGCAATCATGTCATCAACATAGACCTCGATCTCATGATGAATCATATCATGAAACAAAGTTACCATTGCTCGCTGGTAAGTGGCCCCTGCGTTCTTCAGACCGAAAGGCATTACCTTGTAGCAAAACGTGCCCCAGGGGGTAATAAACGTCGTTTTCTCCATGTCCTCCGGCGCCATCTTAATCTGATTGTAACCGGAGAAGCCATCCATGAACGAAAACACGGAAAACTGGGCTGTATTGTCGACCAACACATCGATATGAGGCAGCGGGAAATCATCCTTAGGGCTCGCCCTATTCAAATCCCGATAATCGACGCACATGCGTACCTTACCGTCCTTCTTCGGTACAGGCACTATGTTGGCGACCCACGGAGGGTAGGTGGTAACGGCTAGAAATCCTGCGTCCAACTGCTTCTGGACTTCTTCTTTGATTTTTACAGCCATGTCTGGTCTCGTCCTCCTGAGCTTCTGCTTGACTGGAGGGCAATCTTCTCGCAACGGCAAGCGATGAACCACGATATCTGTGTCAAGTCCGGGCATATCCTCATACGACCAAGCAAAGACGTCACTATACTCTCGAAGCATCTCGACCAGTCTATGCTTGACATCGTTCTGCAGCGCAGCCCCTACTCTGACATTTCTGACGAGCTCCTCAGAACCCAGATTTACGATCTCAATATCCTCTTCATGAGGCAGAATAACCTTTTCTTCTTGTCTCAACAAGCGGGCCAACTCTTCCGGAAGGTCTTCGTCTTCATCAATCTCATCCTCGGCTTGATAGATCGGGCAATCAAAGTTGTAGTGAGCCGTAGAGGGTCCAGAGTCGATGTCATCTGTTACGTGGATCCTGCAATAACAAGGGTTAAGTTTAAAGCAAGAATATGCAGGTTAGCACGAACCTCGTTGCCATTTTGCTGTTTTTCAAAACAAACATAAAGCATGAATAACAGAGAACACAATATTTGATTACGAAGAAAACGCCTTTTATTTATTAACAAAATGCATACACATAATCCAACAAGGCCCTGACAGTAAAACCACTATGCCCCGGGCAGGACATAGGGTTGTACAAAGATTGTAGAAAGCAAATCATTACTCTTCACTCGTCAGCTTGATAATCTCCTTGATGGTCCAATTGTGGAGGCGCTCGCCTGGCTTGCTAGGTTGAATCCAGGCGTCAAGATCGCAATCACTGTCTCCGCTGTCCTCCGACGCAGCGTTGATACTCTCGAAGATTACTCCTCCCTTGGTGAATAGGATCGGCCCTTTCCCACGAGATGAGCTACCAGAAGAAGATGAAGCTTCAGCTTCAGGAGAATATCCCAATCCAAACTTATCCTGTTTGAATGGTATATCCAAGACATGCCCCCAGCCTGGGGTGGAACCAGCCTCGACAACAGCCCTAGCTTCCTTAAACGAGGAGAGGTTCACCTCTTGCTTCTCTGCAACAACGGGAGCTACCTCCTTCACCCTGACGGTTTCAAACGCTTGGAAAAGAGTCTCATGGATCTCACCATCCATTTCGACATATTTGAAGGACGACAGGTGGCTTACCATGATGTCTTCCTCTCCACAGACTGTCACTATGCTGCCCCCAACAGCATATTTAAGCTTCTGATGCAGCGTGGACGTCACGGCACCAGCAGAATGGATCCACGGCCGACCTAAGAGGCAACTATAGGCGGGCATGATATCCATAATATAGAACACTGCATTAAACGTCTCTGGACCAACCTGAATTGGCAGGGTCAATTCTCCGAAGACGTGGCGCTTGGTTCCGTCAAAGGCCTTCACGACCAGATCACTGGGCGTGCACAGCAGTCCCCGGGTATCCAACTTCATCAGTGCCTTCTTCGGAAGCACGTTAAGCGAGGAACCCGTATCTACTAGGACATGTGACATAATCGTGCCTCTGCACTCTATCGAGACGTGCAAGGCATTGTTGTGATCTCTTCCCTTGGGAGTCAGTTCCAGATCTGTAAATCCCAGCCCATTACCAGCGTTGACATGGGCTACTACTTCCTCAAGTTGATTAACTGATATCTCCTGCGGCACGTATGCAGCATTCAATACTTTCAGCAACGCGTTGCGGTGCGCTTCAGAACACAGCAACAGGTTAAGAATCGAGATCTTCGACGGAGTCTGGTGAAGATGATCTATAATCTTGTAGTCACTTTTCCTGATCAGTCGCATGAACTCTTCAGCATCTTTAACCAACAAGTCTTTCTCTGCCCCCGCAGGAACCTCTTCAACAGCTTTACCTTTACCCTTGTCCATAGCGTCAGCTCGGACTACTTTCTCTGCTGCGACCTCTGCCGGCGCGAACACTCTACCACTTCTGGTGATGCCACTGACTTCAGTAAGATCCTGCGCAGTCGATCTGGACGGCTCAAGCTCTATCTTCTGACCATTACAATAAACCTCGGCGCCATAATGCCATGGAACGGCATTAGTGCTCTCGAATGGGATTGGCCCGGCCCTGGTAATGGTGATAGTAGGCGGACGGGGCGCAGAAATAGTGATAGGGTGGCGAGGAATGGTAATGGTAGCAACTTCGTCCGCCTGCTTCAGCACGACTTCCCCTGACGCATTCTCAACACTCCTACTGAACTGCAAAATACCCTCGGTCATCAGACTTTGGATACCTTCGATCAACTGCTCACACCCATCAGGAAGTGTAGCACATGCCATACAAAACTCTCCACATCCGGGAAAGAAGCCTTTCTTCAGCAACTTGGCTTTAACAAAACTCAACGGCGTTTTCAAATCTCTGACATCAGTCAGCAAGTCTGAATTCCCTTCAGTGATAACAGCATTTACTCCGCCTCCCCTATGATGAGGCATTGGATTCTTGGTGACGTTGGGCACGCTGTCAGAAAAGTTGATAACCTTGGCGTCAACCAAGTCCTGGACTTTATGCTTAAAAGCTTTGCAATTCTCCACTGTATGGCCAGGTGCCCCAGAATGAAATTCACAAGTTGCATTGGCATCATACCCCGGTGGTGGTGCCCCTGTCAAGGGAGCCAACGTCCTCTTCTGAACTAATTGGAGCTGAAGCAACGTCTGCAGAAGTTGTGCATATGACATAGGAGGAGTTTCCAAATGACGGTTTGCCAGGGGACCCCGATTCTGATATCTCTTATATCCCGGATTATTCTGTTGCTGGGGCTGCTGCTGCGGCTGCGGGGGAGCAGCTGGGATGTTTATGCTAGCGATCTGAGACTGAGGGCCCTTGCCCTTTCTCCTAGCATTAGTGACAGCACTGGCATCTCCTTCTCGACGCTTGCCAGTATAGGGTTTCTTGCCAGCTCCTCCAGCTGAGGATGATTCGCCTTGAATCTTTCCGATCTTTATACCATTTTCAACATGCTCGCCCAAAGTGATGAGGGCCGAGAATGTTCCGGACATGCCACTGATCAGCTTCTCATAATAGACTCCGGGAAGGGTAGCCACGAACAGTTGTACCAACTCACGCTCAACCATCGGCGGTTGGACCCGAGCAGCCAATTCACGCCACCGCTGGGCGTACTCTTTGAAGCTTTCATTGCTCCGCTGCGAGAGATTCTGAAGCTGAACTCGGTTGGGAGCCAAGTCGCTATTATATTGATAGTGGAGGACAAACGCTTCAGCGAGATCTTTCCACGTGCGCACATCAGCGGGCTCCAAACCCATATACCATTCGAGCGATGGGCCAGAAAGACTATCCTGAAAGAAGTGCATCAGCAACTTCTCATCATCAGAATAAGCGGACATCTTTCTGTAATAAGATCGGAGGTGAACACGGGGACAAGTAGTGCCTCTATACTTCTCAAAGATAGGCACCTTGAACTTGTGAGGTACTTTAAAGTCAGCAATCAACCCGAGTTTGGACATGTCAACGCCCAATGTGTTCTGATTTTCTATGTCTCTCATTTTATCTTCCAGCGCCTTGAACCTGAGTCGAGCTTCAGCAGTCAATTCAGCCTCTACACCCCTCTGAGAGAAAATGTCATCCTGATGGTCCTCCAGCCACGGTTGAGGCACCACCATATTTCCTGCACCAACATTGCCGTTGACCGGCCCCACGGTAACATTGGCTCCCAAACCACCATTGACGGCGCCCGCCGCATTAAGTCCGAGATTAGTCATAAGATTGCCGTTAGCACTACCGTTGCCTCCGGCAGCAGGAACAACGTTCTGTGGAGTATCCCCTTGAGGAGGAGTGGGTACGGCCCCGCCATGAAGTATTCCATTACTGTCAACCCTGGAGATGAGAGGTTGAACCAAAGTACGAAGCTGATCTTGCCCGTTCGCAACTACTTGCATCAGCTCCATAAAACGATCCATCCTTTCACGAAGCTCCTGAACATCTGATTGTACCTGGTCCATGATTCTCGTTTGATTGGCGCGAGTTGAGTAGCGGTGGATGAATCTTTGATCAATCCTGGAGATTGAAAGCAGCTCGGAACCTGAGTACCTGAAAAACCTGTCAACATCAAAGGTTAGGAAAAGCAACAGAATGTATGTCATGCAAAAATGCTTCATGCAAATGCATGCGTGAGTCTGTGTGCTTGAGAGATTTCCCCCGATCCTGGCACCTGCTGACAATAATAAGGAGAGGAATCTGGGCCCAATCATGGAAATAGCAACCCCACATAGCAATAGTCAGATTCGACACATCAAGGACCGAGAACTCATACGCATCAGTCTTTCTGAGAACGGCTGTAGTAACACAATAGAAGGTGAGAGATCCTGGATCGGGGAAACGGTACCTGTCACAGACACATGCTAATGGAATGATTATGCAAGCTAATGCAAAATGCAGGCATGCAACAATATATCCGGGTGGCTGCTGTGGAGATTCGATGTCAACAGTCACTGATGAGAAGGAAACCCCGGTGTAAAACCACTGATCTGATCTGCTGAGAATAACCATCTGATAGGATCGAGATCAAAATTCTGCCCTGACAAGAACGAAGGCCCGATAATGAAGACCCCGGATGCAAGATCAAGGAATATCTGTTGATGAAGTCTTCAGACCACAAATCAAAAATCTGCCCTCTCAAGAACAAATACACAGCTGCTGATGAGATCTTCAGACCTCACTCAAAAATCTGCTCCATCCAGAACAAACCTCTGATAACAATACTCTGATCGGAACCTGCTCTATCAAGAACAAACAAACACCCGATGATAAGATCCTCTGATCAAACCCTTGCTCTATCAAGAACATATCTGCAACTGAGAACCCAACATAACTGATTCACTGTCGAGAAAACCAGGTAGTCTGGAGGTCAAAGTTTCCTGCAATATCCCAACCCCACTCACAGGTATGGACCTAATCCACGGACAAAGGTACGGCATCCTATGCGGTCATCAGCGTCACAGACTTTCACGAATGACGATACGATTCCTAGAAGGAGTGGCATCATCAAGTCATGAAGAGGCCTCTCTTAGCTGACTTCCAAATGATCGGTCCCCAGAGTCGACAATCCTCACGTCTGGACTCCCCTCAGATCCTCAGGACCGGAAAGGAGCACCTCTGCAAGAATCTCGTCTGAGCGCAGATTTTCGTAGGGAATTGTGCCTGCTCAGCAGACAGGTTCGTCTACTACTTCTCCGCAACTATATCTAGGTGTGTACTCAAGCCCAGGTCCGGCTTTTCACTCACAGTAACATCCCTCTCCCACAGCAGCACAGATAATCATATCGAACTGAAAATAAAATGCGGGAAATAAAATGCGGGAAGTAAAGATGCGGGAAGTAAAAATGCGATAAATAAACGCAACCCAACAAGCAAACACACAAACGATAGGATTGACTCGCGTAGGGGATGGGAAACGGTCCCAGCATAAGGGATGGGAAAAGTCCCTAGATGCTGTATCTCCCCAGCAGAGTCGCCAGCTGTCGCTTGCGCGAAAATAAGGTGCCGGCATGACAGAAGAGTCGCCACCTTTCGTTATTTATCCCTCAGAGCGGGAAAGGAAACGATCGGAAAAACCTGACGAAAAAGGGTAAGACAAGGTCATCGCAACCATTGTCTGGGTTCGGGAGTCGGTTACGCAAGGGGAAGGTATTAGCACCCCTCACGTCCGTCGTACTCGACGGGATCCTCGCTTGTTTGTTTACTTGGACTGGTTGGTTATAATCTATCTACCTATCAAGGCTGGCTGAAAAAGAAAAGAAAAATGACTCGGCAAAGCGTCGCACTTTATGCCTACGTATTCTCATCAGATAATGAGAAATCAGAGTCAACGTAGTTCGGCTAACTACGGGGGAAGGTGGGGAAGGTTGCTCGCTAGGATATCGCATCCTATGCCTACGTACTTTCATCTGGTATGAAAGATCAGAGCAAACGTAGTTCGGGAAACTACGGATTAAATGGCTCAACTAGGAGGGAGACTATCAAGTCCTACTGTTATCATGCCATGGATTCATCCTATGGTTGAAGTTTGAACAGGGAACTCCTAGATGTTGTCATGCATAGGTTTCAACCTAAAAGTCTATCATCAAATCCTCATCAGAGGAAATGAGAGTCCTAAGGGATCATGTCAATGATACATCAAAACAGACAAAAGCATCAGCTTTAACAGTAAAATGCATGTAATGCAAGTGAGGGAGGAAATGTGTGTGGGGTTTCAGCCTCCACAAGCTCGTCTCGACCTCAAGCCAGTCATGAAATAACAGTAATCATACTGAAAATAAACAACATGCTATCAAGCAATAAACAGATAAAGGAAATGAAGTGCCATCAGGCAAACAAAACACACATGCTTGAGAAAGAAAGAATCCACTCTCTAATCCTAACCCTAATCACAGGATCCTAATCAAATCTAAGCAAAGCTCTCAAGCAAAACCATAAACAAGAGAAATCATTCCCAGTCTTCAAGCTTCAGAACAAGCTTACCAAAGAAAGGGAGCTAAGCAAGCAGACTCATAGTGTCTTCCTCAGGAAAGCACTAGGAGGTGTATACTCAGGAGTCATACCCTATGTGGCTCAACCACTGTGATCAGTTTACATTCCTCCTCAGGAGAAACTAAACTCACAAGCAGGCTCCAACATCACTGGATACTTAGGAAATCCTATCTGAACTAGTGGAACTAAGGGAATAGACCCATAGGACCTTCCTCAGGAAAGTACTAGGAGGCTTCCACTTAGGAGTTGCATCCCATGTGGCTCAACAACATGTGATCAGTTTATATTCCTCCTCAGGAGAAATTAAACTCACAAGTTGGCTCCAACATCATTGGATACTTGAGAAATCCTAGATAAACTAAGGGAACTAAGTGAATAGACCCATAGGACCTTCCTCAGGAAAGTACTAGGAGGCTTCCACTTAGGAGTTGTATCCCATGTGGCTCAACAACATGTGATCAGTTTACATTCCTCCTCAGGAGAAATTAAACTCACAAGTTGGCTCCAACATCATTGGATACTTAAGAAAGAGGTGAGAAGAAAGAATGAAAGTCATTCATAGTGCCTTCCTCAGGAAAGTACCATGAACTTCCCTCAAACTTCAGGATCTCAAACCTCACAAACAGGGAACAAGACAAGCTCTGGGTCTCTGAGTCTTGATCTACAATCTTCTCTTCATGATGCTCTCCATCAAGGTCTTCAAGGCAACACAAGCCACACAACCAATTCCCCACAATGAACCCCAAAGATGAACAGATAACCACAGGGGAGACAAAATCAATAGGCAACTTCAGAAAATACCTAAAAATACTAACACAAGGGAAAAAATCTAACAATTATTCACAAGGGTCCTCAACACCTACTCATAACATCTACATAGGCCTCTACCTAAAAATCAAGATAAAACTCAATCAAAGAAAGTGAATCTTCACCTATGCACAATCTAAACCCTAATCAGGATACCCTGAATCTACCCTAATTAAACTAATCAAAATTTAATTCTAAAATTCTAAAAAAAATCCTATGGGGAACTATGATTCATCATCTAATCACACAAAAAAGAATGGATAAAAAAACCTAAGGGAAGGTCTTAGAATAATTCCTACAAAATCATGACACAAAATTAAACAACATAAAAGCTATTTTAAAAGAAAAATCTATTAAAATACTAAACTAAAAAATAAAATCTCATTTTTATTTTTATAATTTTCTACACATTTTCATCTAATCATATAAAAAAGAAGAATTAAAAAAGAATTATTTTCCATTTTTTAATGAATTTTCTAAAACAGAAAAATAAAAGAAGAAAATTAAAACAATTTAAATGAATTAAAGGGAGGGGGGGTGCAACAAGCAATACACGCTAGTTGAAACAATTGGGCCAGATAAAAGGGGGGGGGGGGGGCGAATAGAAAATAAGCCCAGAACGCCCTTAAGTGAAACGACTGCGTTTCGCTTCTTATGACATTTCCCTCCAACTCTCAGATTTAACCGTGGCCATTGGATTTGATTAATAAGTCAAAATCTGGAACCAATCTAGTGGCTCTCCTTCATCGTCCCAACCAAGACCTAGGGTTTTCAGAACCCTCTCCCATGCACTCAAATCTTCGAGCTCCTCTATCTCTCTCCACACGCCACGGTTCGACACGATTCAAAAACAAGAAATGCTCTACTACTCAAGCTCTACACAACCATACGTACACTTTTCATTAATTCTACCTAGGTTGTTCTAACAGAAGACTTAAACATCCTGGTACCACCATACTCACCTGAGATCGACCATGGTGAAACTTCCACCTAAGGATCTGAACCTGCTCTACACGCCACCCTAGTCATTCTAACCTAATTCATGCTGATTAAAACGCCCTAAACAACTAATTCTTGAAGATTAAAGATTCCTACACCTGTCACAAACCATCATGGATCGTGCCCTAACTCAGGGGAAAGAGTCATCTACCCTAGTGCACCATTTCTATGCCTAAGAAACTAAACTAACACTGCATAATTTAGGAGATACAAGGAGAAGAAAGAACCTGTCAAAGGGATGATGGTGAGGCTCGTGGGGATGCTTGCAGACCTTGGAATTGGTTCAAGATGATCCTACAATGGTCCTCAACCTTCTGTTTGCACTTATGATGGTGGAGATGGCTTGTAGTGGAAGATATCTTGAGTTGCTTGAACTTGAAGCAAGAGCTTTAATGGCTATCTCTCTCTCTCTCTCCTCTGACTTGACTCAAGTTTCACCAACCCTGAATTCTCTTTATGGCATTCTCTTTATAATGATCTTTGGATGTGTCTAGATTCATCTAGAATGTGGTGGAAACCTCTTGAAATTCTCATGTGATGACAAATTGGAAATCTCATATCTCATATGCCATGCCTTGCAATTCAGTCTTAAAATATCCTTACATGAGTTATTGAGTGTGGATGAGTGAAAAACAAGTTCACTTTTGGCTTATGTAGGGTTTTTCAACATTGCCTTCTTTTTCAAGTAATGACTTTTCAAAGCATCACCCATTTTTAGACCTCAAATGAAAATTCTAGCTAAACCAATGTTCTCAAAATGGTTTTCCAATCAAAATGATATATTGGATGACCTATTTTGGATTTGTGGATCTCCCAAATCACTTTTCAATTTCAACTTTTCAAAGTTATAAGCCTTTTTTAGTTCATTTTTGACCAATCATGTAATCTCATGCTATGAGCTTTTTCAGCAATTTGTGACCTTCTTTCTAGACTTAAAATCACATTTTGAGCAACTTTCATGTTTTGAGTTTTTCCATTTGAGGCTTGGAAATAGGAGTTTTAGGCATTGGCTAAAATGACCTATAACTGACAAATGACCAAAATACCCCTGCCTTGTTCAACCCATAAGTTGAGTTCCACAAATCCAATCAAGGACTTCTACCACTCAAATTAAAGCTAAGAAGATCCTCTTCAACATTCATGTTGACCAAGAAACCATAGGAATCATCCTACTAGGGAAAAAGTTGTCTGCAAGTTGGGTGACTTTCAAGGACCCAGATTCACACACCTCTGCTGACCTGTAATTTGTCAAAACCATAACTTGAGCTCTGTAACTCCTATCAAGGACTTCCACCACTCAAATTAAAGCTAAGAATAGGATCTACAACATTCATGTTGTGGGGAAGATGAGATATCAATCACATCTAGAGCTAAAACTGCCTGGAAGATAGGGATCAAATTAGGGTTTTTTCACTGACAATCCTCAGAAACCCTAACTCAAAACTTCTCAAACTCTTCAATCATGATGATTTGGTCTAGGAATCATCTTTACAACATCTCTATGCATCATTCCATGATCTCATGGCCCTTGGATTAGGTCTCAACCCTCTCCAAATCTTCAGTTATCTTAGGGTTGACCCAGTCAAAACCCTAATTCCATCATTCATGGTTGAATTCTCTGAACTCTTGCACAATGACCTCTCTGGGATTCATGAAGGCTATCAAGACATCTCATAAGCTTTCTCAAAACATCTAATTCATTCTCAAAGTCTCAGAATCATCTGAGGGGCACCCACAACTCTCAAACTGTGAGGCACACAACCCTGGTTTCAACCCTTTCCTCTAAGGATCTCTTGAACTTTCTGATGAAGGTATCCACTTTTAAACACTCAATGAATAAATAATTGTTGGTCAAATTTTGGGGTGCAACATCAACCTCTCAGCTGTCTGAGCTCACAGATTCAGAGTTTTATTTCCAGAAGCCAGTTGTCCAGACAGGCAGACGTCCTCAGCATTGGCAGTCCTTGGGCTTTTTATCATTTGCATTTGTAGTTTCTTTTATGTTAGTTGCTACTTGCTGTTAAATTTGTGTTTTGAATGGTAATATTAATGAAGTGATTATGCATTTTTATGAACTAATCATGTCGCTTTCGCTCATTTATTGCACAACACAGACACATGCACTTTTTTTTTATCCACTCCACTTTATCACTGTGATTAGCAAAGATTGGAGGGAGGATGACGAAACTAAATACTCATAACTGATGATCGTATGCTTTTGGATAATATCCTGCTAATAAGGTACAAGCATTATTTCAAATCCCCTAAACACTTGAGATATAAGGAGATAGTCCCTAGTTAACCACTTCGAGCTGAGAAGTAGGAGTTTCTTTCGGACTTTTCAACCCTCAAATCTTAACCCGGGGCAATGTAGTTGTCAGTTAGCTTGACCGAGAATTCAAATCTTATAGAGGAGTGTTTCCTTTTAAGGATCAATCACATCTTATCCCTCTCAAAAGGTCGTACCTCATCAGCCACAATGTTTAAATCTCACTAGTCAGGAGTGAGACAGTTATAATCCCTTCGGATAAATCAAGACAGCCAGTGTCACACAACTTGTTTCAAGAAAAAAAAACCCGCTAAGTAAAAAGAAAAGCTAGAAAGCAAATACTTATGCAAAAATCAGGGTATCCCGCTGGACTTCATAATCGACGAGAACTCAAAAGAGCCAGTCCAGGAAAAAATTAGGGAACAAAAGAATAAAATGAAAGGATCTCAAAAGAAAAATCCTCAAACAAGGACAAAGTCGTGTGGATACAGACACCGAAAACAAAGAGGAGTGATTGTCATTCTGGAAACCTTACGAGTTCCGTAACCATCACTCCTACCATTCATGAAGCCTTTTGAGAGGTGAGCGTTTGTGCCAAGTTAACTGAACTTAGGATTGGAGGTCATCACGTAGAAGGGGTGGGTACAAATCATAATTTGAGCCTAATATCCTTTGTTTCACGAACCGTGAACCCGACCATGATACAACCTTTAAAAGACCTAATTGAGGCAGGGTTTAATCTGAAAGCGCATTACGATAAGGTTGAGTAACCTGACTCCTACATGATTTGCTAATAATATCCTTGTTGTATCTTGCACTAATCAAATCAGCACTATGTTTGGACTTTTGGTTCATTTGTCACTCACTATCACGACACTTGATAAGTGACATTCCTTTCAAAGTCTTCATGAACACTGCGTTAAAATTACCATTCGTGAACAAACAATTTTACTTGCAGGTCAATAGTTGACATGGAGGAAATTCCAACAGGGAATAATCGAATAGGACTAGATCGTTCAGCAGTTTGAATCAGAATTGTGTTTACTTTGAAACCCTGTGAATCTGGGGCATTGACATCCAGTGAGTTTTGAATTAGTTAGTCTGAGGACAAGTCCCGAAGCGTCGGTTGATTATGGGATAGTTTATTCGAGAAGCAGTTGATCAGAAGTGAATCATCTCGAGGCCTAATCAGGGGCAACAACCCAGAGTTTCTGTAATTTGAGGGCAGATCCCTCCGGTATTCAATCAGATCAGGTTAAGTCGCTTCAACGTTCATTCACGGGCAAGCCATTTCAAGAGTATATTGAAACCAACCGTGCTGAGAGTTGGTCAACCGAGGATGAATCCTTTCGTTGTACGGACTCTGGGGCAAGCCATCTTGAGGTTGTCTCATGGCAAGCTACTTTCTGAACTTTCCCGAAGAGTAGGACTGGGGCAAGTTGAACTGCACTGGGGCAAGTTGTTCAAGCTAGTTTGCTCTCCCCAACAAGAGTTAAGTGTCAGGGAATCGTGTCATTACCCTCATCAAATAACCTTAACCTCCGAAAAAAGCCTTGTTTTCATTGGATCGTTATCCTACAGCCTAAACTTGTTACCTACCATGTAACCAAAGTCATGTCCAAAGCCCAATTCTCGTCTGGCAAGCCGGTAACCAGTTCTCGTCTGGTCCACCTTTTTTAGAATACCAGTCCTCGTCTGGTACCTGTCATCTTTTAACCAGTCTCGACTGGTCACCCTTTCCTTAACCACCAGTTCTCGTCTGGTGCATATCAGCCTGTTTAACTAGTTCCCGTCTGGTCACCCGTTCCTTAACCTACTGTTTAACCAGTTCTCGTCTGGCTAATGCAGTTTTAAAGTCCAGTTATCGTCTGGCAAACTAGAAATTAGTTCTCGTCTGATACTAAAACCCAAAAGTCAGTTCTCGTCTGACAACTTAAACCCTTTTGCCACCAGTTCTCGCCTGGTGGTCCGCCCTCAAATGCTAGTTCTCGTCTAGTATTTCCTCCTCAAATCCATTTTGTTGGTAACCAGAAATAAATCCTTATCACCATAAACCTATCCTCAGCCCTAAATCAGAAAAAGCCTAATTATACCTAGCACGATAACTCCTAGTGATTCGTATGCTATCACATTCCCCGACACGAGCTTCGAATGATCTCTGTTCTCCATGATTAGTGTTCTGTATTCCCTTAGGGGGGTGATGTTGTTAAATCAGGAAGATTTCTTCAGCAGAGATGTGCAGTTAAGATTGTTTCACCTCAGCAGTTTGAGATTGCAGCAAGTTCAGATGACACTTCTCCCTCATCAGAGCAGGATCAAGGTTATCCTCAGCGGGCCAAGTGTGATATCCCCGGTAGAGCAGGGCCATCACCAGCAAATTGGTTGGGCATTCCCAACGGGTTAGGATTGATGTTTTCCCTGACAAGCAGATTTGGGTTTATTTCCCCAGCGGTGGGACGAATGCAGTGTTGTATTCCCATATAGTCCAAGCTTTTGGCTCCTTTCCCTTCAGGGTCATTGATTTATCCCCTAATCAGAGGTTGATATTGTTGAGTTTATTTCTCATTTATCCCTAAGCAGAGGTCGGTGTCGATTCCCTCACTGAGTAATCTATAGCAGAGGTAGATTATTCCCCAGATGAGTATCCCTAGAAGGTTCGATTTGGATTCTTCCCCAGTGAAGCTGTTACTTTCAGATGAGTATTTTTTACCCTAGTGGGACCTTGGTGTCCTAGGGGGTCGTTCAGGATTGTTTTCCTCGGTGAAGCAGGATTCAATTTCAGTGGTTGATGGTTATCCCCTACAGAGTTGTTAATTCCCAGGTAGAGTGGGAATGATTCCTCCATCTAAGACGTTTGTTTCCCAGAAGAGATGTATTCTAGTGTGCCATCCAGGGCGTTTTCCTCAGCAGGGTTTTGATTGGATCCCCGGTGGAGTTGGCTTTCTTCTCTCCAGCATTTATTTTGCTAGATCGTTTCCCTTGCATTTGGCATCGTGCATAGCATCTACCTAAATGCGTAGCATTTCCATCTTGTATGGAGCATTACGCCATTCTCAAACATATGCATTTGAAACATAAGCCAGGTGGTTACCGCTCTGTTCTCAGATGTGTTTTCAGCAGATGGTAGAATTATGTTGCCCGCATGGTATTCCGACTTTGCAAATTTTGGTTGATATTTGTGCCTATATGGTATCCAGACCATGGCAAGTTGAACAATGGTATCCAGACCATAATACTTTTCGTTAGCCCCCGTGGTATCCAGACCCTGGCTTACGTTTCTCCCCAGCAGCGTCGTTAAACTTCGGTTGATGATTTTGTTTCTAGCCCTATAAGGTATCCAGACCATGGCAAGTTGTTGTGTTTCCGCAAGCCCGCGTGGTATCCAAACCCTGGCTTGTTTACCCCGGTAGCTGGTTATCTTTGCCAAAGTGGTTTCGAGACCATGGCATTTCCCAATATGTTTTGTCCATTGAGTATCCTGACTCCGGTCAATCTCCTTATGATATGAGATTACAACAGGTGTGGTTGTGATATCTTTGCCCTTATGGTATCCAGACCATGACAGATTTTTGGTGTTATTGTGTTGTCTCCAATGAGTATCCAGACTCGGATAAAGGCATTTGGGTATCCAGACCCTGATGAGTATGTTTTCGGCTTCCTCCATCGAGTATCCAGACTCTGGTAAAGTCACTTGGGTTTCCAGACCTTTTTAAAATTATGGATGTATTTCTTTACCCGTTGAGTATTCAGACTCCGGTAAAGGTATTTGTGGTATCCAGATCACAGGAATCGGGGTTATTTCCTTATCCGTCGAGTATCCAGACTCCGGTAAGGACAGTTATGGTATTCAGGCCATGTTAGCTTATTTGATGTTTTGTGATTGCCAGATCACAATAAATGTTGTTACTCTCCTTAGCCCCGTATGGTATCCAGACCATGGCAATTCGTGATGCAGCTCATCTTGTTCGTTGAATATCCAGACTCCGTCAACTTGAAATGGTATTCTTAGAACTCCAACGAGTGTTTCTTAGTCCGTTGAGTATCCAGGCTCCGGTCAATCTTTGTTGATCATCCAGGCTCCGGCTTCTCCGTTGAGTATCCAGACTCCGGTGAATTTTCAATTCGTGAAGTATTGTTTTTTTTCCGTTGAGTATCCAGACTCCGGTAAAGTCATTTGGGTATCCAGACCTTGATAAGTTTTGTGGTTGTACTCCATCTCCATTAAATATCCAGATTCCGGTAAATTTCCGATTGGTGGTATATCGTTGTGTCCGTTAAGTATCCAGGATCCGGTCAATTTCATTGAGCATCCAGGCTCCATCTCCTCCGTTGAGTATCCAGACTCCGGTGAATTTCCGATTGGCGATGATCTCTTTTTGTCCGTTGAGCATCCAGGCTCCGGTTATTTCGTCGAGCATCCATGCTCCAGTTTTTTTTATGTTGAGTATTCAGACTCCGGCTTTTACGTTAAGTATCCTGACTCCGGAAAACTTTGTTGACTCATTTTGTTCGTTGGATATCCATATTCCGGTAATTCATAATGTTATTCCGGAAGGCCATACGGTATCCAGACCACGGCGCAATTGATGATGGACGAGTTCATCTTATTATGTGTTACCTAATCGAATTACTTGGTTAAGTTTCTCTCATTTTCTCCCTACCAGAGTTGTTTGGTTAAGCCTCTCTTCCCTAGCGAAGTATTTTTGTGATCAGTTCAGCTATTTTCCGGAGATTTTTATTTCCAATAAATCAGAGTTTGCAGTTCTGTTTTTGCGGTTGGCAAATTTCTGGGTTCTTTGGTATTCAACCGTCTTTTACCTTTGAATGTTTGAAAGCTGTTTGCTTTTCAACCCTTCAGGTCCAAGTCGTTTGAATAGGGGCAGCTGTTGCACCCCAAAATTTGACCAACCGTTTCTTATATTTGCCTTATGTTTCGTTTCAGTTGAATTTGCATTTGCATACCGCATACTGTGCATTTTTTCTCCGTATTGATTTAATCGGGATTACATCCCTTTCCTATCGTGTTTCGGACGATTCAAACCGTTTCGGATAAGGATTTATATTATGGAATTTGCGCTCTGCCCGGTGATTCAGCTTGCGCTGTTGGTGTCAGTGGTATTTCAGTACCCGGTCTTGTTACCGTTTATTTTATGGCATTCTTGCATTTTTGTTCGTCGATTTATTTTTTCTAGATTACTTTCTTATTTTTGGAATAGATTTTAAATAGATAGTTTTATCTTTTATTTTCTATTATATGATATTTTTAGATCTTTTAATAGATTTTAATTAATATTTTCTAGAATTTTATTTCTATTTTTTTAGAGGTTTTTAGAATATTATTAATTTTTTAAAATAGTTTTTAAATTTAATTTCTCTATTTTAAACAGTTTTTAGATTTTTAGTTTTTTTTAATAGGTCTTAGCTAATATATTCTAGAATTTTATTGTGTTTATAATATTTTAGATTTAATCCTTAGATTTTAATTAAGTTTCATTAATCTAGTTTAGAAATTGGCTAGAAGTTTTAGCTGAGATTTAATTATGATGGTATTTTGGTTATTTAGTTTTTTTTAGTTAATTACTGTTTTAGTTTTAAACGTGACATTAAGTTTTTAGTCAGGATTTATTATTAAGTTAATTTTGGTCCAGCTTTTAATCTGCAGCTTTAATCAATGCTAATCAGTTTTTTTAGTCAAATATTGCAGGCCACTTGTCAACTCTGTAGGCCCATTATGTCCTCTCTGTGCCACTTGTCAAAAGTCTATAAATAGCCTCATTAATGTTGGCACGCGTCCCAAGGAAAAACACCGGAAAATCCACCGAACAAATCACACGCCCAAAATCCTTGCCGGAAACACGCCGGAAAATTCTTCATAGCTCACTGGAATCTTCATACACTTTCTTCGTGTTCTTCATTTTTTTTCCAGCCACCTTCATACACTTTTCCCAGAAACTCATATGTTCATCATTTTCTTCGTCATATTCACGTGTTCTTCAGCGTTTTTTCAGAAACACTTCGAACTTCATCGTATTCATACCACTTTTCCAGACCCGTTCAAATCTCCAAACAACTTCCAGATCCAGATCTATCCAAACATTTTCCCAGATTCAAATTCAAACTCCAGATCTGAGCTTACCTTCACCAAATCATACGAAACATCCACTACCCTCATGAATTTTCGTTCCAGAATCTCACCCACAATCAAACTCATGAACAAATCCTGATCAAAACCATCAAATCGCCATGAGCACCATCATTACTCACCTTTGATTTCCACCTGTCGAAATCACTAACGAGCCTTACGAACTCCATGAATCAATCTCCTCAAACTTCATCACAACTTCATAACATCTCCAGATTCAAACCACGATCTCACATCATCAAACTTCACCATCACGATCTGAACTTCACCGTCAACTTCAACCAAAACATAAATCCAACCTGGACCTACCTCCATCAAGCCATCGCGAACCTTCATCGTCCATCACCTTCATGATCTATAACATGCAAGCCACGGATCCACCATTTTCTTGGCGAACTTGTATCTTCAAACTCGTCATCAGAGACGAAACATGCTCACCTACATTATTCATCGAGCCAACCTTCGTTAATCCACCATGGATGTTTTCCAGAAACTACATTGAATCTCCGTCAAGATCTTAACCGAGCTTCTCTCTTCGTCAGCTTTTTCCATCTAGATCTGCAAACTCACGAACAGATCTTTAAATGTTCGATTTATCTTGATTGCCATGTTTGTTTGTTTGGTTTTGTAGGAGATGATGAAGGAAGGTGTTGCGGTGGAAATAGGATCACAAACTATTAATTAGTTTGAATCGCAATTCAATTCACAACCGCTCTTTGATTTATCCGAAGGAAAAGGTCAAAAGAGGGAAAACTTATTTTGCATCGTAAACACAATGCGGGGAAAGATCTAGGGTTCGGGGGTTGGTTAAATTTAGGGAAGGTATTAGCACCCTAAACTTCTGTAGTACTCTACAGGAACCTTTTGTTCAAATGTTTACTATTTGCTTTATTTATTTGCTTAAGGTATATGTACAAAGAATTAAAAGTGAGAAAAGAGACCTAAGGGGTTAATTCTAAGTTTACTCGGCAAGACATCGCATCTTGTGCCTACTTATCCTTACGGGAGTGGAATCAGAGTAATCGTAGTTCCCCTCAAAAGGGAGGTTAGAGACTTCTTGACTGTGGTCAAGGTCTCAAGGGGAATAAACGCATCTTAAGGACACGCTTACGTGGAGTGTAGAAACTCCAAATCTCTACGTTGAATTGTTAAGTCGTAATTAGGGTTAAATTAGGGATTCCACGGCGGGAAACCCTAAAATGAGCGCGGCGGCTCTTTGACCTAATACTAGGGGTAAATTGGTAATTTTGAGGATTTGAGGTTGAGGACTATTGGCGCGGCGGCCAAATGGCTAGACCTAACCTTCGGATGTGCCACGGGACAACAATATTGGTTAGAGATTTGAATCATACAAGCAGAAATTTAAAATGCAGAAAAGTAACGCGATTGTTAAATTCGCGAGGTTACATGAGAGGAGCAGATACAATATGATAATGAAATTTGAATAAAACACAGCATAATAACAATAAACATAAGCAGCAAAAATGAACACACATGTTAGTAGGCGGAGTCAGGCGTCAATCAAAATTAATTACGAGACAGTGAAGAAAAAAAGATGCAAATTTTGGGACTTCGTTATTTTGAAAAAAGATCTTAATAATGTTAGTTTTTTAAAAAAGGAACTTACTTTTATTTTGAAAATTGTTTAGTTTTAATCTAAAAAGATCAATTAAAAAGGGTTTTTTTTTTTTAAAAAAAAAATTTACTTAATTATCAAAAAGGTTTAATTTCATTAAAAAGTTTTATTTCTTATTTTTTATTTTTTTATTTTTTTCATTTAAAAAACAAGGGTTCAATCGTATACATTAAAACAAACAACGTAAAAAAAAATCAAAAGAAATAAACCAAAACAGAACTGGGCCGGGTCACCAATCCCAGCCCCAACCCACTGCGAACGGAACATGAATTGAGGGGGCATTAGGGTTTACGGTCTCTGAAACTCATCCGGCGGCGCCGTCCAACCATTCCCTCGTTTTTGGCCTCCTGCATTCATGGAAAACAATAATGATACAAGTCATTAACGATGAATTACATTAAAACGAATTGTTGTGTGATTTCGTCGGTGTTGCGACGACAGTCTCCGGTGAAAGCCTTCGATGACGGCTGCGAAAGTGAGGAGAGTTCGAAGCTTCAACGTGGTCGACCGATGGAAGAAGGCCGCGATGACAGCGGTGCTCGCTCCAGCAAGATAAGTATTCTTCGCGAATTCTTTATTAAGACCGATTGCTGTCCGTTTTTGGGTGCTAGGGTTTTATGATTTTTATCGTGGATCCCTCCTTCTTTTGATTAGGGTTTCTGCTTCTTTTATATTACTCTCAAATTCGTGGGCTTGGACCTCCTTCCGATTTTACGTTATTTGAAAACTGATTTTTACTGATTGATTTCTTTCTGGATTGATTGGATATTCATTTCAATTAATTTGTGGGATGCTGATTGTGATTTCCTTTCCTTTTTCGGGTTCTCTTGATTGGATTTTGTTGATTTGATTTGATCGTTCTTCGATGACAGATCCCTGCATCTTCTAGTACTCTGGATACTCTTAGAGAATGTCATGTTACTCCATCGAACTAATGCAGCAGTTGGAAGCAACTCGTATAAATGAATTGTGACTGAGAAGCTTGGGAATACTTGGCTATGAACATTCAGTTTCTTCTTCCAGGTCTACTAGCTTTCAATTGGAGCAGTTTGTGGGCTTTCTTGACCAACTGAGAGACTCGTTGTCCAGGTTCTTGATGACTCAACAAATCAAGTCTTAAGGGTAACTGATTAATCATGGAAGATCCCAAATACTTATGTGTCTATGAATATGAAAAATTATAGTAACATGTGTTTTCGCAACATGCAGGAATCGGTTGAATATGAGTATCAAGAATGGATGCAGAAAGGCGTGAATGTCAAGGATGTAACAAGGATAACCGCGGTGGCCTGTCTTTGTATAATGGATTTTAGTTGAAGCAATTCCTGTTGATGTTTTCAGATCCTTGTAGTGTTTATTGAAGCTTTCGTTGGAAGAACCTAACATCTGTGAGTTTGAAGTTGGTCTGTTGGAATCATAATGATCACGGTGAATGTCATGATCCTTAATAGGATTCCCATCAGGGTTACCTGCAGCATTGAAATGATCCCTTTCGGTGGTCGATTCATTGTTGCCTCCAACATAAAATGGATTCTCAGAGCTACTGTCAAGTGTATGTTCATTACTTCTCATCTTGGTAAGCTTGCTGATACGGAGTTGAGCAAATTGGCTGCTGAACGAGCTGTAGCTACAGCATCTTGCAAGTCCAACTTAGCTTCGGATTTTGCAGTTGATAAAGAGGGAGCTAAGTCACTATTTTTTTGATTAAAGGAACCATCCAAATAAGGAAACGGCACTGCAAAAGCATTAAGAATGGGATGATGTAAGCTCTAATCACCATCAATGAAGTGTCCATGAAGAAAACATAACCCAACGTCTGATTTGAAGTCCACAAGTTCAAGGTGAGGTTGATTCTCCCAGGAATACCATCAACAAGACTCGAAAGGTTTTGCTTCTCTCTGAGATAAATGGCAGCACAGTCCTCTTGGACAGTATTTAAGCTCAATGGATTGAACATCGGTTGAAGTGCTCGCGCAAAATCAATGAAACCTTTGTGTTCTACAATATGAAATGGATGATCATGCAAAATAATCATTTCTGGCAATTTTATCGTTGCGACGCACCTGATCAAATGAGATAGAATTACTGTAATGCTTAGCTCTAGCTTGTTTCTTATGTAGACGAAGATTAACACCAGTATTGGAGCGATTGGCTTGCAGATTTCTCTGACATGATCCCAAAGAAAGGTGTCTATTGAGATGGTTGGTGCCAGGTCATCTATAATCTTTCATATAAGCAAACGAACTTTTGCATCTTTTACATATAGCCCTAGCACATCCTGGTTTACCAGTTGTTTCCTCATAGAAGCGTTCCCATACAGAAGATTTCTTTCTCCTATGCTTACCACATTTTGTTTCGGAAACAAGGTTCTTCTTCATGACAGTATATCAGGTGTAATTCGGAATGGAAGAGACAGAGTGGAATACTGACGGTGGTGACAGTGGTTGTTCTATGTCTTTAGCTAATACATTCTCACTTCTTTCCTCTATTTCTTCATTTCAACCGGCTGCTTTATGGTCTTCAAAATGAGGAGGTCAAATTTGTTGTGACTGTAAAGGGACTGTAGAGTCAGCTGTATTGAGGTTTCCCCAGACAAAATTCCTTTTATTTTGCAGGCTCACTGACCATTCATAACTTAGACTTTATTGCAGGTGTACAAGTATGGGATTCAAACGAAGGCATACACGGCGACTGTTGAATGCTCCTATCATTCTCAGAATCAATGCCCATCTCTGGATGTTGAATCGCAGCCAGGTCCATGTTATCATCAAGCCCTTGATGTTCAAACACAGCTAGACTATTATTCTCTGATCAGTCCATATCATGGCTTTGTCCCATCATGGTACATATAAACTTTAAGTATTGTTTCCAACAATTCATAGCTCCTTTTGACAACAGAAATGTTCTTAAATGCAGGAGCATAAATAACGGGGTCTTCGTTCACGAAAGGAGCATGATCAATCTCTTCTCTTGCATAATCAAGAGCCTCAATGGATGGCAACAACTTAATCTCCCTCTGCTTACTCAAAGGAATATGGCCATGTAGTGATAACGATGCGGTAACTGTCGTATTTGTAAGTCTCGTGATTGTATTGGAAAATAAGTCTGTCTTTGAAAACTTATTCCAACCTGTTATGTACCATTTAGGAAAACCGCATCTGGTGCAGCATCATATTGGCCTCTATCAATGCTAGCAAACGTCTGCCAGAAGTAAAGATCGCGGACTTGTCACACACCAACATTGCACTCTTCGAGGGGAAATTAATTCTCCACAGATTGTATGATTTTTAGCAACAATTGGTCTCTCATCCGCAACCAGAAGAAACATATTGGAGTTGGATTTTGGTCGGCACTTCTATTGTCGAGCTCACTCAGCGGTTGTGTTAGCATAATGGTTTTGCCTTGTAATTTGTAATTTAGTCATGAAAGAAGAGGAATGGCGCCTGAACTCATGATAATGTATTTTGTGTAATATGACCTCTCTATTTAAGAGAATTTGATTTTGTATGAATAACAACTTTGGCGTGCTTTACAACTCTCCTTTTCATTTAACACGTTCACAGCATGACACCGGTTTGGTGAACCAATATTACAAACACCTTTGTTAACGTCCAAATTCTGCCCGCTTTAATCCCAAAATTTCATCTTTATTAGGAGAGGACCAAATTGATACAATCGGCCTATGTAATAAATACTTCAGGAACGCTGTCCCACTTGCCTCAAAATGACAGACTCCACGTGAAACGACCAAAACGCCCCTGTGGTAATTCCTGAAACAAAACGCACATATATGACTGGTTAGTGATTAATGGATGCAAAAATGAAATGCTATGCGAAATGACTGACTAAACGTAAGGGTAAAATTTGGGGTATTACAGTTGCCCCTATTTAAATAGCTACACCAGATGATTTGAGTGACGGAGACTCGAGGAATCATGGTGGAGGGATTTAAATATAGATAACCGAAAATGTTTCCCTTATATGTGACGATATGCAATGCTATGGACAAAACGAGAACGGACTAATGCAGACAATGCCATGAATATGATATGATGCGTATGCTGGAATGATGAGTGCGAAAATGCTGACGAATACGACGACACAGGGACAGATGCTACGGAAAGAACACACTGAGGAAAACGACGCGCTGGGACACAGTACAACACCGGGGAATTCTAAAATGATGGTCAACTGGTGCGAACACGACCAATTATCATTTTTAGAGCTGGAACGAGATTCTCAAATGGAGATGGCGCCTATGAGACGGCCTCCACTGGGGAATCTACAAGTAAAACTGGATCATGTACGATTGCAAGATCGATCACAGAATGCTGGAGCATTGAGCAAAGAATAACATCCAAGCTTCTGTAAACTATCCCTCGTGACAGGATCAAACGGACTTTTCGGGAATCCGTAGCAAATATACAGGGTGAAAAGAACCGGCTGTATGCCAAAATAAATGGACTTATAGTGGTTAGAACATGATCCTAAATGGAGATGGCGCCTATGAGACGGCCTCCACTTGGGAATATCTAACAATAAGACTGGATCTACACGACTGCCAGATTGATTACAGAATGCTGGAGCATTGAGCAAAGAATAACATCCAAGCTTCTATAAACTATCCTTCGTGATGGGATCGAATGGACTTTTCAAAAAATCCATATCACATATACAGGGTAAAAAACCGGCTGTATGCCAAAATGGGCTTTGATGGGGAAATGCCCTGATAAGCTTCTCGAGGGAGAACTGTCACTTATCGTTGAAAGGGACTTACATGCCAAAACGGATAAGCACTCAAATAAAGAGGCTGCTGCTTATCTGATATATAAATCTTCTCATATTTAAGGTCGGTGCCTGGAATACGTTTCAGATTCTTCTTTTACTAAAGGATAAAATAAACTTCTTCATACTTCCGAGGACAGCGCGTCGGGTATGATTCCGCTTCTTCTTTTGCTAAAGGGTAAACTGAACTTCCTCATACTTCAAGATCTGTGCTCTCCTGAATATGATTCTGCTCCTTCTTTTACTAAAGGGTAAATGAACTTCTTCATTTCAAGGTTTGCTGCTCCCTGAATATGCTTCGGCTCCTTCTTTTACTAAAGGGTAAATGAACTTCTTCATTTCAAGGTTTGCTGCTCCCTGAATATGCTTCGGTTCAAACCTCCCCATACTTCAAGACGACAAGGAAAATGGAAGCCCAGCTGCCCGATGGAGATGGCCATTTACTGCAAGTCATAACGAAGATAGGATCAGCTTCTCTGCGAGAAATGTCGCTTATTTGCAAGAGCGGCAATAATAAGCTTCTCATGTAAGAACTGCTTGTAGAGGTGATAACAGATAATGATGATAAGCTTCTCGAAGAAGAACTGTTGCATACCGTTGCTGAAGAACGTTACGATAAGCTTCTTAACCGAGAACTGTTGCTGATCGATTGTAAAATGTTGTGATAAGCTTCTCTTGGCGAGAACTGTTGCGTATCCTGTTGTGTAAGGTTGTGATAAGCTTCTCTGGTGAGAACTGTTGCTGATTGATTGTAAAATTTTGTGATAAGCTTCTCTTGGCGAGAACTGTTGCTGATCGATGATAGGCTTCTCAGGTGAGAACAGTCGCATACCGATGCTGTAAGATGTAGGATTATTATATCGATAGGCTTCTCAGGCGAGAACAGTCGCATACCGATGTTGTAGGGTGTAGGATTGTAAAGTGTTGTCCCGATAGGCTTCTCAGGCGAGAACAGTTGCATACCGACGCTGTAAGATGTACTGATAGATTTTCCAGGCGTGAACTGGCGTGTATCTGTAAAGGATTGTGATTGATTTTCTTGAAAGATAGTGCAAAATAAATGCACATCCGGGTACAGTGATAAGCTTCTCAGGCGAAAACAGTCGCGTATCTGCCAAGGTATGGTAAAAATCTTCAGACGGTGCAAAATAAATGCACGTCTGGTTGGGCTCAGCGACCGACAAGACCGAGATTCAATCTAGGATCGAGCTAGAAAGAAGACTGGTAATCAAGACTCCATCGAGGGAATGATCTCGAAGGGTAAATATCTTATCCTAGCGAGGAAAGATAGCTGAAGTAACCGTCATCCACGAGGATCGAGCTCTGTGGGGAAACTGGAAACACATATGTATTTTATGCTTAGGGCTGACAATCTACTTGAAGAGAAGGGACAAACCCAGTTAATCGGCGGTAACAACCAATAATGGTGAAACACATTGAACCTGTGAATGCTAACGCATATGTTTAATATGAATGTATGTTAATGTCTATGTAGTTAAATATGCAAGATGTTATGAAATGAGTATGTAATGAGTATGTGTATGAATGTATGAAATAGGCATGTGATGCTTATGCCCTTGCGTATGCTGACGAAACAGACTAGAGACGGGACGAGAGATGAAATAAACATCCCGACGGAGATACCCTTCGTTCTCTGCAACCAATACGTCAATCATGGGTGAGAAGGATCAATGGTAGAACCAAATCTGGTTTTAAAGTTCTGAATTCTCTGGGGAGAAGGTAATCTGCTTGGGTGCACAGTATCACGTCTTCACGTGGGGAGAAAAACCTGAGGGACACTTTCGAGTTACCCAAGAAAAAGTTGTCAGCTTATAGTCTCTCTGGGGACTGTGATGAGGCAATAGTTTAGGAGCCTGTTGCAACACTGAGATTTACTGGGGAATGAAGGCCGCCGTGAGTAAAATCCATCGGTTGCATGAAGAGAGTTGTGAAACCACATAGCTTTGATCTTGAAGGATCTTGTAGCAGTCGCCATTTGTTTCTTTTAACAAACACGGTGCCCCAGGATGTTTGCGTTGTGAGGTAGGGTCATCTCAAGAGGATTTTATAGAGAACACGGAGTCTGGTTGCCCCACTGTTTTCAAACTCTTTGAGAGATTCGTCAGGTCTGGCACAAATTAAGCGTGTTACGACGAAATCTTTGAGAAATAGCTCTTAAGAACGTCAGCCTCGCGTTGGTAAGCGAATTGGGAAACTGCCTGCCCCTGTTTAGCAGGATCTTCAAGTTCCAAGGGTTATGTCCATATATAAATCTCTAAGATATCAAGCAAAGTCATCATGCCTGAAATGCCTATCCTGAGCTTGTCAATGCACACATATATTTGTCTTGAATTTCTTGTTTCGAAAAAGATATCGAAATAACTTGTGACCGAAATCACTAGTCAGGATATAAGTTTTAATTATAATGCCAATCATGAATTTTTTCTGAGCATAGCTCGTAGGAGTCAGGAAACGTGATCTTGTCGAGTATGCTTTCAACCGAAGTCCTACTTCAATTAGGTCTTTTAAAGGTTGTATCGTGGCTCGGTTCACGGTTTAAGAAACAAAAGGATATAGGCTCAAAGTTATATTTGTACCCACCCCTTCTTCGTGATGTTCTCCAATCCTAATTCAGTTAATCGGATACGAACGCTCATATCTCAAGCGGATTTTCTATGGTCGAGAACTTATCAAGGCTTTGGACATGGCAGTCACTCACCTATTTCTAATGCCAATTGGTCACACGATTTTGTTCTTTACTAGGGATTATTTATTGTACCCTTTTTGCTTTTATTCCCTAACTTTTTCCTGGACAATGTCTTTTGATCTGACTTTGGAGTCCAGCGGGATGCCCCAGTTTTGCCTAAGTCTCCTTCATAGGTTTTGACTTAGCGGGCTCTTATTTTTTGCACAAGTCGTGTAAATCCTTTGAAAGGCTCGTGACTGCCCCACTCCTTAGGTAACCGAGGGATAGTCATTGTATTGGACTTCTTAAGATGCTAAGGATAAATTCTCGAAGGTTTGCTCTTCCTTTTGAGGACCTAGGTGCTCGATCGGTTTAACTGAAACCTACCCTGCCCCAGGTTAGGATGAAGGTTCTTAAAAGAAAAACTCCTACTTCAAGGCTCAAAGGGTTGACTAGGGATTAACATCCTTATATCTCCAGTGTTTGGGATTTGAAACAATGCCTTACATCATCAGCAGGTTTTAATTGAAAGCATACGACAAGAAATCAGACGTTTGGGTTCGTCATCCTCCCCCCAATTCTCCATCAGAACAAGAGATCGGGTAAAGTTGGCATTATGATTTATGAAAACGTTTTTTGAATGAGTGAAACGAATGGATTTATTCAAGACAAACATATGCGTTGCATTAATTAATCAAAGATAAACAAGTTCGAGCATGCTAAATATGCTTAATCAAAGAGAAATACATATAAATAAACAAATGAACTGTCGAAAAAATCCTTCTAAATGTTTATGAAATCTTGCATTCCAGAGCAACAGTTTCCTTTGGCGGAGCCTCAATGGAAAGGACGTCTGGATTACGATCACTGCGAGTCGTCATGGCTTGCCCCAGTTATGCTGGTCACATCTTCAATAACTTTCCCAGATTCTTTGTTGATCCCGGTCATATCATCTTGAGGGTTACTGAAATGAAACGAGCTAGGCCTTTGAATAATTACTGGATTCGGCTGAGTTGCTGAGGGGTCAACATACTTTGCAGAATTTAAGTTTGACAAGCGGGGAACCCCGAGAGGAGTCTCGATCTTCGGCTGAGCATCGCTAAAAGACAACTTCTTCGTTTCTAGCAAATTTCTGACAAAGTTCTTAAGAGCGTAGCAATTCTCTAGATCATGGTCGGGCGCACCCTCATGAAATAAACAATGAGCGGCAGCGTTGTAACCTGCAGGTAACAGATTAGGCGGAGGACCCAAAGCACGGGTGGTAATCAGACCTTGTTGTACCAAATGGAGGTATAACTCAGTGAAAGTTATCGGAATTGGAGGACAAGGCTTATACTGCCTCTTACGGGGATAAGGAACCTGATTCTGTGATTGTTGGTGAACAGGAGCGTTGGGCACTCGCTGACTGTTGACAGGAACTTGCATAGGCGGATAACCGAAAGGTTGTTGATAAACTGGTGTTTGATATACCGGAGCTGACTGCACAGGCTGGTATGTAGGAAACTGCTGATCGAAAGGAGGTGCAACAGTAGCTACATAGGGTTGCTGGGCATATGGAAACGGATAACCTTGAGCATAACTCTGCTGATGTTGCCAAGGTTGAGGAGTAGCCATTTTGTGGTTCCTCGAACGTGCAGGTCCTTTACCATGATCGGAGTTAGGAGTTTTGCACTTTGGAGGGGTAGCTCGTCGAACTGGCTGAGCACTAGAAGGCACCAAACCGGATTGAAGACCATGATGAGGTACATTCTCGATAGTAACAGCTTGTTGGTGTTCCATAACGGTATTAGTAATCTCAGAAACAACAGTAGACTGAGCATCCACCTTCACACTAAGAGCTCGTAGCATCTCCATAATCTGCCCTACACTTCCTCGAAGATCTTCGAGTTCATGGCTGACACGGTTGATCTCTTGGTTTTGATCTTCCATCCTTTTGAAGGGTCGTATTGATGCAGAGAACTTAGGGTGACACAACTGGAAGGTGAGAAAACCGCGTATGAGAAAACGGGAGACACATGCAATGCAAGAGTATGATGCTAAAATGTGAATGCAAATGAAGATTTCATGGAATTCAAATATTTACGAATATTGCGGAACATCAAGGAAACTTTTAATAATTTATTGAAGACAAATTACAAATAATATTCTTGCAACCAAAATAGCTAAATAAAAGCCTAGAAAATCCTAGAGAAGCATCTTCCACAACTTCAGTGAGCAGACGGAGATCCGGAGGAAAATAAATATTCGTAGAGCCTTCTCTTCTTGTAGGACTGTATCTCATCATTCTTTGACTGAATCTGCTTTTGAAGTTCTTCGTACTCGCTGGCCATCACATGGTATTTGTTCTTCCATGCTTCTGCTTCACGTTGTGATCTCTTCAAAGCAATCTTCAAGGTCTCAGCTTCAGTCATGAAATACTGGACATGTTCTTCTCTTTGAGGTAAAGAATCTTGGCGAGAGTAGGGCATCTTCAACTCAATAGCTCTTCCTCGGACCCATTGAAGGTATGGTTCCATGGACACACAATTAGGCCTTCCCAAACTTTCTTTGCCTTTCCTATGCAGATGATTCCAAGAAGATAGAATCTGATCTTGAAGCTTTTTGTCATCTTTGAAAAAGATTTTCTCCACATGAATACCTTTAGGCGGTTCCTTCAAGGGGTATCCCAACTGTCGGCGAGCTAAGACTGGATTGTAGCTAACTCCTCCATTGAAACTGAGCAAAGGCACATTGTTGAAGTTTCCACAACTATCAATGATCGATATCCCATCGTACATGCGATTATACCAATTAATATCAGAGTGAGTTAAAGCCATAACTTTTTGCGACCAACGTTCCTGGTTAGGTTTCCAGAATGGACCGGACTTGGGTAAGTGAGAAATAAACCACTTGTATAGTAATGGCACACAACATGTAATCATTCCTCCACCATGAAAGTTTCGGAGATGTACTGAATGATAAGTATTACCCAATAGTGTTGGAACTGGATTTCTCCTCATGAAGGTCTTGATTGCATTAAGGTCCACAAACCCCTCAAAACTAGGAAAAAGCAGCAACCCATAAATAAGCAAGGCAAATATTGTCTCAAAGGCAAACATGTCCTTATGATCGGCATAAAATTGGGCCTTCTTAATTAGGAAGTCCTTGGGAAAACCGGAGGTCCCCCCTTTGGTGATCATATTGTTTTTGACATCGGATATCCTTAGACAAATGGCTTTTGCAATATCTCGTTCTTTAGGGTCTTCCTCCAAGAAAGGGAATGGAGACTTATCCAAGATAGGTAATCCCACCAACTGAGCGTACTCTTCTAAGGTAGGTAAAAGCTGATAATCTGGAAAGGTGAAGCAGTGATAATCTGGATCATAAAACTGTAGCAAAGTCGCAAGAAGTCCTTCGTTTACTTGAATCTTCAACAAAGACAATAGCCTTCCATATCTGCTTTGGAACTTTTCTTGATCTTGAACCAAATCCCTTAGCTTCTCTAGGACTTCCAAATTAAAACCCTTAAAACTAAATTTCAAAGTATGCTTCCTAGAGTGATCCACAGTATCCTGCAATGTTCGTAAATAGAGTTTGAATTCCATGAAGTCTTAATGTAATATGATGCTTTATGGATGTAATGCATGAAAACAAACAAGGTCCTAGGTTAAAGGAACGTGAGCGGAGTTAAGGTCTACCCATCCCAGAAAGGAGTGTACTATAGGTTAGTTATACCTGCAGAACAAGGTTCTAAAAAGTGCCCAAAGTCATCAGCCCATCTTTCGGATATTATCAACCTTCCGACTGACTTGGGGGTTAATAATATTCTCAAGAGAACCTCTTTCGAGTGTAGTATCGCGTAGTAACCATTGTAGGACTACTCCCACATAGTTCCCGCACTACGTCCTAAATAAGGCCGAGGTGGTGTTAAGGTACTACGGTTCCCAATATCACAGACTCCAATCGACCATGGAAAAAGTTTTCACGATTACTCGTTCAACCGAACCATTTTCGAAAAGGTCTCAACTGAGCGGTGATTCTCGAATCAACTTGGTCGGGACTCACTCCCTATAAGCCTCATCGAATATATCCCCATCCTATAATAATGTCACTAGTCCGGGCGTAGGACTTATCTCACAACACAAGGAACAGTCCCAAAATCAAAGTACAATATATACATGCAAATGAATAGTAAAACAAATAGTAATAAATATGGACAAATTAGGGATAACCCTCAAAAGTTTAGAGTCCCCAGTGAAGTCGCCATTTTCTGTTGCGGTGGAAATAGGATCACAAACTATTAATTAGTTTGAATCGCAATTCAATTCACAACCGCTCTTTGATTTATCCGAAGGAAAAGGTCAAAAGAGGGAAAACCTATTTTGCATCGTAAACACAATGCGGGGAATGATCTAGGGTTTGGGGGTTGGTTAAATTTAGGGAAGGTATTAGCACCCTAAACTTCTGTAGTACTCTACAGGAACCTTTTGTTCAAATGTTTACTATTTGCTTTATTTATTTGCTTAAGGTATATGTACAAAGAATTAAAAGTGAGAAAAGAGACCTAAGGGGTTAATTCTAAGTTTACTCGGCAAGACATCGCATCTTGTGCCTACGTATCCTTACGGGAGTGGAATTAGAGTAATCGTAGTTCCCCTCAAAAGGGAGGTTAGAGACTTCTTGACTGTGGTCAAGGTCTCAAGGGGAATAAACGCATCTTAAGGACATGCTTACGTGGAGTGTAGAAACTCCAAATCTCTACGTTGAATTGTTAAGTCGTAATTAGGGTTAAATTAGGGATTCCATGGCGGAAAACCCTAAAATGAGCGTGGCGGCTCTTTGACCTAATACTAGGGGTAAAATGGTAATTTTGAGGATTTGAGGTTGAGGACTATTGGCGCGGCGGCCAAACGGCTAGACCTAACCTTCGGATGTGCCACGGGACAACAATATTGGTGAGAGATTTGAATCATACAAGCAGAAATTTAAAATGCAGAAAAGTAACGCGATTGTTAAATTCGCGAGGTTACATGAGAGGAGCAGATACAATATGATAATGAAATTTGAATAAAACACAGCATAATAACAATAAACATAAGCAGCAAAAATGAACACACATGTTAGTAGGCGGAGTCAGGCGTCAATCAAAATTAATTACGAGACAGTGAAGAAAAAAAGATGCAAATTTTGGGACTTCGTTATTTTGAAAAAAGATCTTAATAATGTTAGTTTTTTAAAAAAGGAACTTACTTTTATTTTGAAAATTGTTTAGTTTTAATCTAAAAAGATCAATTAAAAAGAGTTTTTTTTTTTTTAAATTTACTTAATTATCAAAAAGGTTTAATTTCATTAAAAAGTTTTATTTCTTATTTTTTATTTTTTTATTTTTTTCATTTAAAAAACAAGGGTTCAATCGTATACATTAAAACAAACAACGTAAAAAAAAATCAAAAGAAATAAACCAAAACAGAACTGGGCCGGGTCACCAATCCCAGCCCCAACCCACTGCGAACGGAACATGAATTGAGGGGGCATTAGGGTTTACGGTCTCTGAAACTCATCAGGCGGCGCCGTCCAACCATTCCCTCGTTTTTGGCCTCCTGCATTCATGGAAAACAATAATGATACAAGTCATTAACGATGAATTACATTAAAACGAATTGCTGTGTGATTTCGTCGGTGTTGCGACGACAGTCTCCGGTGAAAGCCTTCGATGAGGGCTGCGAAAGTGAGGAGAGTTTGAAGCTTCAACGTGGTCGACCGATGGAAGAAGGCCGCGATGACAGCGGTGCTCGCTCCAGCAAGATAAGTATTCTTCTCGAATTCTTTATTAAGACCGATTGCTGTCCGTTTTGGGGTGCTAGGGTTTTATGATTTTTATCGTGGATCCCTCCTTCTTTTGATTAGGGTTTCTGCTTCTTTTATATTACTCTCAAATTCGTGGGCTTGGACCTCCTTCCAATTTTACGTTATTTGAAAACTGATTTTTACTGATTGATTTCTTTCTGGATTGATTGGAGATTCATTTCAATTAATTTGTGGGATGCTGATTGTGATTTCCTTTCCTTTTTCGGGTTCTCTTGATTGGATTTTGTTGATTTGATTTGATCGTTCTTCGATGACAGATCCCTGCATCTTCTAGTACTCTGGATACTCTTAGAGAATGTCATGTTACTCCATCGAACTAATGCAGCAGTTGGAAGCAACTCGTATCAATGAATTGTGACTGAGAAGCTTGGGAATACTTGGCTATGAACATTCAATTTCTTCTTCCAGGTCTACTAGCTTTCAATTGGAGCAGTTTGTGGGCTTTCTTGACCAACTGAGAGACTCGTTGTCCAGGTTCTTGATGACTCAACAAATCAAGTCTTAAGGGTAACTGATTAATCATGGAAGATCCCAAATACTTATGTGTCTATGAATATGAAAAATTATAGTAACATGTGTTTTCGCAACATGCAGGAATCGGTTGAATATGAGTATCAAGAATGGATGCAGAAAGGCATGAATGTCAAGGATGTAACAAGGATAACCGCGGTGGCCTGTCTTTGTATAATGGATTTTAGTTGAAGCAATTCTTGTTGATGTTTTCAGATCCTTGTAGTGTTTATTGAAGCTTTCGTTGGAAGAACCTAACATCTGTGAGTTTGAAGTTGGTCTGTTGGAATCATAATGATCACGGTGAATGTCATGATCCTTAATAGGATTCCCATCAGGGTTACCTGCAGCATTGAAATGATCCCTTTCGGTGGTCGATTCATTGTTGCCTCCAACATAAAATGGATTCTCAGAGCTACTGTCAAGTGTATGTTCATTACTTCTCATCTTGGAAAGCTTGCTGATACGGAGTTGAGCAAATTGGCTGCTGAACGAGCTGTAGCTACAGCATCTTGCAAGTCCAACTTAGCTTCGGATTTTGCAGTTGATAAAGAGGGAGCTAAGTCACTATTTTTTTGATTAAAGGAACCATCCAAATAAGGAAACGGCACTGCAAAAGCATTAAGAATGGGATGATGTAAGCTCTAATCACCATCAATGAAGTGTCCATGAAGAAAACATAACCCAACGTCTGATTTGAAGTCCACAAGTTCAAGGTGAGGTTGATTCTCCCAGGAATACCATCAACAAGACTCGAAAGGTTTTGCTTCTCTCTGAGATAAATGGCAGCACAATCCTCTTGGACAGTATTTAAGCTCAATGGATTGAACATCGGTTGAAGTGCTCGCGCAAAATCAATGAAACCTTTGTGTTCTACAATATGAAATGGATGATCATGCAAAATAATCATTTCTGGCAATTTTATCGTTGCGACGCACCTGATCAAATGAGATAGAATTACTGTAATGCTTAGCTCTAGCTTGTTTCTTATGTAGACGAAGATTAACACCAGTATTGGAGCGATTGGCTTGCAGATTTCTCTGACATGATCCCAAAGAAAGGTGTCTATTGAGATGGCTGGTGCCAGGTCATCTATAATCTTTCATATAAGCAAACGAACTTTTGCATCTTTTACATATAGCCCTAGCACATCCTGGTTTACCAGTTGTTTCCTCATAGAAGCGTTCCCATACAGGAGATTTCTTTCTCCTATGCTTACCACATTTTGTTTCGGAAACAAGGTTCTTCTTCTTGACAATATATCAGGTGTAATTCGGAATGGAAGAGACAGAGTGGAATACCGACGGTGGTGACAGTGGTTGTTCTATGTCTTTAGCTAATACATTCTCACTTCTTTCCTCTATTTCTTCATTTCAACCGACTGCTTTATGGTCTTCAAAATGAGGAGGTCAAATTTGTTGTGACTATAAAGGGACTGCAGAGTCAGCTGTATTGAGGTTTCCCCAGACAAAATTCCTTTTATTTTGCAGGCTCACTGACCATTCATAACTTAGACTTTATTGCAGGTGTACAAGTATGGGATTCAAACAAAGGCATACACGGCGACTCTTGAATGCTCCTATCATTCTCAGAATCAATGCCCATCTCTGGATGTTGAATCGCAGCCAGGTCCATGTTATCATCAAGCCCTTGATGTTCAAACACAGCTAGACTATTATTCTCTGATCAGTCCATATCATGGCTTTGTCCCATCATGGTACATATAAACTTTAAGTATTGTTTCCAACAATTCATAGCTCCTTTTGACAACAGAAATGTTCTTAAATGCAGGAGCATAAATAACGGGGTCTTCGTTCACGAAAGGAGCATGATCAATCTCTTCTCTTGCATAATCAAGAGCCTCAATGGATGGCAACAACTTAATCTCCATCTGCTTACTCAAAGGAATATGGCCATGTAGTGATAACGACGCGGTAACTGTCGTATTTGTAAGTCTCGTGATTGTATTGGAAAATAAGTCTGTCTTTGAAAACTTATTCCAACCTGTTATGTACCATTTAGGAAAACCGCATCTGGTGCAGCATCATATTGGCCTCTATCAATGCTAGCAAACGTCTGCCAGAAGTAAAGATCGCGGACTTGTCACACACCAACATTGCACTCTTGGAGGGGAAATTAATTCTCCACAGATTGTATGATTTTTAGCAACAATTGGTCTCTCATCCGCGACCAGAAGAAACATATTGGAGTTGGATTTTGGTCGGCACTTCTATTGTCGAGCTCACTCAGCGGTTGTGTTAGCATAATGGTTTTGCCTTGTAATTTGTAATTTAGTCATGAAAGAAGAGGAATGGCGCCTGAACTCATGATAATGTATTTTGTGTAATGTGACCTCTCTATTTAAGAGAATTTGATTTTGTATGAATAACAACTTTGGCGTGCTTTACAACTCTCCTTTTCATTTAACACGTTCACAGCATGACACCGGTTTGGTGAACCAATATTACAAACACCTTTGTTAACGTCCAAATTCTGCCCTCTTTAATCCCAAAATTTCATCTTTATTAGGAGAGGACCAAATTGATACAATCGGCCTATGTAATAAATACTTCAGGAACACTGTCCCACTTGCCTCAAAATGACAGACTCCACATGAAACGACCAAAATGCCCCTGTGGTAATTCCTGAAACAAAACGCACTTATATGACTGGTTAGTGATTAATGGATGCAAAAATGAAATGCTATGCGAAATGACTGACTAAACGTAAGAGTAAAATTTGGGGTATTACAGAAGGAAAGAACTGAGAGTGTGGGGAAGTTTAATTAGAATGACGATTTGTTTATGTTTTGATTTGTAGAAGCTTCATCATGTGACAAAACGGAAGAGTTTGTTTGTCTTGGAGTAGTCAGAGTGAGTTCAAAGGACGGAGGGAGATGAGAGGTTGAGGATGACGGCGCAGCTAGGGTTTTGGTTAGACAAATTGAGGAAAATGATCCGTGATTGGGTTAGTGGGCTGTAAGGCCTAGTTGTCTATTTTCTACCTTCGTACCCTGTTATTACTCGCTATACCCCTGTTTTTTTTATGTTGCTATTTGTGGATGTTGGGCTCAAGGCCCACCCATGTGGGTTGCTTTCTGCACCCTCGTTTCCAATTACTGCGCCCCCTTATGCTGCTGTTGGCTGTTTTTGATTTGGGCTTTCAAACTCAAAGCCCAACCATGTTATCTGGACTGCATCCCGCTAGTGTTGTTGTACCCCCCCTGTTCTTTATTATTTTTTATTATTATTGTAATATACTTTTTGGTTATTTTATAATATTTTCTTTTAAGAATTTTTATATCTCTATTATACTACATTTTCTTTAGAATATTTTACATGTTAATATTTTGTATAGAGTTTATATATTATATTTTTATATTCTATTTTCTTCTCAATTTCTTTTATATTTCTTTTAGGATTTATTTTTCCTTTAGAAACTTTATTTTAGTTTAGAAGTTGATATTCCTCCTCCTTTTGTTATTGGATTTTTCTCAATATTTTTGTTTTGTAGGTCGATGACGACACTTCCGTAAACCATTATAAATCAACTTGTTGATGGATGATGTAGGATCCGAGACAACTTTTTCTCCCCTCATCTTTTCTTTTTCTTCTGATTTTATTTTGCTTTACTGTTGTGCTGTCCGTGTGACATGATTCAATTGGAGAATGATTCTCAATATCATTTCTCTATCTTGTCTTTGACATGGATATCAATACGCTACCTCTTGGGGTTTGACTTCTTTTATAATTCTAATTATGACGGTTCAGCGTCACATTGGTTCCGATTTGAAACGTCATCATCAAGGATCAAAAGAGAAAAGCTTGGAAATGGAGCTTGCACGCAAAAGTCAAGGGTCAACGGAACCACTCCTTTCGGTAACATTGTTGTTATTTTACCTCTTTCATCTCTTTTATTCAATCGTTATGTGTTGTGAGTATTCGTTTAGATACGTGGGAAATGATGAGTGGGGGGCTTCCTCTCACTCGTCTAGAGTGTTTAGTGTACACCCTTTGGGTGATATACGACACATTCGCTCCTACGTCTTAGGACTGGCGATTGAGATTTCCCCTTTTCCCTCGCGTTCTGGCGATTGAGCTCCCTTCTCTTGCCCCCGTGCAATCGAGAATGTTTCCTGTAGTTAGTTGAACTACAGCTGCTCTGATTTCTCGTACCATACGTGAATATGTAGGCATAGGATGCGATATCCTAGCGAGCACACTAACAACTAACCCTTCTTTTCTCTCACTTCTGTATGATTGAGACTTTCCCGCTGACGACTAATCTTCCCTTTCTCTTGCCCTAGTGCAATCGAGACCAGACCGTAGTTCTAGTTCCCGTAGGTTCCCGTACCTTTAAACCCCGACATACTATGTCCGTTCTACCGCAAAAAGGTAACGCCTAAGTCTCTAATGGTCGAGCAGTATACACCTAACTTCTAGAATGCACACGCTAGCATCGTCAACCTTTTCTCTCACCCCCGTGTGATCGAGAACACCCTTTGTTTACCCGTAGTTAGCCTGAACTATGTTTTGCTCTGATTTCTCATGCCAGATGAGAATACGTAAGCACAAGACACGACGTCTTGGCGAGCAATCTCCCCTCGTAGTTTCCCGAACTACGTTGACTCTGACTTTCCCGTTGCACGAGGGAATACGTAGGCATAGAGCGGCGATGCTCTATCGAGTCAGTTTTTTTCGTTTAGCTTTAGCAGCCGTAGATAGATTATTTTTCACCCATAGACTAGACAACCCAAGCGTGGATCCTGTCGAGTACGACGAACGTGAGGGGTACTCATACCTTCCCCTTGCGTAATCGACTCCCGAATCCGAACATGGTTGCGATGACCTTGTCTTTCCCTTTTTCGTTAGGTTTTTCCGATCGTTTCCTTTCCCTCTCTTTGAGATAAATAACGAAAGGTGGCGAATCTTCTATTTTTTCCGCCGGTTGTTTTTCGCAGTAGCGACACAAACCTTTTACCGCATTTAGCCGAACTACGGCTGCTATGACTTCTCACATCCGTTGAGAATACGTAGGCATAGGATTACGATGATCCTAGCAAGCACTTTTCCTTCTTTCCCACCTTTAGGTTTCCACATCTTTTACCAAAGAACATTGTTTAGTCCTTTCTTTTGCGCATAACAAACTTGTGTTTCAGCGTCCCCTAGTGAGCAGACAAGCCAATGTTTAACAGTTAGAATGCGACCTAAACTTTCGTTCATTCCAAACACATTCTCCACAATTCCCTCTTCTTACCGTAGTCCCACGAACTACGAATGCTCTGATTTTCCACTTCTTACAAGTGAAGATACGTAGGCACAAGGGCCGCAATCCTTGGCGAGCACCCTATCTTATAACCACCCATTTCTGTAACGACCGGATTCTGAATTTCCCATTATTTTGTTCAGTCTTTTAATTTATTTGGTTAATTGTTATTTTATTGTGGAATTATGTGGTAATGTGTTATGTGTGTATGTTGTGGCATTTTATTATTTGGAGAGTTTTGGGAATTAATTAGAGGGTGTTTTAGATAATCCTTGATTAGTAGTTATTTTGAGAGAAATAGAGTAGAAATAGTATAAGTGGAAAAGAGAAAGAATAGAGAGAATAGAAACCAAGAGGAAAGAAAAAGAAGAGAAAGAAAGGAAGAGAAGAGAAAAGAGGAGAAAAACCTAGAATCATCAAGAATCCACTTCTAAGCTTTCGATTGGTCGGGTAAGGGTATGAAACTTTATTATTCTTGCAATGTGTATGATTATGTGTGTTCTTTTTGGTTTCGTTTTGGATTGGGGAGAGTTTTGCTCATTTCTCATTTTAGGGCATAATGAGTTTAATCGGTAGAACGGATGTTTTATCAGGTAGAATCCGATGTAAGTGATGTAGAATAGTCAGGGTGTGATATACTAAGGCTATTGGAACTGATTTGATGAGAATCAGAAGGCTTTGGAGAGGTTGGGAAATTCTGAACAGTTAGGAATTCTGGATCGCAGACACTCGCTAGCTGTTCGCTAGGCGAGCTGGTCGCAAACGTTCGCTAAGTGAGCAGTAGCGAATAGGTAGCGAATGGTCCCAAACTTGGACATAATGCATGTTGTGGTGTTCGCTGGTAGCGAATGGGGGTAGCGAAGGTTCGGTAGGGGTTCGCTGAGCGAGCGAGGTAGCGAACGAAGTCAGAGGCTTCTGTTTGCCTTCGCGAGCTTGTTCGCTAGGCGAACAAGTAGCGAGTACTCGCTAGGAGTTCGCTAAGCGAGTAGGTGGCGAACGTGGCAGGTGGTGTTTTTTTTAATGTTTCCATCCGAGGTCGGGTTTCCGACTTAACTTTGATTATTTTCTTGCTCGAGGCATCAATCATGCTGAGTTATATTGTGCTGTGGCTAGCCGTATGGCGTGAATCCTAGATTTTAAATTGTGGAATGTGTATGTGGCCGTTTGGAAATTTTGTGAAATTGTTCAAATTAAATGGAATTGCATGGTGATATTGATGTGAATGTGCATAATCGTATGTACTTGTATGATGTGAAGAATGTTTGAATATGTTTGTAAACATGTGTGCATTTAAGAGTGTTTAAAGTCGTGTTGCATGTGTAGCATCATGATTGCATTCTTGTGTGTCTGATCCCGCGTAGGATCTGCAGAAACCTCGTGTGCCCTTGTGGGGTGTGAGCGATGACTTAGTTACTTTGATCCCTAAGAGGATATGCAGAAACGATCGTGCGCCCTTGTGGGGTGTGAGCGATGGTTTATTTTGATTCCGTGGAGAATCTGCAGAACAGTTGTGTGCCCTTGTGGGGTGTGAGCAACCGGATTGTGTGCCCGTGTGGCGTGTGAGCAATCCTGAAACATCGTGTGCCCATGTGGGGTGTGAGCGATGGGTGAACATCGTAGGCCCTACGGGGAGTTACTTCGATAACGAGCGATGGTTCCATTTTGGTTCTTCAATTGAACCTGCTGAACAAGTCGGTACCACATTTGCATCTGCATAGAGTCGTGAGTCGGTCTTTATGAGTCGCATTATCATCTTTATATGATGTTTTGGTGAATTGAACATAATTGTAAATGTTTAAGTGAAATGCTATGAATTGTGAAGCATGAATTGGTGAATGTGATTGATTATGTACGTGGACATTGTGATATATTATAACCAGTTGTGGTGAGAATTGTGAATTGCGTGTATGTTATAATTGTGTTTTATGATATATAATTTTATGCATTATTTGTTATGATAATGTTTCTCACCGTTCTGCTGTTTTATAATGCTTTATGAGGCATTGCAGAGTAGGATGCTGGAGGTCTTTTGTGAAGCGAGTCTTCATTTCTTTTGGTCAGATGGCTCTGATATGTAACACTGGGTAGTTAGGAATTGTTTTGATTCTTTTGTGATACATCTGTGTATGTATCTGCTGCTGAATGTTTCGTAAACTTAACTGATGAATTGAATTAATCTGAATGATGTATATGATGCTTATGTCAATGAAGTTATTTCAATCTTTAGATGTTTCCGCTTTATTCTAAATGTTGATACGTGGGTTTTAAGCGCTATGCTTTGTTTTAGTTGAGATTTACCCCTTTTGTTACATATCTTTGTGAGCAGGTATTATTTATGTTTCGTTTCTATGATAATGTGGTGCGCCTCTTTTATACCATGTTATAATTATACTCTGATGGAATTTTATTAAGTTCCTAAATGATTTAATTGTTTATTTTGGGGGTATAGAAAGGAGGTGTTAGATTAAGTGGTATCAGAGCCAGTGTTGAGTCAGTTGTGTCTGTCTTCTTGTTGTGTTGGTTAAACGGTTGTTTGACCTTGTTGTTATTTTTGGGAATCCTCAGAATATGGATGGTCGTAATGACACTGCTATGGCTGCGATATTGGAGGCTATGGCAAGAGCGGTGCAAGGTGCACCGAATGTGAATGCGAATGATGAGTTTAGAATGAATCAGCCGCCTGTATTCAAAGGAAGGTTTGATCCTGACGGTGCTCAGATCTAGTTGAAGGAGGTTTAGAGAATCTTTAGAGTTATGAACTGTGCTGAAGGAAACAAGGTGAGACTTGGCACTCATATGTTGAGGGAAGAGGCTGATGACTCGTGGGTCAGTATGAGGCAAGTTCTTGAGGTGGACGACGAGGAAATTACTTGGGATTTGTTCCACACTAAATTTTTGAGGAAGTACTATCCTGAGAGTGTGAAGGGTAAAAAGGAAATGGAATTCCTTGAGTTGAAACAAGGCAACATGTCTATGGTAGATTACACGGCTAAGTTTTTGGAACTAGTTCAGTTTCATCCTTATTATGCAGCTGTTACGGCGGAGTTCTCTAAGTGCATTAAGTATGAGAATGGCTTGCATCCGGAGATAAAGTAAGCCGTGGGTTACCAGAGGATACGAAGATTTTTGGACTTAACCGAATGTTGTAGGATTTTTGAAGAGGATAGTAGAGCTCGTTCTACTCACTACAAGAGTATGAGTGAGAAGAAAGGCAAGCAACAAGTGAAGAGTGGACCTTGTGTGACACCTGTTGATAAGGGCAAGTATAGGGGAAACTTCGATAGGAAATCGGGAGGTGGAAGTTCGGGTGCAGTCAAATGTTACAAGTGTGGCATGATGGGTCACAAATCTTTCGAGTGTGGGAAGTCTACGGAAAAGTGTGCTACTTGTGGAAGTTTTGGACATACCACTTCTGAGTGTAGAAGGAATTTGGTAAAGTGTTTTAACTGTGGAGAAGTTGGTCATATTAGCACCAAGTGTACTAAACCAAATCAAGCTCAGTCGGGTGGAAAAGTATTTGTATTAGCCGGTTCAGACACTACTAATGCGGATCGCTTGATTAAAGGTACATGGTTTATTAATAATATGCCTTTAGTTGCTATTATTGATACTGGAGCAACTCATTCGTTCATTTCTCTTGATTATGCTAAGAGTTTGGGTTTGCGCATGGTTTCTTTGAGTGGTGGCATGGTTATTGAGACTCCTGCTTCAGGGTCGGTAACTACTTCTTTGGTGTGCGTAAGTTGTCCCTTGACCATGTATGGTAAAGACTTTCTTATGGATTTGGTGTGTTTGTCGTTGGAAGGGTTAGATGTGATTTTGGGTATGAATTGGTTGCAATTTAATAGAGTTCATTTAGATTGCTATCATAAGTTGGTAAGGTTTCCTTCTTTGGAAGATGATGAAAGTGAGAGTTTTCTATCCACTAAAGAGTTGAAGAAACTTTTGGCGGACGAAGCTCAACTGTTTGGTTTATTGGCATCGTTGTCGGTAGAGGACAAGGTTGGACTTGATGTGTTTCCGGTAGTGTGTGAATTTCCAGAAGTGTTTCCGGAGGATGTTACAGATGTACCGTTGGAAAGGGAAGTTGAATTTTCTATTGATCTAATTCCGGGTACTAGACCAATTTCGATGACACCGTATCGTATGTCAGCATCAGAATTGGTAGAGTTGAAGGAGCAATTGAGTGATTTGTTAGAAAAGAGATTTGTTAGACCAAGTGTTTCTCCTTGGGGTGCACCGGTGTTGTTAGTAAAGAAAAAGGATGGAAATATGCGGTTATGTATTGATTATCGACAATTGAACAAAGTGACAATTAAGAATAAATATCCGCTTCCTAGAATTGATGATTTGGTGGACCAATTGGTTGGAGCATGAGTTTTTAGCAAGATTGATTTAAGATCATGTTATCACCAAATTCGTGTGAAGGAAGGAGACGCTCAAAAGACGGCTTTTAGGACACGGTATGGACATTACGAATATTTAGTGATGCCATTCGGAGTTTCTAATGCACCAGGTGTGTTTATGGAGTATATGAATCATGTTTTTCATGAGCATTTGGATCGTTTTGTGGTTGTGTTTATTGACGACATTCTGATTTATTCTAAGTCTCAAGAAGAGCATGAGGAGCATTTAAGAATTGTGTTAAAGATTTTGAGGGAGAAGCAATTGTATGCCAAGTTGTCGAAGTGCGAATTTTGGTTGTCAGAAGTGAGCTTTCTTGGGCATGTTATTTCAGGTAATGGTATTAGTGTTGATCCATCTAAGATTGATGCAGTAATGCAATGGGAGACACCTAGGACAGTTACGGAGATTCAAAGCTTCTTGGGCTTGGCAGGTTATTACCGGAGATTTATTGAAGGGTTTTTGAAGTTGGAACTTCCGTTAACGCAGTTAACTTGTAAGGGAAAGGCTTTTATTTGGGATGTTGATTGTGAGAAGAGTTTCATGGAGTTAAGGAGAAGATTGACAACAGCGCCGATCTTGATTTTGCCGAATCCTATAGAACCTTTTGTGGTATATTGTGATGCTTCTTTGACTGGTTTGGGTGGTGTTTTGATGCAAGATGGGAAGGTTGTGGCTTATGCTTCTAGGAAGTTAAGAGTGCACGAAAAGAATTACCCTACTCATGATTTGGAATTAGCAGCTGTGGTAATTGTGTTAAAAATTTGGAGGCATTATCTTTATGGTGCAAGGTTTGAAGTTTTTAGTGACCACAAGAGTTTGAAGTATTTGTTTGATCAGAAGGAGTTGAATATGAGGCAAAGAAGATGGCTAGAGCTTTTGAAGGACTATGATTTTGGATTAAATTATCATCCGGGTAAGGAAAATGTGGTGGCCGATGCCTTAAGTCGGAAGTCCTTGCATGTGTCCGCAATGATGGTAAAGGAATGGGAATTATTGGAGAATTTCAGAGATTTGAGTTTGGTTTGTGATATGACGCCGAGAAGCGTGAGACTTGGTATGCTTCATATCAAGAATGATTTTCTTGCAACCGTTTGCGAAAGGCAAAAGTTGGATTTGAAGTTTGTTGACTTGACGACAAAAGAGAATCAAGATTTCAAGGTTGACGATTTTGGAGTTTTGAGGTTTCGTGGTCGTATTTGTATTCCTGATGATGCGGAGTGGAAAAGAATGATATTGGAGGAAGGACACCATAGTAATTTGATTATTCATCCGGGAGCAAATAAGATGTACCAAGACTTGAAGAAGATCTTTTGGTGGTCTGGGTTGAAGAGAGATGTGGCTCAGTTTGTGTATGCGTGTTTGACTTGTCAGAAGTCTAAAATGGAACATCAGAAACCTATTGGATTAATGCAACCGTTGGATATCCCAGAGTGGAAATGGGATGGTATCTCGATGGATTTTGTTACGGGGTTGCCGAATACGCAGAGAGGTCACAATGCAATTTGGGTGATTGTTGATAGACTTACTAAATCTGCTCACTTTATTCCGATTGATATTAGTTATCCTTTGGAGAAGTTGGCTGAGATCTATGTTCGAGTGATTGTGAAGTTGCATGGAGTTCCCAAGAGCATTGTATCGGATAGAGATCCAAGGTTTACTTCAAGGTTTTGGTAAAGTTTACAAAAGGCTTTGGGTTCTCAGTTGAGATTGAGTTCGGCTTATCATCCGCAAACAGATGGTCAAACCGAAAGGACAATTCAATCGTTGGAAGATTTGTTACGAGCTTGTGTGCTAGAGCAAGGTGGTGTGTGGGATAGTTATTTAGCATTGATTTAATTCACCTATAATAACAGTTTTCATTCGAGTATTGGTATGGCTCCATTTGAAGCTTTGTATGGTCGAAAATGTCGAACACCTTTGTGTTGGCATGAGACTGGTGAGAGGTTGGTGGTTGGACCGGAGTTGGTCATCAGACGACGGAGAAGGTGAGGTTGATTCGAGAAAAGATGAGAGCTTCTCAGTGTAGGCAGAAAAGTTATCATGATAAGAGAAGGAAGAATCTTGAATTTCAAGAGGGCGACCATGTGTTTTTGAGAGTTACGCCGGTTACAGGTGTGGGTCGTGCTTTGAAGTCGAGGAAGTTGACTTCTCATTTCATCGGTCCATATTAGATTATCGCACGAGTTGGTGCTGTGGCTTATCGTGTGGCGTTGCCTCCGAATCTTTCGAATTTGTATGATGTGTTTCATGTTTCGCAACTTCGGGGAGGTGCTGCAGAAGGCGTGATGACTTGGGAATTGGAAAGTAAGATGCCAGAGTCGCATTCAGAGTTGTTTGGATCAGGTAATATTTTCAAGGACGAAAATTTCTATAGTGGGGGAGAGTTGTAACACCCCGATTCTGAATTTCCCATTATTTTGTTGAGTCTTTTAATTTATTTGGTTAATTGTTATTTTATTGTGGAATTATGTGGTAATGTGTTATGTGTGTATGTTGTGGCATTTTATTATTTGGAGAGTTTCGGGAATTAATTAGAGGGTGTTTTAGATAATCCTTGATTAGTAGTTATTTTGAGAGAAATAGAGTAGAAATAGTATAAGTGGAAAAGAGAAAGAATAGAGAGAATAGAAACCAAGAGGAAAGAAAAAGAAGAGAAAGAAAGGAAGAGAAGAGAAAAGAGGAGAAAAACCTAGAATCATCAAGAATCCACTTCTAAGCTTTCGATTGATTGGGTACGGGTGTGAAACTTTATTATTCTTGCAATGTGATGATTATGTGTGTTCTTGTTGGTTTCGTTTTGGATTGGGGAGAGTTTTGCTCATTTTTCATTTTAGGGCATAATGAGTTTAATCGGTAGAACGGATGTTTTATCGGGTAGAATCTGATGTAAGTGATGTAGAATAGTCAGGGTGTGATAGACTAAGGCTATTGGAACTGATTTTATGAGAATCAGTCGGTTTTGGAGAGGTTGGGAAATTCTGAACAATGAGGAATTCTAGTTCACAAACACTCGCTAGTTGTTCGCTAGGCGAGCTGGTCGCGAATGTTCGCTAAGCGAGCAATAGCGAATAGGTAGCGAATGGTCCCAAACATGGACAGTGTGCATGTTGTGGTGTTTGCTGGTAGAGAATGGGGGTTGTGAAGGTTCGCTAGGGGTTCGCTGAGAGAGTGAGGTAGCGAACAAAGTCAGAGGCTTCTGTTTGCCTTCGCGAGCTTGTTCGCTAGGCGAACAAGTAGCGAATACTCGCTAGGAGTTTGCTAAGCGAGTAGGTGGTATTGATCATGCTGAGTTATATTGTGCTATGGGTAGCGGTATGGCGTGAATCCTAGATTGTTAATTATGGAATGTGTATGTGGCCGTTTGGTAATTTTGTGCAATTGTTCGAACTAAATGGAATTGCATGGTGATATTGATGTGAATGTGCATAATTGTATGTACTTTTATGATGTGAAGAATGCTTGAATATGTTTGTAAACATGTGTGCATTTAAGAGTGTTTAGAGTCGTGTTGCATGTGTAGCATCATGATTGCATTCTTGTGTGTCTGATCCCGCGTAGGATCTGCAGAAACCTCGTGTGCCCTTGTGGGGTGTGAGCGATGGTTTAGTTACTTTGATCCCTAGGAGGATCTGCAGAAACGATCATGTGCCCTTGTGGGGTGTGAGCGATGGTTTATTTTGATTCCGTGGAGAATCTGCAGAACAGTTGTGTGCCCTTGTGGGGTGTGAGCAACCAGATTGTGTGCCCGTGTGGGGTGTGAGCAATCTTGAAACATCGTGTGCCCATGTGGGGTGTGAGCGATCGGTGAACATCGTAGGCCCGACGGGGAGTTACTTCGGTAACGAGCAATGGTTCCATTTTGGTTCTTCAATTGAACCTGCTGAACGAGTCGGTACCGCATTTGCATCTGCATAGAGTCGTGAGTCGGTCTCTATGAGTTGCATTATCATCTTTATATGATGTTTTGGTGAATTGAACGTAATTGTAAATGTTTAAGTGAAATGCTATGAATTGTGAAGCATGAATTGGTGAATGTGATTGATTACGTACGTGGACATTGTGATATATTGTAACCAGTTGTGGTGAGAATTGTGAATTGCGTGTATGTTATAATTGTGTTTTATGATATATAATTTTATGCATTGTTTGTTATGATAATGTTTCTCACCCTTCTGCTATTTTATAATGTTCTGTGAGGCATTGCAGAGTAGGATGTTGGAGGTCTTTTGTGAAGCGAGTCTTCATTTCTTTTGGTCAGATGGCTCTGATATGTAACACTAGATAGTTAGGAATTGTTTTGATTCTTTTGTGATACATCTGTGTATGTATCTGCTGCTGAATGTTTTGTAAACTTAACTGATGAATTGAATTAATCTGAATGATGTATATGATGCTTATGTCAATGAAGTTATTTCAATGTTTAGATGTTTCCGCTTTATTCTAAATGTTGATGCGTGGGTTTTAAGCGCTATGCTTTGTTTTAGTTGAGATTTACCCCTTTTGTTACATATCTTTGTGAGCAAGTATTATTTATGTTTTGTTTCGATGATCATCTGATGCGCCTCTTTTATACCATGTTATAATTATACTCTGAAGGAATTTTATTAAGTGCCTAAATGATTTAATTGTTTATTTTAGGGGTATAGAAAGGGGGTGTTACAATTTCCCTATAGGAGAATCATTAGAAGAAAACAGACAAGCGTAGCTAACTTTACTCTCGAATCGAATCAAGAGGTTCCCGTTGAGTACAACGGATGTAGAAGGTGTTAATACCTTCCCTTTACGTAATCGACTCCCGAACCTAGAATGTGGTTGTGATGACCATGTTCTTATCTCTTTAAAGGTTTTATCGATATTTTCCTATTCCTTCCTTGGAATAAATAAAGTTCAGTGGCGACTCTGTTTCGAACGTTTTTTCCGCGTTCATCGCGAGGATCGTATTTTTCGAGGTACGACAGGTTGGTTATGCTTAAGGTAGGTATTTCACACCCTAAACATATGTAGTACTCTACAGGAACCTTTTGTATGTTTGTATATTATACTTGCTAAATGTTTGCTATGGCTTGGGATTAGGGTTCAGGTGTAGGTCAAGACCTAAGGATGGTTTCCAAATTTGCTCACAAAGATATCGCATCCTCTGTCTACGTATCCTAACTAGGATAGAATCAGAGCAACCGTACTTCACCTTGCTGAGGATAAATGAACACTTGATTATGATCAATGTTCAAAGGGGAACAAACATAACAATGCTTGCATAGAGTTTTAACAAAACTCTCTATTCTAAGTTGTACACTCAAAGGGATTGACTTTGACAAAAGCCAAAAGGGGAGTAAGCAATCATGACAATGATTTTTACATAGAGTTAACAAACTCTATCTTAAAGTTCTAATTGAAAGAAGCTCCTAACAAGGGGTAGTTATTTTAGACTTAAAGCAAAGTCTAATGGATACGGATTCTAACTTAACTAAGTTATGGTGCAGAGTGACTTAACAAAGTCAATGAGTGAGAGTAATGAGCTATCTATGACCCCAGGGTCAGTAGAGAGACTTTCCTTTGGACTGGGAAAAGAGGAGGCAACTGGATAAGAACTAACAAGTCTCATCACTTGGGGAATAACTTAACAAAGCTAAAGCACAAATGAGCATTCATTCAAACATGATGAACATATACAAGAGTATGATAACAACCAAGGAAGAGATGCAAACATGTGACAACATCAAGCAAATATTACAATCAAGTCAAATGGTTACAACCAATAAAGCACAAAGATATTACAATATTTGGAGGGGGAATATGGTATAGGTTCTTACAAGACCAAGCATAGAAGGTATAATAAATTTCATAACATCTTGACAAAGATGAAGAGCAATGAGGTAACAACCATCAAAACAAACAACATGTTTAAGGGCAAGCAAGTTACAACTTGAGGCAAGCATATATAAGGATCAAGGAATGTTAAATGTGACAACATGAGATCAACAAACATGCAAGAGATGTTACAAAAAATCAAGAAGTTTAAAGTTTCATGGGGAAAGCATACAAGTTCATAGTAACAACCAGAACAAAGCAAACCCTAGCATGTGATGGTTCTAACAATATGTCCAAACAAGTATAGAATACATGAAGAATACACTCAAGAGGTTTGTCGCTACGTGAAAAATGACACAGAGTCGCCACTGGATTTTATTTATCCCACAGAGGGAAAGGGAAATAGCGATAAACCCTTTGGGAAAAGAGCATGGTCATCGCAACCAAGTCTTAGGGTTCGGGAGTCGGTTATGCGAGGGGAAGGTGTTAGCACCCCCTCGCATCCATCGTACTCGATAGTAACCTTCTAGGTTGTTTAGCGTGAATGGGTGTTTTTGCTTAAGAGTTTGCTTGCTTAAGGAAAGAGGGGTTGGTTTTATATTTTAATGCTCTCCAAGGATTGGGGCCCTTGTGCCTACATATATTCACTTGTATGAAGTGAAGAATCAGAGCATTCGTAGTTCATGGGACTACGGTGGAAAACGGGATGTTGGGTGGACGATGCTATCGTGCACATTCTAGAAGTTAGGTGTATTGCGGCTCGCTCTTTGAGTCTTATGCGTTACCTGCTTGCGGTAGAATGGACGTAACATATCCTTGGGTTAAAGGGTATGGATGATTAAAGATGGGAAAGAAAGAAAATTGTGCTCGCTAGGATCATCGCAATCCTATGCCTACGTATTCTCAACATGTGTGAGAAATCAGAGCAGTCGTAGTTCGGACACTTAAGAAATAATTGTGTATTGGTTGATTTTATACCTTGAAAAAGGGTTTTCGGATTGACGCCCTAAGGCAAAAGAAGTTTGATGAGTTGATGTTGTTTTTAGGTTTTTCTTAGGGAAGAATTTATTCTTGACTAGGATTATACAAAAGACTTCGGATAGAGATGAATGTCTCAAATAACCAAGTCGAGCGCCTTGTATTCAAAGCATTCGGAACGAGTGTATGAGAATTCCATTCTCATTCCTTCTCCACCATTTTAAAGTTCATGGTGCATAATTCTAATCGTATATTTTATTGTGTTTTGGATTTTTATGAGAAAAGAGAACCACTTGATGTTGGATCAAGGTTTATTGTTTGTAAAGATGTTTGAAGTGATGCGATCAAGGTCGATGGCGGTGCACAAGGCAACCGACTTACAAGGTTAAAAATGGCTCGATAAAATCGAGAGTTTGTTTTTGAAAATGGTTTTTGGAATCAAAAGTCAACAAGGACAATATCAATATTCACGTACTAAAATCATACAAACATATGGGGTTAGTCGGCTAAAAAAAATCGAGACAAAAATAGCAAAAAAATCATACAAACATATGGGGTTAGGAGGCGAACTCCTTGAAAAAAATTTTTTTAAAGGTAAAAATAGCAAAAAAATAAACAAACTGATGAGCTCGCGCCGCGAAGGTTGTTTGCATCGCGAACCGAGAAAAGTGGACTTTCTGTTTTTTGCATGTTCGCGCCGCGAACTGAGAAAAGTGGTCATTCTATTTTTTGCATGTTCGAGCCGCAACCTGAAGCGAAAAATGCCATATTTGCTATCTTTTATGGTTTTCTTTCCTTTCTATTGGTTCTTAAAAATGGTTTCTTGGTTCCCTTGGGACCTCACACGATACACCCAGCACAAACACACTTAACAAACGATAATAAATGGCAAGTGCAAAAATATAAAGAGAGAAAAAGTTTGAAATGGATACCCAAGAGCTTCCTCCTTCTTTGTTCAGCTTCCACTGGTTTGGTTGTGTGTTTTCTTCCTTATTCCTTCTATGCTTTGAAGGTGTTTCTCCTCAAAGGTTCTCTATGGGTTTCTATGGAACTCTCTTGATTTTTGCTGGTTTTATTTCTCACTCTTTTTTTCTGGTTTTCTCTCTAGGGTTTCTTGCTCCCTTTCTCTCTTTTTTACTCAATGTCTAGTGAATGATGAATATCCTGTTTTGCAGCCCCTCTCCTCTTCTTATCCCACTTTTTCTTCTACCTTTTTCTGCTGTACCAAAACCATGGCTCTTGCACAAGCTTCCATTTTCAGAATTCCCATTCTTGGCAACGCTTATTACCACTTTCTTGGTGCAGCCCCTACCTTTTTCCATTTCTAGCATGTTTTGCTGTATTTTCTTCTGCAGCACTCTACATAGCCATCCATCCTTGTACCCACTGGTTGGTTATGCTCGGACATACTCATGTAGTCAATACCACTACCTTTTGGACAGAATTTTCAAATTTTGATATTTGATGTGTAGATGCATCAACCTAAGTTTATCCCCTTGGTTTTGTGACATAAAATAATTTTGTAACATGATACATATTGCCACTTCTTGCATTGGGCTGTTTTGGATTGCATCCATATTGCCTATGGTTGAACACGCATGGTCTCGATCTTGAAACATACCAATGTTAACTCTTAAGTATTTTTCTTTGGATACTTGTGGGCATAATGTAGCACATCAAAATTTGGTGTGGCATGAAGATTACCATATCATGGATTTGATTAGAGACTTGAATGAAGATTAGAAACAGATTAGTTTCTAAACATTACTTAGAGTTGGAAATCTTGTAACAAATGACATTCTTGCAAACGTCATGACATTTCTCTTTGTAATATTCTTGAATCTAGTCTTGAATTCATGATGGGTTTCCCAAACACCATTAAAGTTGAAATGGATGAAGTCTTGAATTCTGGACTTGTGATCTTGACTCATGATTTGCAAATTTGAACTCCACTTAACCAAGAATTTGAAACAAAATTGGATGAAGCAAACTTGAATTTGGCCTTGCATTTCATGTTCATTAGGAATACTTATCTTGAATATCCCAAAATTTTCAAGTAACTTATCCTTGAAGGAATCTACATGAGTAGACTTTCCATCTTAGATCAAAACATAGGTGATGAACCTTTTCTCTCAAGTAGTCCATGATAAGCAAATTGTCTCATATTTGAAGTGGAAAACAATGAACCGACCCAAACCTTACCTTGTGAAACCACATGCTCGATATGAAATGGAATAATGTGTGATATAACGAATGCAGAGTATGAAAGGCTAAAGGTGAAAATGAAGGTGTGACAGCTGCCCCTATTTAATCCTCTTGGACGTGAACGTCTGAATGATAAAGGTGCTCGGACATTCATGGTAGAAGAGAATTAAATACTAGAATACCCGGGATTTTCAACTGGAGAGGTGTAGGATGGAAGTAGGTGGTCAGCGAGGTGGTTTAAAGAATTTGTCTGTTAGCGAACAAGGGTTAAGGGGGATATGATGATATGCTTGAGATACAATGCGGAATGAACATGAATGCTTTGCCAGCCGGAAGAGGAGGACTTCTGTAGAATTCCAAGAGGATAAGTTATACTACAAATAAGTTATCTAAAACTCCCTCTGCAAAAAGTCAAAGAGCTTTCTCATAATAGGGAATCAAAAATTGGCTAGGAGATATTTCTTCTACAAAAGATAGAGAGGACTCCAAAATAAACGAATGTGAGATACTCCTTCTACAAAAGGTAGAGAGGTCTCTAAAATAAACGATTGCGAGATATTCCTTCTACAAAAGATAGAGAGGACTCTAAAATAAAACGACTGTGAGATATTCCTTCTACGAAAGGTAGAGAGGACTCTAAAAATAACTGTGAGATATTCCTTCTACGAAAGGTAGAGGGGACTCTAAAAATAACTGATTGTGAGATGTTCCTTCTATGAAAGGTAGAGAGGACTCTAAAATAAAACGACTGTGAGATATTCCTTCTATGAAAGGTAGAGAGGACTCTAAAAATAACTGATTGTAAGATATTCCCTCTACGAAAGGTAGAGAGGACTCTAACAATAAACGAGTAGAGTCGCCAGCTGTCGCTACCCGAAAAATGACACAGAGTCTCCACCAGATTTTATTTATCCCACGGAGGGAAAGGGAAATAATGATAAAACCTTTGGGAAAAGAGCATGGTCATAGAAACCAAGTATTGGGGTTCGGGAGTCGGTTATGCGAGGGGAAGGTGTTAGCACCCCCTCGCATCCATCGTACTCGATAGGAACCTTCTAGGTTGTTTAGCGTGAATGGGTGTTTTTACTTAAAAGTTTGCTTGCTTAAGGAAAAGGGGTTGGTTTTATATTTATTGCTCGCTAGGGATTAGGGCCCTTGTGCCTATGTATATTCACTTATATGAAGTGAAGAATCAGAGCATTCGTAGTTCATGGGACTACGGTGGAAAATGAGATGTTTTAGTGGACGATGTTATCATGCACATTCTAGCAGTTAGGTGTATTGCGGCTTGCTCTTGGAGTCTTATGCATTACCTGTATGCGGTTGAACGGACGTAACATGTCCTTGGGTTAAAGGGTATGGATGATTAAAGATGGGAAAGAAAGAAAATTGTACTCGCTAGGATCATCGCAATCCTATGCCTACGTATTCTCAACATCTATGAGAAATCAGAGCAACCGTAGTTCGGGCACTTAAGAAATAATTGTGTATTGGTTGATTTTATACCTTGAAAAAGGGTTTTCAGATTGACGCCATAAGGCAAAAGAAGTTTGATGAGTTGATGTTGTTTTTAGGTTTTTCTTAGGGAAGAATTTATTCTTGACTAGGATTATACAAAAGACTTTGGATAGAGATGACTGTCTCGAATAACCAAGTCGAGCGCCTTGTATTAAAAACATTTGGAACGAGTGTAGGAGGATTCCATTCTCATTCCTTATCCACCACTTTAAAGTTTATGGTGTATAATTCTCATTGTATATTTTATTGTGTTTTGGATTTTTATGAGAAAAGAGAACCACTTGACGTTGGATCAAGGTTCATTGTTTGTAAAGATGTTTGAAGTGATGCGATCAAGGTCGATGGCGGTGCACAAGGCAACCGACTTACAAGGTTAAAAATGGCTCGATAAAATCGAGAGATTGTTTTTGAAAATGGTTTTGGGAATCAAAAGACAACAAGGACAATAGCAATATTCACGTACTAAAATCATACAAAGATATGAGGTTAGTCGGCTAAAAAAAATTCGAGACATGCAAAAAAAACAGCGAACTCCTTGAAATTTTTTTTAAAGGTAAAATAGCAACAAAATAAACAAACTGATGAGTTCGCGCCGCGAAGGGTGTTTGCGCCGTGAACCGAGAAAACTGGACTTTCTATTTTTTGCATGTTCCGCGCCGCGACCATAGAAAAGTGGTCATTCTGTTTTTTGCATGTTTGCGCCACGAACATGGGTCGCGCCGCGACCTGAAGCGAAAAATGCAATATTTTCTGTCTTTTGTGGTTCTCTTTCCTTTCTATTGGTTCTTAAAAATGGTTTCTTGGTTCCCTTGGGACCTCACACGATACACCCAGCACAAACACACTTAACAAATGATAATAAATGGCAAGTGCAAAAATATAAAGAGAGAAAAAGTTTGAAATGGATACCCAAGAGCTTCCTCCTTCTTTGTTCAGCTTTCACTGGTTTGGTTGTGTGTTTTCTTCCTTCTTTCTTCTATGCTTTGAAGGTGCTTCTCCTCAAAGGTTCTCTATGGGTTTCTATGGAACTCTCTTGATTTTTGCTGGTTTTCTTTCCCACTCTTTTTTTCTGGTTTTCTCTCTAGGGTTTCTTGCTCCCTTTATCTCTTTTTTCTCAATGTCTAGTGAATGATGAATATCCTGTTTTGCAGCCCCTCTCCTCTTCTTATCCCACTTTTTCTACTACCTTTTTCTGCTGTACCAATACCATGGCTCTTGCACAAGCTTCCATTTTCAGAATTTCTATTCTTGGCAACACTTATTACCACTTTCTTGGTGCAGCCCCTGCCTTTTTCCATTTCTAGCATGTTTTACTGTATTTTCTTCTGCAGCACCCTACATTGCCATCCATCCTTGTACCCACTGGTTGGTTATGCTCGGACATACTCATGTAGTCAATACCACTACCTTTTGGACATAATTATCAAATTCTGATTTTTGATGTGTAGATGCATCAAGCTAGGTTTATCCCCTTGGTTTTGTGACATAAAATAATTTTGTAGCATGATACATATTGCCACTTCTTGCATGGGGATGTTTTGGATTGCATCCATATTTCCTATGGTTGAACACACATGGTCTCGATCTTGAAACATACCAATGTTAACTCTTAAGTATTTTTCTTTGGATATTTGTGGGCATAATGTAGCACATGAAAATTTGGTGTGGCATGAAGATTACCATATCATGGATTTGGTTAGAGACTTGAATGAAGATTAGAAACAGATTAGTTTCTAAACATTACTTAGAATTGGAAATCTTGTAACAAATGACATTCTTGCAAATGTCATGACATTTCTCTTTGTAATATTCTTGAATCTAGTCTTGAATTCATGATGGGTTTCCCAAACACCATTAAACTTGAAATGGATGAAGTCTTGAATTATGGACTTGTGATCTTGAATCATGCTTTGCAAATTTGAACTCCAGTTGACCAAGAATTTGAAACAAAATTGGATAAAGCAAACTTGAATTTGGCCTTGCATTTCATGTTCATTAAGAGTACTTATCTTGAATATCCCAATATTTTCAAGTAACTTCTCCTTGAAGGAATCTACATGAGTAGACTTTCCATCTTAGATCAAAACTTAGGTGATGAACCTTTTCTCTCAAGTAGCCCATGATAAGCAAATTGTCTCATATTTCAAGTGGAAAACAATGAATCGACCCAAACCTTACCTTGTGAACCCACATTCTCGATATGCAAAGGAATAATGTGTGATATGATGAATGCAGAGTATGAAAGGATAAAGGTGAAAAGGAGGGTGTGACAGTTGCCCCTATTTAATCCTCTTGGACCTGAATGTTTGGAGGATAAAGGTGCTCCGACATTCATGGTAGAAGAGAGTTAAATACTAGAATACCCGGGATTTTCAACTGAAGAGGTGTAGAATGGAAGTAGGTGGTCAGCGAGATGGTTTAAAGAATATGTCTGTTACCGAACAAGGGTTAAGGGGGATATGATGATATCCTTGAGATACAATGCAGAATGGACATGAATGCTTTTCCAGCCGGAAGAGGAGGACTCCTGTAGAATTCCAAAAGGATAAGTTATACTACGAACAAGTTATCTAAAACTCCCTCTGCAAAAAAGTCAAAGAGCTGTCTCATAATAGGGAATCAAAAATTGGCTAGGAGATATTCCTTCTACAAAAGATAGTGAGGACTCGAAAATAAATGACTGTGAGATACTCCTTTTACGAAAGGTAGAGAGGACTCTAAAATAAACGATTGCGAGATATTCCTTCTATGAAAGATAGAGAGGACTCTAAGAAAAACGACTGTGAGATATTCCTTCTACGAAAGGTAGAGAGGACTCTAAAAATAATTGTGAGATATTCCTTCTATGAAAGGTAGAGAGGACTCTAAAAATAACTGATTGTGAGATATTCCTTCTACAAAAGGTAGAGAGGACTCTAAAATAAAACGATTGTGAGATATTCCTCCTACGAAAGGTAGAGAGGACTCCAAAAATAACTGATTGTGAGATATTCCCTCTACGAAAGGTAGAGAGGACTCTAAAAATAAACGTAATGAGATATTCCTTCAACGAAAGGTAGAGAGGACTCGGAAAATAAGGGATTATGAGATATTCCTTCTACGAAAGGTAGAAAGGACTCTAAAAATAAAGGATTGTGAGATATTCCTTCTACGAAAGGTAGAGATGACTCTAAAAATAAAGGAGTGTGAGATATTCCTTCTAATAAAGGTAGAGAGGCCTCTAAAAATAAAGGATTATGAGATATTCCTTCTACGAAAGGTATAGAGGACTCTAAAAATAAAGGATTGTGAGATATTCCTTCTACGAAAGGTAGAAAGGACTCTAAAAATAAAGGATTGTGAGATATTCCTCCTACGAAAGGTAGAGAGGACTCGAAAATAAACGGTTTTCCTCTTACAAAAGGCAAGGAGGACTCCTGAACAAAAGGTTTGGAGAAAAATATTCCTTCTACAAAAGCTAGAGAGGACTCCAGAACAAAAGGTTAGGAGAAATATTCCTTCTACAAAAGGTAGAGAGGACTCCGAAACAAAAGGTTTGGAGAAATAGTAAATCCTTCTATATCAAATAGTGGAGACTCCCTTGGGAGAATATGATCGTATTTCCTTCTATCACGGCAGAATGGACTCCATAACAAAAGGTTAGCATAAAAATTTCCTTTTGCAAAAGGTAAATAGGACTCCAGAACAAAAGGTTTGGAGATACTTCCTTCTACAAAAGTTATATAGGAAACTCCCTCAGGAGAGTACGATCATACTTTCTTCTGCAAAAGGCAGAACAGACCCCTGAACAAAAGGTTAGGAGAAAAATTCCTTCCACAAAAGGTAGAGAGGATACTTACAAAAGGTAAGCTGACAAGAACCTGTACAAAAGGCACGGTGGGTCTTACTGAAGGTAAGTTAAATCTGTTGGGAAAGGCAAAGTGAAGATATTTCGTGAAAGAGACACAAAAAGAATCACAAAAGGTAAGTTGAGGGCAATAACCATCCTCTTGCAAAAGGTAGAGGAACCTTGGAAAGGGTATCAGAACATCACTTGACCTCACAGGCACAACGGCGGAGATGACATTCTTTAAGTATGGCGACCATTCAGTTCTCGGTCATATAGGCATCAAGCATCCAAATTGATCGAAGATACCCAACACAAAGTTTTGTCGCATGTAAAAGACAGCGAGAAAACGCTTACGAAAGGGAAGCGAAAGGATAAGATTTCATGCGAAAGGCCATGAAATCCCTTACGAACGGTAAGGCGACTCCTATGCGAAAGGCAGAGAGGAGATACTTCGAGGTAAAGACACGAAAAGGCTTACAAAAGGTAAGTGAAGGGTAATAACCATCCTCTTGCAAAGGCAGAGGGACTTTGAAAAGGGTATCAGAACATCATTTGACCTCACAGGCACAACGGCGGAGATGATATTCTTTAAGTATGGCGACCATTCAGTTCTTGGCCACATAGGCATCAAGCATCCAAATTGATCGAAGATACCCAACACAAAGTTTTGTCGCATGTAAAAGACAACGAGGAAACACTTACGAAAGGGAAGCGAAAGGATAAGATTTCATGCGAAAGGCCATGAAATCCCTTACGAAAGCTAAGGTGAAAAGATATCTCAAAATGGACTTACAAAAGGTAAGTGAAGGGATATCACTCTTAAAGGATCCTACTAGGATGTCCACAGGAAATTTGTATCTTTGAGAACGACCGGCTAAGCACGTATATAAAAATGCAGGATGTATGCAAAAATGTCAGGGATGCAAGGACATGGTGATTACGGGTGAGGGTCGTGCCAAGTATGGTTGGGCTCTGAAGGTGAATTACCAGACGAGAATTGGTGGTAAAAGGGTTAAGTTGTTAGGCCAGAAACTGACTCCTTGTTTTATTGTCAAACGGGAATTATTTTTACGGTTTTCCAGACAATAACTGGACTTTGATAGGAAAATTAACTACCAAACGGGAACCGGAGTCTGAAAGTAGGCTAAAGAAAAGGGTGATTTGGTCGAGTGGGATAATAGCATGATTCCCCAACACTCGTCTTGAACTCCAAAGAGCTTGCATGATAAGCTTAAAGGCATGGAAAGAGCTTTCCCCAGTCTGAGGGTCTTTGGAGAATTTTCCTTTGAAACACGGAGAGAAATTGCCCCATTTTTAGTTCAACTTGCCCCAGTCTGAAAGGGTCTCTGGAGAATTTCTCCTTAAAAGAGAGATTGGAGGTAGCTCGTCATGAGATGACCTCGAGATGGCCTGCCTCAGAATCATGCGTGATGAAGAGGTTAGTCCTTGATTAACCGACTCTTGGAGTGATGGGCATCGACGTACTCTTGAAGTAGCTTGCCCACAGAATGAGCGTTGAAGCGATTCGACCTGCGCTGATTGAGCATTGGAAGGGCTTTTCTTTTACTCAAAGAATCTTCGAATAACCTGCCCCTAGTTGGTAGAGTCTTGTGATGATTCTCTTCTGATCAACCAATTTTTGCATGACTCGTCCCCTAATCAAATGATGCTTGGGGGCTTGCTTTAGACTAGCCTATTTCACCATCATTGGATGCCAATGCCCCTGATCCACAAGATCACAAGGTGCTTTTGATTCCGGTCAATTTTGATGAACGGTCAAATCGTCTTTGATTACTCTTTGTTAGCCTTTCCTTGATGTCAAGTATCGACTTGCAATTTAAATTGTTTATTCACAAATGGTAATTTTAATGCGATTCTCATGCAAATTTGAAAGATCATTTTATTAGGAATGATGTGGAAGTGTGTGACGAATGGACCATTAATCCAAACGTAGAGTTGATTTATTGGTGTGTGAAAAATATAGCAAGAATATGACACCAATACTGAAGATTAGCAAATATGTGGGGAGTCAGCTTACACAACCTTACTGTAGCATGCTTTCAGAATAAACCCTGCTTCAATTAGGTCTTTTTAAGGGTTGTAACATGGTCTGGTTCACGGTTATAGAAACAAAGGATATAAGGCTCAAAGTATTATTTGTCCCCACCCTTTCTTCGTGATGATCTCCAGTCCTATGTTCAGCTAACTCCACACGTGCTTATCTTGACAGTGTAAGCATGACGGTTTAAGGTTTGTTCGACGTGGCAGTCACCTTATTTGGTTTTGATGGATGTCAGTGACCTTTTTTTATTCGAGTAGCCACTGAATCTTATTTTGTTTTTGTTGAGGGTTTGAGCACCTCTTTTGATTTTGTTTTTGATCCCTAACTTTTGTCTAAGTTGCCTCTTTAGGTGTTCAACTTAGCGGGCTTTTCTTTTAACATATATATATTTTTTTGAAAGGCTTGTAACTGCCAAGTCGTTGGTCGTTGAAGAACAAATTCCATAACAAGAATTTCATCTTGCGACTGAACGTGCAATCAGATTAACTGAACACTACCCATGCCCCAGGTTTATCATAAGGGTTTAAATCCGAAGGAAACTCCTACTTCTAGGCTCAAAGTGGTTGACTAGGGACTAACTCCTTATATCTCCGGTGTTTAGGGTATTTGAAACAATGCTTGTACATCATCAACATGATTTTATCCGAAAGCATACAACTGCAATTATGGGTATTTCGTTTTCGTCATCCTCCCTCCAATTTTTGCTAAAACAAAGGTTTGATGAAATAAAAGGACGAGGGGTAGATGAATCCTTTTTTATATTTTTTTCTCTCTCGTTTTTTGTTGTTGTTGTAAGTGAAGAAAAGATGAGCGAATGCGACAAGATTAATTCAAAAAGCATGATTACTTCATTAATATTGCCATTCAAAATAAAACACTGTTTAAAAACAAGTAGCAAATGACGGGAAACAAATTACAAATGCTTAGAAAAGACAATAAAAATTGCCGGCATTGGGTACTGGGCTTTTTCTTTCTTGACTCGCAGTTAGGCTAGCCTTCTTTCTCATTGGGACCACTATGATAACCTTTTCCATGCCCACTTTCAAAATTTTCATCCCTTCCAGAAACTGATGAACCTGCCAGACCAGATGAAGGGTTGACGTTAATTTGAAGGCCTTGAGGCGTAAATGAAATCAACCGGGACTCAATCAACCCTTGTACTTGGTACTTCAAACTTTTACAATCCTCAATCGTGTGTCCAGGTGCTCCAGAGTGGAATACACACCTGGCATTTGCATCATAGCATAGAGGAGGAGGTGTTAGATGAGGACCAAGTTCTCTTAGCTGGACCAAAGAGTTACTGAGCAATAAAGGGAGGAGTCGACTGTATGACATAGAAATTGGGTCAATGTGTTTCTCTGGCCTCCTTGGTCTGTTCGGGCCTTGTTGGGCAGAGCTTCGACGCTGATTTGGATATGGATTCTTACTTTGCGGTTGATTCTTTGGACTTGATTGAGGATTAAGTAATGGTCGTTGATAAGTACACTTCATAGGTCCAAGTGGTAAGTCATACTCACGAGGCATCTCTTGACTTGAGGGGGACTTAAGTACTTCCATAGGATCAAGCATTTTTGCGGCAACAACTGGTGCGGGGTTACTTTCCTTCCTCATCAGTGTTTGCAGGATCTCCATAATCAATTTCACCTGAGTTTTCAGTTGCTTTACCTCTTCTTTTAACAATTCTTGACCTTTCTGAAGCTCTCCTATAGTTATCTGAGACATGTTGCCAGTTCTGAGCGGGTGTCGGAAAATCAGCCAGTTAGTTAGAAACAAAAGGTGGTAGGAGGTTCTCGGGAAACGATATGAAGAATGCAGATGCAATGCACATGAAATGTATTGAATGCACTAGGATGGAATGTACTTAATCTGATTTTAGCACCGGGATCAAAGGTACGGATCAAGGATAAAAGCTAATTGATCGTAACACAAGGTTCTCATCAGGTGTGATCTAAGGTTCAATTGGGATCCCAAAGTCATGGATCTATATGAGTGTTCATCATGCATGACACAAACATGTCGGACACTGACTCCATCACATGAATCTCTTTTGGGTGAGGTCCTTGTATCGAACCACGCGAGAAGAACTTCTCAGGGACCCATACTACGAGACACGTCGACACTGGGTTCTAGACAAGGATTTCAGAGTCATGGACTTCCTTGACTATTTGTTACGTATGTCAGTCATTGTCAGGCAACAAACCATCAAGAAAGTCTCTTCTGAACGAGGTCATCATATCGATCCTCACGAGAAGAGCTTCTCGAGGACCCATACTACGTGACCATCAATCTTAGTTGGCCAATGGTTTAAGGTTCTAAAAGGTCCTTAGAGTAATGGATTCCCAAGAAAATATTGGTTCAACACGCCAAGAGCTTGATAGTTTCCATCATTCTTAAAGAAATCTACTCTAAGCGAGGTTCTCGTATCGACTATCACGAGATGAGCATCTCGGAAACCCATACTACTCAACCTCTCCTATCTCAATTTTAACATTCTAGACTCGGGTATAGAGTCTTTCTCTCAAGTTTTACCGCCAATGTATCCAATCCATACCACGACGAATGAAACCAAACAAGGTGAGATACAATTGAATAAATAAGGGAAAGTGATAAACAAACAAATAAAAGGAAAGGACCCAAACACGCGAAAAAACAAACTAGGATAGGTTTGACTCGCTTAGGGAAGCGTCCCCAGCAGAGTCGCCAGCTGTCGCTACGCGAAAAATGACACAGAGTCGCCACCAGATTTTATTTATCCCACAGAGGGAAAGGGAAATAGCGATAAAACCTTTGGGAAAAGAGCATGGTCATCGCAACCAAGTCTTAGGGTTCGGAAGTCGGTTATGCGAGGGGAAGGTGTTAGCACCCCCTCGCATCCATCGTACTCGATAGGAACCTTCCAGGTTGTTTAGCGTGAATGGGTGTTTTTACTTAAAAGTTTGCCTGCTTAAGGAAAGAGGGGTTCGTTTTATATTTTGATGCTCGCCAAGGATTGGGGCCCTTGTGCCTACGTATATTCACTTGTATGAAGTGAAGAATCAGAGCATTCGTAGTTCATGGGACTAAGGTGGAAAATGGGATGTTGGGTGGACGATGCTATTGTGCGCATTCTAGCAGTTAGGTGTATTGCGGCTCGCACTTTGAGTCTTATGCGTTACCTATTTGCGGTAGAACGGACGTAACATGTCCTTGGGTTAAAGGGTATGTATGATTAAAGATGGGGAAGAAAGAAAATTGTGCTCGCTAGGATCATCGCAATCCTATGCCTACGTATTCTCAACATGTGTGAGAAATCAGAGCAGCCGTAGTTTGGCCACTTAAGAAATAATTGTGTATTGGTTGATTTTATACCTTGAAAAAGGGTTTTCGGATTGACGCCCTAAGGCAAAAGAAGTTTGATGAGTTGATGTTGTTTTTAGGTTTTTCTTAGGGAAGAATTTATTCTTGACTAGGATTATACAAAAGACTTTGGATAGAGATGAATGTCTCGAATAACCAAGTCGAGCGCCTTGTATTCATAACATTCAGAACGAGTGTAGGAGGATTCCATTCTCATTCCTTCTCCACCACTTTAAAGTTCATGGTGCATAATTCTAATCGTATATTTTATTGTGTTTTGGGTTTTTATGAGAAAAGAGAACCACTTGACGTTGGATAAAGGTTTATTGTTTGTAAATATATTTGAAGTGATGCGATCAAGGTCGATGGTGGTGCACAAGGCAATCGACTTACAAGGTTAAAAATGGCTCGATAAAATCGAGAGTTTGTTTTTGAAAATGATTTTTGGAATCAAAAGTCAACAAGGACAATAGAATATTCAAGTACTAAAATCATACAAACATATGGGGTTAGTCGGCTAAAAAAAATTCGAGACATGCAAAAAAAACGGCGAACTCTTTGAAAAATTTTTTTTTAAGGTAATAATAGCAAAAAAATAAACAAACTGATGAGTTCCTCCACGAAGGGTGTTTGCGCCGCGAACCGAGAGAAGTGGACATTCTGTTTTTTGCATGTTCCGCGCCGCGAACTGAGAAAAGTGGTCATTCTGTTTTCTGCATGTTCGCGCCGCGACCTAAAGCGAAAAATGCAATATTCGCTGTCTTTTGTGGATTTCTTTATTTTCTATTGGTTCTTAAAAATGGTTTCTTGGTTCCCTTGGGACCTCACACGATACACCCAGCACAAACACACTTAACAAATGATAATAAATAGCAAGTGCAAAAATATAAAGAGAGAAAAAGTTTGAACTGGATAACCAAGAGCTTCCTCCTTCTTTGTTCAGCTTCCACTGGTTTGGTTGTGTGTTTTATTCCTTCTATGCTTTGAAGGTACTTCTCCTCAAACGTTCTCTATGGGTTTATATGAAACTCTCTTGATTTTTGCTGGTTTTCTTTCTCACTCTTTTTTTTTTCTAGTTTTCACTCTAGGGTTTCTTGCTCCCTTTCTCTCTTTTTTTCTCAATGTGTAGTGAATGATGAATATCCTGTTTTGCAGCCCTCTCCTCTTCTTATCCCACTTTTTCTGCTACCTTTTTCTGCTGTACCAAAACCATGGCTCTTGCATAAGCTTCCATTTTCAAAATTTCCATTCTTGGCAACACTTATTACCACTTTCTTGGTGCAGCCCCAACCTTTTTCCACTTCTAGCATGTTTTGCTGTATTTTCTTCTGCAGCACTCTACATTGCCATCCATCCTTGTACCCATTGGTTGGTTATGCTTGGACATACTCATGTAGTCAATACCACTACCTTTTGGACAGAATTTTCAAATTCTGATTTTTGATGTGTAGATGCATCAACCTAAGTTTATCCCGTTGGTTTTGTGACATAAAATGATTTTGTAACATGATACATATTGCCACTTCTTGCATGGGGCTGTTTTGGATTGCATCCATATTGCCTATGGGTTAACACACATGGTCTCGATCTTGAAACATACCAATGTTAACTCTTAAGTATTTTTCTTTGGATATTTGTGGGCATAATATAGCACATGAAAATTTGGTGTGGAATGAAGATTACCATATCATGGATTTGATTAGAGACTTGAATGAAGATTAGAAACAGATTAGTTTCTAAACATAACTTAGAGTTGGAAATCTTGTAACAAATGACATTCTTGCAAATGTCATGACATTTCTCTTTGTAATATTCTTGAATCTAGACTTGAATTCATGATGGGTTTCCCCAACACCATTAAACTTGAAATGGATGAAGTCTTGAATTATGGACTTGTGATCTTAACTCATGCTTTGCAAATTTGAACTCCACTTGACCAAGAATTTGAAACAAAATTGGATAAAGCAAACTTGAATTTGGCCTTGTATTTCATGTTCATTAGGAATACTTATCTTGAATATCCCAATATTTTCAAGTAAATTCTCCTTGAAGGAATCTACATGTGTAGACTTTCCATCTTAGATCAAAACTTGGGTGATGAACCTTTTCTCTCAAGTAGCCCATGATAAGCAAATTGTCTCATATTTGAAATGGAAAACAATGAACCGACCCAAACCTTACCTTGTGAACCCACATGCTCGATATGCAATGGAATAATGTATGATATGACGAATGCAGAGTATGAAAGGCTAAAGGTGAAAATGAGGGTGTGACAAGGTTACAAGATCAAGAGATATAGCATGATTCACAAACATAGTTCACAATATCATTCAACTAGATGCACTTACAAAAACAAGGATTGATCTTGACAAGAAATTAAGCCAAACAAAACTTAATCACTCAAGCAAGTTAACAAACATATGTGGATTAAGCACAATCAATCTTACAAGATAGATCAAGAAATAGTTGAGAAAGTTTCAAAAGAAACAAGGTAAAAACCCTAAAAAGCAAGATGATTTACAAGTGGGTTAAATTATTTCTAGGATAGGAATCCTTGAATTATTTTCTCACTATTTTCAAATAGACATGATAAAGGACATTTTGTAAAAAGAATGGGGTAAAAATGTTGAAAAATGAGTGAGTTATGAAAACTTGAAATTTGTGAATAAAACATGAAAATCTGAGTGATAAAAAATAAGAATTGCTCATTTCAAGTGTTGAACCCACACCCTATGGTTCGTGGGCCTAAAACCTCACCATCTCAACCAGAATGCGCATGTGATTACACAACATGAAAGAATGAATAAATATTAAAAACAATGAAATAAAACACAAAAGCAAAAGAGTTGATCTCCACACGGATCGAACTCAAGAATGTTGGGCAAGGAAATACATGAGTGTGTAGGCCATGACCACTGGGGTGGTGATACATCCAATGTATCAACCTGTCATACCCCAAATTTTACCCTCAGATGCTTTGATCTTTGCATAATCATTTTAGGTTTTTCATCTATGCATCATTAACCAATTCATATGGTAAGTTTTAATGTTTGTGAATAAAGCAAAAAAAAAACAATTGATAAAAAGTTAGAAATGCACATGGTAAGTGTTGAACCCACAACCTTTGGGTTACAAGTCAAAAACTCCACCAACTCAGCTAGCGCACGCATGTAAGAAGTTTTGGAAAAAAAAAAGGTTAAGTATTAAAGCATGAAATAAAGTGCAAATAGCCAAAAGAGTTGATCCACACGGATCGAACTCAGGACGTTGGGCAAGACTAATGCATTAGCGCGCAGGCCTTGACCACTGGGGTGGTGACACTTCTAGTGATTGAAACCAACCTAGTGCATTATATACTTCAAAGTGGTGAAATATAGGCAGAACCAAACAAGGCAAAAAACAAAAGACATGGCCAAACGTGAAGCTTCAAATCTGGGCAAAACCTCATCAATTTTAGCAAACCAAAGGTCTAAATTGTGTGATATTTAACAAGGAACAATATGGCATTATTAGTTTTCTCAGATTGTGTGGGTGGATTAAAACCCGATAGCAGATGCAAGAGGAAGCTTTGAGATGCATTTTGGAGATTTGAGTTAAACACACCATGCTTATCCTGATTTAATCTCATGTGCACATAAAAAACATGCTATAGACAAGGTTTTTTACCATGACATTAAAAAAGTTTATGATGACACATCATGGAAATACCCAAACCTTGGCATGATGCCCTTGTTTTTCTTTTTCATTTGATGTTGATTTTCTGCTGCCACTAGCTAACCAAAGTTATTCCCCAATAACTGCATTGCGGAGCTCGAGACATCTGATTGATAGGTTTTGTTTTGGAAAGTTTGTGAAGAAAAGAGAAAGTGGTTTGTCAAAAAGGCTCACTTGGGAAGGGTTGGACAGCAAGATCAGAAGGGGAAAAATCCATTGGATTTTGACTTAAACCCTCTTCCTGATATTACTTGTTTTAAAGGGAGGAGCTGGGATTGGTCAGAGGGGGAAGGTTTTCAATTTCTTTCATAAGGGGGTAGGGACTGAAGACCAGAAAGAAAAAAGGGGGAGGGAAGATACAACTCATTCTATCATTCTTGACATCTGTCTAAAACCCTAAACCACAGTTGAGAGCCTTGGGGGGGAAGTCTATCCAAGATTGCCTCTTTCCCTTCAAGAATAAGTTTCAATCTCAAAGCTTGCATATAAGGAAGGAGTTTCTTGTTTTTATTCAGCATTAAGTGTGGGAAGACGACACAAGGTATGTAGTTTTGAACTTGCTCATCATTATGCATCATGTATGTGTAGATTGTGCTCTCACTTTGTCATGATAGAGTTTGTTAATTATACTGTCCCAAGTTATGTGAGATTTGGTTTTTATCAAAGCCATGTGTGTTTGCAGTTGCCTTTCATGTGTGAATAAAGGTTTTTGGTTTAGCTCATGACAGACTGAAGGTTTAGATTTCATTGGTTTGTGCTTTGTTTCAATAAGTTATTAACTACCCTTAAAAATCATGTTGGATCCTTGCCCTTGTACCTAAGCATGATGCATTAGGGATTTTCTAGTTTGTGATAGGACTGTAGTATGCCTCAAGACTGCTAGTAGGATTTGTTCTGGGTAGGCTGGATTAGAGAGCTTAGAGGATGAGGACTTAGTAGGAGTTTTTGGCTTGTTTGAGTTTATACTGTCACTGTAGGTTTGTTTTTACTCGAGATAGATTTTGATTTGGATGATCAAGTGTTGTTGTTGTCAAGTAACTTTACCATGTATGTTCAATTGCTACTAAAACCAGTTTGCAGCAGTATTGTCTCTTAGAGAGGTCCAGGTTAGTTTTGTTGGTTTTGAACTTTGTCAAGTTTGATGTTTAATGACTGTCATGAGGATTATTCTTTAGGAATGAAAGTGGTTGTTGTCAAGATTATTATGGATAGGGATTTTGTCAACTCATGTTCAGTTGTTGTCAAGGGTGATTCCACATGCTAAGAGTTTGTTTCATGTTGTGGCTTACATCTGAAGGTTTTGCTTGGAACTGAAGGTAGAAATCAACTTTGTTTTGATACTTTTGAAAACACTCTTGTTTGTTGGTTTTCATTCTTATAATTTACTGTTGGAGCTATGATGAGGATCCATCAATGGATATTGATTAGAACACCTGGAGCTGGCAGTTCACTGTTGCCGTGGAGTTTTGTAGTTTTTTGTATCAATAGGTTTTGGTCAATTGCCATTTATGAGTGTCTTGGATTCATGGCCTATTGCAATTTGAATTGATCCATGTTGTTGTTGATTCTTTGCCTTTGAGGCACTGTCTTTTGTTTCCATTGTGTTTTATACTATTTAAAATCCTTATTGTTTAACCTCTGTTGAGGGTTCATCAGCTTGTTTATTTGCTTTGCTTCTATCAATTAGTTTTCATGCTTGAGATCCTTTAAAGAGGATCCTGACTTTTTTAGATTTGACTGATCAATTTTCAATACTAAAAGAGTATGTTGAACCACTGCAGTTTTTTAAAGGCCCTTTTGGCAAAAACCTGAACTTTGTTTGTCCTTCACATAAACCATATCTTGCCTCAGTAGAGTTGAGATCTTTTTTTTCTTCAAAATCATCATAGGCAGCAGGTTTAAGAACCATTAACAAGTGTCTTGGTGCTTTGAACTGGCTGTCGGTTTCTGCCTTGAGGATGGTTAACCTCTGATGCCATCAAGCTCAACCTTAATTGTTGCAATTTATATGTGTGGAGTTCTTAACCTATTGCAGTTTGGATTGATAAATAAGTTACTTTCATAGCTCATCTGCTTTAACATTGTTTATGCATAAAGTTTGTTTCAAACCACTTTCCTAATTTGCAACTTCATGGTCATGTTTTGTTTTACTGAGAATTTGAGACACTTCTTTGGATCTAATCCATGAGTAACACATTTCAAACATGTGAATACCCTTACTTGCTTTTAAATCCATCTATTTTAATCCATGAAACCTCAAATGCATTGAAAACTTCTTTAGTGCATTTTCATTCGAATCTCTCTTTGTGTTTGTCATTTTGAAAAATGGATAGCACCATCGTGATCCTCAAGGAATTTCAAGCAGGATAGGCTTTTATTCCACTGAATTTGGATTGAAAACGCATTTTGGATGTTTTGCTTTGCTTCCATTGCATTGTTGCCCATAATTGGCTTTGTTTAAGTATTTGTATTAATGGGGTGGCATTAATACACGGATGTATCGCCACCCTAGTGGTTAAATGCAATGCCTTAAGTCACTTGCCATGCCTCTGATCCTCTGTTCGATCCCCAGCGGAGACATGTTTTTGCTCTTTTGTGATTTTCCCATATTTATTTTTTCTTTTTTATTTTCCATTTATTTTCAAATCTGTTTGATGGTTGGGATGGTCATATTTTGAGCCTATGACCCCAACGTCTTGGGTTCAAGCCTTGAGGGAGGCATTTCTTTTTTTTTTTAGCACTATTTTATTTAACTTCATTTAATTTTCAATTTACCATAACTTCTTTATCTTTAATCATTTTAATTTGATTCTTTTTGCTAATTTTTTCATGTTAATGTGTATTTTCATATAATTTTCAAATTGGTTCACCTTTAAAACTGTTGACTATCACTATGAGGTTTTGAACTTTTTGTCTACTTTATTTAGACACTGTTTGATGTTATCCTTTACCTTTAACCTTTATCCTAACCTTAGGATTAGAGTCACCTTGCTCTATTTAGCGTCCTACCGTGGGCATCCTTTATTCTGTATCCTAACCTTAGGATTAGAGTCGCCGTGCTCTATTTAGCGTCCCGCCATGGACATCATAAACCTTTTATCCTAACCTTAGGATTGGAGTCGCCGTGCTCTATTTAGCGTCCCACCGTGGACATCCTCTACCATAACAATCTCAACGTAGATTCTGGAGTCGCCGCACTCCATGTAAGTACTTATCTATGAATGCTTACATCCCCTTGGAACCTTGACCACGGTCAAGAGTTCCTCACCTCTAGCTAGGGGAACTACAGTTGCTCTGATTCCATTCCCGTCAGGATACGTAGGCACGAAATGCGATGTCTTGGCGAGCATACTTAGTGTATATACCCCTAGGTCTTTACCTTAGCACTTTTCCCTTTAGCAAGCAACTTTAGCATAACACAAATACTAACAAGAGGTTCCTGTAGAGTACTACAGATACTTAGGATGCTAACACCTTCCCTAGGTATAACCAACCCCCGAACCTTTAGATCTCTCTTTGCTTAGCTTTAGGCCTTCCTTTTTCTTTGCATTTTTATAGGTTTTTCTTTCTTTAAACCTTTCCTTTTGGATAAATTAAAGTTCGGTTGTGAATCTAATAATTAAAGATTCAAGTTAATTCAATAGCTTGATATCCGATTCTCATCGCAACACAACCCACCCCAGAAATAGATAAACCTTGAGGTTTGAAATTCTGGACAAGACAAGGCAAGCCAAACAAGCACAAAAATGTCAAAACGTGAGAGCTCAATCTTGACCAAAACTCCATCCTTTTTAGCAAAATTTGGGTCTAATTCACGTGAAATTCAACAAGGAATCTAATGGTGTCCTTAGTTTTCTTAAACAATGCACACAATTTGAAATTCGAATGTATTGGCGGATTTAGTGTTTGAAATGAATTTTTAATGTTAAAGCTTAGACCAATCATACTTGGATAAACTTGAAAAAATATATGCACTCTAAATACATGGTATATGAGGTTTAAACATAGATGGAACTTAAATTCAAACCAAAACAGAATATGTCCTATGAGTTGTAATTTTTCCACATGAGTTGAAATGACAATTTCAAAAACAGTTGGTAGTAGAACCAATTAGGTAATCAAACATGATTCAAAAACACTAATAGCATGTAAATGAGCTCCAAACATCAACACATTATGAGCCTAACACAAATGGATCTCAAATAAAAAGTGACTTTGTAAATCTTGAAATTATGACATGAGGCTTGTGATGGAAAGTTCAACAACAGTTTATAAAAGAAATCAATTCATCAGTCACATCATGTTTCAACAAGACATAGACATACACATAAAGTTTCAAGTTAAAACAATGTTGTTCTGAACAGAAACCAAACAAACTACTCATGTGACAATATCAAACAAATCCAAGAACAGTATCAAACACATTCTATAGAGGTCTCTCAAATGCAAGATGACCTAAAACTGATTCTTTGCATAAGCATCAAACTTAACCTAAACAGAAGCAACAATATGGTTCATAATTGGAAGAAAAAACATACAAACCTAACATCTACCCTATATGATAGTTGCAAGTTTGCAAAACAAATCACAAGCTATGTTCACAACATCATTTAATGGTTCTAGGCAATTCTAACCAATGTACATCAAGTATGATCATGGTACCAAAAGAAATGAGTATAGTTAGAGGTCACTTACCTCTTCAAGAATTCCAATGCAATCAAGTTGCCTAATTGAGAATGAATGCCTTGAATAGCTGCTCCACACCATAAATCCACAGTCCAAGTAGCTTCAACTTATCTCAAGCAATTCTTGGTGCCAAAATAGATTTCTTACACTTGAAGCAAACAAAGGGATCCTTGTGACAAATCCAATAAATGGTGATGCATTTTTTTGGTGTTTTAGACAGTTAATATATTTTAAATTAAGGATGTTTGAGGTGTCATGAGGGCTGAAACAAGCTTGAGCAGAGTGTTCCCTTGTTTTATGCAAGAAGTCAAAGTTCACTAAGGTTGAGGGTTGACTTTTAGAGATATGAGGCTTTTGACTAGTTCAATGGTTGGAACATCTTCTAAACATTATTTTTAGGTTGTATAGAGTGTTGGTGATGAGTTTCAATGTTTGGAAATGCTTCTGGTATGAAATCTGTCCAAGACAGATTTTGAGGTTTTTGGATGATTTTTGCTTCAATTACAAGAAAGAGCAAAGCAAGATTGGATGGCTTGTTTCTTATGGTTTTTGAGGCTTTTTCTTGTGTCTTTGATACATAGAGGATGTCCCTATTTATAGAGAATAGCAAAGGCTTGGACAAATTTCAAGTTTATGGTTTGCCTTTTGTCTTTTGGAGGGAGAATCTTAACAAATCAAACTTGATTTTCCTCTGCAGACCTTGAGCTGATTTCCAATGCAACTTAGCCTCAGAACCAGCTGTGCTTGAACTATAGGAAGTGACCATAGGGATGGCAAGAGAGGACTCCTTGTGCTGCATCATATTTCTTTCTAAAAGTTTCTCTTTCCTTTTGTACTTTTTGTACTTGGCATTTAAATATTGATCCTAGCCAAAACCCATGCTTTGCTCATAGATTCTTTTGTATTTTCACTCATCACACTCCTAGACATAAGATAAATGGTTAAACAATGGTTGAGAACCAATTGGATGGTTGGTATATTGGTTAATGTCAAGTTGAAGTTGTGCATTTCAAGTTCTTGGACCCCAACTTCCCTCCTTTGAAACTCCCAGCTCACAAATTCTATGGAGGAGTTCTTGTACTTTTTTGAAAGTCCTCATCATGCTCTACAACTTTCATGATTTAAGTTTTTTCAAATTCCAAGTGGAACTAGGTCAGAAATTCTCTTGAAGTTGGCTAAAAACATGACTTAAAAGTGTCAAAATCATGAAATTTCACTAAGTGTTTTTCCCTCTTGACTTGCTTTTGATCATAACTCCAAATATATTCATTTTTTGCACATAGTTCACTGTTTCACTTTTGTAGGACTTCTCAAGACCTTTCCTTCAAGATTTGAACCACTCCATTTGGATGTGTGGTTAGGAAGTTATGATCTTGTATCTTTCAAAACCCTAATTTCACGACTTTTCACTTACTCCGCAATTCTTGATCCAATGGTCACCAAACTTCATTTTTAGATATAATATAACATTGGGAACATAATTGTCTTCAATTTTGGATCAAAACTTTGTTGGTCAATTGGTTGAATTTTTAGTCAGACGAATCGATCCATCGAAAATCTCTGAATCGACTGTTAGTATTCTGAGTACCCTGAGATCTTGAAACTTCTCGAGGGGACTTCAATAAGTCATATAAGCTTCATGAAACATGATTCTACCATTGTGATGCCATTTAAATCAAAATCCAAACCACATTTGACTTTTCCTGATGAGAAACCCTAATCGAGGGTCCTGGAGTGCACTACTTTTCTTCCTTGGGTGACAACCTCAAATTGGATTCATACTTTATCCAATGTAGTATTTTTGATGACGTAGAGAGTTTTTATATGGAGAATCAATCCAAACCCTTGCCTGATCTACCCATAGAAACCCTGATTCCGGACTGTATGGAACCCTAATTCAACTGCATCTTAACGAAGATCCAACTTGAAAGAGGTTAGATAAACAATGTTGATGCTCCTAGAATGATGATGAGATCTAGGGGTCAAAATTTGGGGTATAAAAATGGGCACCCGTGTCAGGCCTCTGACCTTGGGAAAAATCTTCCCGAACTTAGCCGACTTCGCACCCATTCCTCTTATCATTCACATGAACCTGAAATCACCAAAACTACCATACCAAGACTTCAAAAGCATTTTATTTATCATAACTTTAATCTAAAAAAATGTAAGCAAACAGAATGCGAAAACTTAATTATTTAAAGGAAAATGAAAAAGAAACAACCCAAAATGTTACCGATTAAACGAAATTCCTGCCGAATAACTGGCGAAAACTCAGTAGAATAGGTGACCGATCACAACCCCAAACTTATTCATTGCTTGTCCTCAAGCAGTGTATGATACAAAATAAGATCACCCTAAAATTCTTTCTTACCACAATACAACCAATGTCTTTCGCAACTCGCTTTTCACCCTTTTGTCAAGTTTCCAGTTTTCCCGATACAAACTGTCTGCTACACTTCCATATCAAAGTACTTCTTTTCCTGCTAGCTTTTCACACTTCTCACCAAATCTCTCTGGGTTAAAGTCTTTTTCATTTAAAATTCAGCATATGCAATACCAACTCTTAAATTTGAATAAATTCTACCTTCATTACACAAAAAGATTACACACACTTTTTAGGTCTTTGGGTTGTAACGAGGCTGAGGTACGGTGGGATAAACAAGGAAAAGGATACACAACGATTTTTTAGGCTCAATATACGTAATGTTATTATTTTTTTCTCTGTGCTTATTTTATTACCATGGGAATTTAGTCACGCCTTTATTTGTGACTCATCGACGCTTAGGCAAGTGCCTTTTTTTTATTCTTTTTTTTTCTTATGAAGACATGTTAGTGTCTCCACATTTTCTTCTTCTTATGATATAAATATATCTATTTTTTTCGCACTTGCCTTTCTTAATGTAGGCGTACTACCCTAAACTTAGAACTTTGCACATATTCAACAAATGCAACGCGTATCCGAAGCAGGGTAGGGAGTGTTTTCCCATGAGTTAACGTTGGTGGTTATTGCAAACAAATGGATTCAGGATCAACAGGGGGTAGAAAAGGATAAACATAATTAAGGGAAGGCTTGAAAGGCTCAGGGCTAAACGCAAAAAATTTGCCTTAGTGTGTGTTCTCATGTAGTGTTATGTGAGTAGAACGTACACAAATTCAAAGTGTTAAAGTCATACCTGATTCAACCCTCATGATGATGCAATATTTGGATTATTGTGCACTCACCATGTTGGGTACAACTTACAGGTTGCAGAGCACTTGTCATGTAATGCTGCTTCTTTTCTAGTTTGTGTCAACCTTCCACTCTCGGTTCGGTGTCATCAAGCTGCGTCCGACAATTGCTTTTGGTTGTATCAACTTCTGGGGTGCCTAGGTAGCAAGTCTGGGTTTGAATCTTTCATCCTCTAACTACTCATTCATCATTCATCTGGTCGATTCCCATCTATCTGTAACACAAAGTACACAACACATATCGAATCAAAGTAAAGGAACAACAAAATGAAATTGAGATAACATAATTATAAATACTAAAATAAAATATAATAAACCCCCCACACTTGAACTAAACATTGACCTCAATGTTTTAGAACACATATGAGAGGGGACTCACAGGGGCTCACTGAGGTAGAGGAGGCGGATGCGGAAAGTGCAACATCAAATGTTGCATCATCGCATGCATTTCATTAATAGCAGTCCCTTGACGGGTCTGTTCAGTATGGAGGTAGCCTATCTCCATCTGCACCTAACCCCATTGATCATGAGACATAGACGTGGACCCGGTACCCTGTCGGGCCGAATCCTCCGGGGGTGGCATAACTTACTCCTCCATGGGATGCTCTTCTTCCCAATCATCACTTGCAAAATCATCAGAAGGTATGTGGTAGTTCTCTTCATCCTGGGTGGAACACTCATAAAGCCAGTTAGCGACATTTGAAATGCTAATAAAATCCAGTGCAGGTAATGCTAGAATATGTCGATTATGAGTGATAAGAGAATAATAGTTACTAGGCACCTCAATCATACCTTGGACAATGAGAGTATTCATATCAATTTTTGTCTTACCTCCCACCATGGGTTCCTCAATCATCAATCTACCATACCCAAAATGATCGGATATCTGAGTGATCATGCCGCCCACTGAAATTTCACCTAAGCTGGCATGTCCTATTCTCTTCAAGTGATCAGCCGCAAAAGAGGCTACATTAATTTGCTTGTTGTGGCCCATGTCGTATAAGAAGAACAACTCCTTCTGTGTTGCAACGCCGGTACTATCACCACGTCCGAACAAGGTGTAAGTCAACTCCTTTTGGGCATATCGGAAACACGGGTTATGAATACCGGATGATTTTGCCGCCTTTGCGACATACCTGGTTTTTCCTGTGATTGAAGTCCAGAAATTACCTGGTATAAAAGTGCTTGGAGGTGCTCAGGGGTCAGCAACTAGGAGTTTCAGAATGCCCCCTAGCTCAGCCACCGATAAACAATGCCGATTACCAAACAAAAGAAATGTTAAATCATCGTAAGACTCCATCACAGGGCTTGTCAGGTTATGCCTAAGTTTAAAATCGACAGTACTCATAAATTCTAGACATATGTGCTCAAAGGTTGGCGCCTCAAATTGCATAAACTCTAACATGCCCAGGCTATGAAACATTTTATGAACCTCAAATTTCAATCCTAAATCATCTAAAGTCTTATCACAGATTTACCTGGTAGGGATAATCTTACGCTTCACTATCGCACCTTGAAAAATCATGGAGACATTTCGGAGAAACGACACTCGCGCTAAAGGCGCGGAAATGCGGTTTGACAGAGTCGCCACCAAACTTTATTTATCCCGAATGAATGGGAGAGGAAAATATCGAGAAAACCTCTTAAAAACGAAAGGAACACGGCCGTCGTAACCTGATGTTCTGGGTTCGGGAGTCGGTTACGCAAGGGGAAGGTATTAGCACCCCTCACGTCCGTTGTACTCAACAGGAACCTCTTAATTCAGATTGTGATGAGCGTTAGCTAAGTTTAGTTGTTCTCTTCTCAAAATAAATACTAAACGATACGATAAAAGGATAGAAACAATAAGGGAAAAAGGGGATGGTTATAAGATAGGTGCTCGCCAAGGATTGGGGCCCTTGTGCCTACGTATGCTCATTCGGACAAGAATGAGAAATCAGAGCGTCGTAGTTCGACTACGGGAAAGAGATGGGGGGAAACGGAAGATGGAGGGAAGGTAGCTCGGCAAGATCATCACAGTCTTGTGCCTATGTATCGTACAACTTAATGAAGAATGAAGAATCAGAGGGGTCGTAGTTCGTGGAGACGAACACGAAAAGAAACGGGATTGAATTGGTATAAAGTTAGTTCGGATGACGATTACTCGAAGCGTAAGAAAGGCTCCTCGGGCCCAAGTAATCGAGAGAAAGAGTCAAATACTTGACTCTCTATCTTTTTCATCTTGAAAAGAAAATTGTGATTCAAAGGTGAGGTTGGGATCGGATAATGATTACTTGCAACGTAAGTAAGGCTCCTCGGGCCCAAGTAATTGGGAGAAAGAGTCAAAGACTTGACTATCTCTCTTTTTCATCTTGAAGTGAATTTGTGTTTGAATGGTGTTTGAATGATGACTGGTTTTGAAGATGGTTGAACATTGTCGAGTTGTTAATGTTATTTGAGGCGTCAATTGCTCACACACGAGTAAGATAATTCGCATCCAAACGACTAAAAGAGATATCAAAGACTTAATCCTTCTCTTTACACCATGAAAATGAGTTATATAGTTGTTAATTGATTGATGTTAATTATGAAAATCCGTTTAACGTTAGATCAAGGGTTTGACTTGTGTTGGTGTGCAAAACGTGTTGGAATGAAAATGGTTTGAGAAAAGGCTCGACGACGAGTCGAGGGTTTGGATTGAAAACGGAACCGGCATGACGACGAGTCAAGGATTAGGTTATGAGAAATGATACTAGTCCCTGAGGGTTCTCCCAATATCGAAACCACGATGAAGTGTGTGTAATAGGTTGATGGCGAATGCAGACGAGCACTCGACTTACGAGGGGTGTTTGAAAGTGGCTCGATGACAAATCGAGAATTAGTTTGAAAATAGTTTGATCTACGCTAGTCCCTATGGGTGCTCCTAGAAGATAAATCAATAATCAAATAAAAACGAAACACACATCGGAATGGGAGAGAGGTACATGTAAGTTACACGGGATTGCACGAAATAAAAGGGTCTCATTGTCAGGTAGTCCAAGAGAAAGCCATGTGTGTGGAATGTGTCCTAAACTAATCCTTGAGAAAAAGTCAGGCACAACTCCATGTTAGGGTTCCTGCAAATGACCAATGATCAAACAATCCACCAATTTAGGCTTTTAGCGTTTCAATCATTTATTTAGTGTTTTCGAATATGGGTGAATATGAGTATAAAGATGACAATTATGAGTAATATGACAAAATAATATCAGGATAATATAAACAGTAATATTGAGATAATATTCACAATAATATTTGACTGAAAACAAAGCAATTGATATTTGACAGAAATTAAAACAGTTGAATATTTGACAGAAAGTAAAAGTTAGTCGTTAGTTTGTTATGAATTAAATTCGGTGAAATGTAACGCTAAACCGTCGTAGCTCGACTTATGATGAAAGTCGGGCTATAGGAGGTTGCGTAAATTGATATCCGTGCTAAGAACAAGATAGAGAAATGATATTGAGGATCATTCTCTGATTTAATCGTGTCGCACGAACGAAAAAAGGTGGCATCTCGTATTAATCATAAACATCATGTCGATTAATCAAAGGTAGCCTATCATGATCCCAAAGTAACGAAAATGACACAAATGGTCATTTTCCATAGATTTGAAATGGAGAAGGTTATCAACTTCGATAAATTGATGCTTATGAATCGAAAGACTTCATAGATCAAGGAAAATGAAATAAAATCGAAAATGAAGAAGAAATTGAAAGAGAAAATAAAGTGGTCTCAGATAAATTGTTATCTATCAATAGTTTGACCGATAACAACTTATGGAATTTCGTCATTGACCAAAAAAATGATAAAAAGAATAAAGTGATTAAAAATGAATTAAAATGAATAAAAATCGAAAATGAAAATGAAAAGAAAATTTGGTCTCGGATTTGTTGTTCTTCATCAATAATTTGACGAACAACAACTTAGAGGTCTCTTCATCAACCGTAAAAATTTCATGAACGAAAAGATAAAATATAACCATAATATTTATCAAAAAAAACTTTTATAATATTAATTGAAATTATTAACACAATGATTAGTTAAATAATTAAAGGTAACAATCAAAATAAATAATAAAAAAAACATAAACTAAAAAAAAACTCTACATTAGGGAATCATATGGATGTTGAGAAAGGAGGGTGCGGATTGAAAATCAATCTGGGCTTGCAAAGCCCACAATCCAAGCCCCCAAGTCCACACAAAAGCCTATTGTAACACTAATGCTAGCAATCAATAATCTCCAATCATGTCGTGAAAATAAGTAGTCTACATGGAGTTCACGGACAAAAAAGCAAAAAAAAAAGAGTTATCTTCAAAATGAAACAAAACGTCAAAACATGAAAACATGGTTCCACCTTCTTCCTTCCCAATCATGCGGCGAAAAGAAAAAAAACACCCTCGCCGATATCACTTCCTCCTCGTCTGTATTACGCGCTCTCGGCTTTGCTCCCTTTCCTCTCGCTTTGTTCATATTAAAATGGGTTCTGTTATAGTTTTATCATTATCTCCCTCATTTCATCTCAATCTCACCTCTATGTGTCTTATATTCAAGATTTGGTTTTTTGGATTTTGGAGTTACGGTTTGTTAATGATTGGAGGAAGAAGATGAGTTGAAGAGTAGTGGAGGTTTAGGGAAAGGTTTTTTTAAAAGATTTTTAAGGGATTGAAGGATGAAAATGGAGGGTCTCAAGGAGAAATGGATCTGCAGATTATTTATTTATCTCTATGAATATCTTTTTGTGCAGGAAAATAAAAAGAATTATGGGCTAATGGCTTATTGAGGATTAATGAAAGGGATTTACGATATTTTCACAAGCGGCTCGTAAAGGTGTTTTGTTCGCCTCTTTTCTCTCTATCAAGAGAGTCCTCCCCCTTTTATGTAGAATTCCTCACGTGTACTAAGTTGGTTGAAGGGTATTTTTGAGAAATCTCATCCCTGTGCCTTTTGTATTGGGAGCCCAGGATATGTTTTGCAGAATTTTGTTTTTTTATAGCAGACTCAGCAGGCTTGGAGGTAATGGTTTTGTTGCGTGAATTTTTGTAAAATGGTACTGGTGATGTGCGTTGAGTGTGTGGCGAGTCGAGTTTAATGTGTATTGCTGTTTCGCAGGCCCTTTGGTGCGCTGGAGGAGGACTTGAAAATATTATTTTTGGCTTGTAATGAAGATGGGCCTACACAAGCTTAAATGGGATCCTATTTTTTTGGAATGATTTTTTTGTACAAATAAATCAATATGGTAGTCTTTGATTTTCTCTATCTCTTGGAACATTTTGGTATATGGAATTTGTGTAACAATTTAATAAACTTTTTGTATTTTCTTCCTATATATTTTTTTTTGCAAATGAAAATGGGCCTTCAACTTGTGACAAAGGAAATGGGCTTGCCATGATCTATTGTTGTTGTATAGACTTCTTATGATGAATGGACTTGTAATGGATAAATGATGATGGGCTTGAACAACTTTTACACAATCCACTTCAATTTTCTTAACCGTACAACCAAATTTTGTCCTTCTTGAACTTACACTTGAATAAAGTTTAAATTGATTCTTGAAAGTAAAATTAATCATGAATCTCTCTCGGGTTTGAAGTGAAACCAGCATTGCATTAATCCTTGAACTTCTAAAAAACTTGAAAACAATGAAAGCATTATGAATTAACTAATTCATGCCTTAGCAATGAAACTTGAAAAGTGGGCTCAAAACAAACCCATCTTGAAACTTGCCATAGCCTGATGAATTGAGAATAGAGAAACAAAACACTTGTTTTACCAAGATGAGGTCAACCTTCAATTGAATTCCAACCATTACTACACACCTCCCCTGACAACTTTATTTTGACACCGAAATTCTCTTGACCATGCAATACTCGAATTAATTCATCTTGAAAGCAACATATACCTTTGGATTCTTTTGAATTATTGTTAATGAATTGATGTACAAGTGAAATCTACACATGGGTAGGACAATTTTGGGTATGACATTCACCAATACCGAATACCTCTTTTGATGCGAATCTTCTTCAAACAAGATGTCATCAGCGTTGGACATGCGATGGGCTCTTTTGCATGGCCGAGAAGTTTCATCCACATCCTTTCTGTTGTCTCTGCGTGGAGGCATAATGTTGTACCTGCAAAATAGCAAGAGAGAAAAAAATAACAGTGAAAGTGAAAATGAAGTAGTGCTTGTGATAGGGAATGAAAAATGGAGAAGGTTTTGTGAAGGGGATGGAAATTTGGTGAGGTTAAGTGGGTGAAGGTTGATGCTTTATGTGAGAGTGTTAATGGAGTTTTGGATTTTTCTTAAGAGAAAGAGAAGATGAAGTGTTAGAATGAGTGGTAAATGTGGGAAGTTACAATAATCTAAGGGTTTAGTGAGTGGTTACAAATGGATTCACCTTGATAAAATCGTGTGGGCCCCATTCAATTTCAAAATGTTTGTAAAAGAATTTAGGAAATGATCAGCCGCGCGCCCTGACACGTGTCGTGTCATGTGACATGGGCACCTGTGTCAGGCTTCTACCATGACATTTTGATGCATTCCCTTGGGTAATTTCCTCCAGGATCCCTGACATGGGCCGTGTCCTATGACAGAGGTACCCGTGTTAGGCTTCTGTCTTGTCCATTTTCATCCTCAATTTCTCATTCAAACCCCCTCCTGACATGGGCCATGTTCTGTGACACGGGCACCCGTGTCAGGGCATTGTCTTGCCATAATTATTTTGTTTTCACACTCAAATTTTCTTTCTATCTTCGAAAATTCCATACAGAGACTTCCTCCTTCAATAGTTGACTTGTGAACACCTAAAACGTAAAAGAAAACAACAAAAATAACAAAAACGATTAGAATAAAAAATCGTTGGTTTCCTCCCACGAAGCGCTGCGTTTAACGTCGCATGGCTCGACGGTCATCTGTCCTACCCCGTAAGACGAATGACATCGACTTAACCACTCGATTGACCTTGAAAATAAGGCTTCAATTGCTGCCCGTTCACTTTGAACGTGTCTCCATTTGTTGAATTCTTCAATTCGATAGCTCCGTGAGGAAACACCTTATGAACCACAAATGGTCCCAACCATTTGGACCTCAACTTTCCAGGGAATAATTTAAACCTGGAGTTGTATAACAGAACTAGTTGGCCTTCCCAAAACTCTTTCTTTTGAATCGTCCTATCATGCCATTTCTTTGTTTGCTCTTTATAGACTTTGGCATTTTCATATGCCCGATTTCGAAATTCCTCTAGCTCGTGGAGTTGAAGTGTTCTAGAATCTCCTGCTTTTGTGGAGTCTAAATTAAGGTACTTAGAGGCCCATAAAGCCTTGTGTTCCAACTCAAGAGGTAAATGACATGCTTTTCCATACAAAAGTTGGTAGGGAGACATACCTATTGGAGTTTTGAATGCCGTTCGATACGCCCAAAGAGCATCATCCAACTTAGTATCCCAATCCTTACGAGATGAGCTAACGGTCTTTTCAAGGATCTGCTTGAGTTATCTATTGGACACTTCTACCTGGCCACTGGTTTGAGGATGGCATGGAGTGGTTATCTGATGTTTCACATTATATTTCTGGAGTAACCTTCCCATTGGGTGATTCAAGAAATGTGTTCCTTCATCACTTATAAGTGCTCTCGGCACTCCAAACCTAACAAAAATGTTCTCTTTCAAATACTTCACCACTACCTTCACATCATTCGCAGGCAAGGCTATGGCTTCCACCCATTTAGATACATAGTCTACTGCCACTAAGATATAATTTTTCCCGAATGATGGTGGAAATGGCCCCATAAAATCTATGCCCTAAACACTCTTTGATATATTCCCAGTTCTTTGACATTTGTCACACTCTTTCACCATCTCTTGAGCATCTTTGAACAATGATGGCCAGTATAACCCTGAATGAAGGACTTTGGTTGCAATCCTATCACCACTGAAATGTCCTCCATAATCTGAATCATGACAAGCCTTCAACACATCCTTCTGTTCTACTTCAGGCATACATCTCCTTACCAACCCATCGATTCCTCTTTTGTACAAGAATGGATCATCCCATAAATAAAACATGCAATCATGCAAAAACTTTTTTTTCCGGTTAGAGTCGAAATCATTAGGAATGATACCACCTACTAAATAATTCACATAGTCTGCGAACCACGGCACACTAATAACAGCTAGGATGTGTTCATCAATAAACTCATCCTTAATTGGGCGCTTCTCTTCTGTTTCTTTAATAGGTGACATCCGAGAGAGGTGACCAACAACAATATGTTTACACCCTCTCGTGTCACGAATCTCAAGATCTAACTCCTGGAGGAGTAGAATCCATCTCAATCCAAAAGGCATGACTTTATAACAATAAGTGTTCCGTGGTGTGATGAACGTGGTCTTCTCCATGTCCTCGGGATCCATCCTTATATAATTGTATCTTGAGAAACCATCCATGAAAGAGAAGACAACGAATCTAGCAGTTTTATCCACTAAGGTATCGATGTGTGGCAGAGGAAAGCCGTCCTTTGGACTAGATTTGTTCAAATCCCTGTAGTCTATGCACATTCTAACTTTCCCATCTTCTTTGGTACAGGCACAATGTTGGCTACTCATTATGGATATTTTTATACTACCAAGAAACTTGCATCTATCTGCTTTTTGACCTCATCTTTGATCTTGAGAGCCATGTCGGGTCGGGTCCTTCTGAGTTTCTATTTTACAGGCGGACACTCAGGTTGAAGAGGTAACTTGTGAACAACTATGGTGGTATCCAAACCAGGAATATCTTGGTATGACTAAGAGAACACATCAACATATTCTTCTAAAAGCTTCATTAGTCTCTACATGATCTCTGCCCCAAGCGTTGGCCTAATCTTGACTTCTCTTCTATTTTCATCAGTGCCAAGATTAATGACATCTACCTGCTCTTGGTGAGATTGAAGATTTGTGTACTCGTACTCAGGCATTTTTGCCAACTCATCCGGAATCTCAAAATCTTCTTCACCCTCATACTCGGCTTGGTATATGGGTGAGTTGAAGTTGAGAGGGAAAACATAGTCATTCGATTCAATGGGTTTTGGAATTTTTCTGCATGTTTGGAATGGCTTGATTTATTAAAGAACACAAAGATAAACACATAGAACAAAGGGAATATATTTTTGCTGGTTTTCAAAAGAAATGCCATTTTCTTTTAAAAGTAAAAGGAAAAAATAGTAAATGAATTAAATGAGGATTCTAACAAAACATATTCATTGATCATAATAATTTGAAAGCATGTGGCCCATACAAAATAAGCAGATAACCTTGGGCATGGTTATGGAAAACTTTTTATAGGAAACTACAAAACAAAACAAGCAAATTACTTTGTCACAAGAAAGATAACCGAAATTTAAATAGTCTCCCAATTGTTTAGAGCGGTCTCATTATGATATACCAACTAATTAATATATTCTTCTTCAAAATTCTCCTCAACGACTTTGATTTGGACACCTCCACTGATAAACACCTCACTGATGGTCTTCAGTCGTCTTTTGGAAAACTCTTGAGTCTTGTCATGAGTTGGTTTCTAATCCAACCTTTGGTGATTCGTCTTCTCTCTTGCTTTCACATCAATGACCTCCCCCCATTCTGTAGGAGTGCCATTCTTCAATGCAGATTTTATGCTTTGAACATATGCAAATGATAGACTACTCTGAACCAGAGCTTCTTCGATCGACACAACATTAGTTATTTCTAAGGCTAGGAAAGAGGTTTCCAAAGCGTCTTCAGCAACTTCAATGTACCTAAATGATGATAAATTTCTCACCATTAGATCATTTTCTCCATGGATGACCACTAATTTTTCATCCACTACAAATTTCATCTTTTGGTGAAGAGTAGAGGTCACTGCGCCAGCAGTATGGATCCATGGTCTTCCCAACAAACAATTGTATGCTGGATTGATATCAATCACCTGGAAGGTGATGTCAAATACATGAGTTCCAACCATAACAGGTAAATCCACCTCGCTTATTACCGTTCTTCTAGAACTGTCAAAAGCCTTAACAATCAAATGGGTAGGTGTTGCACCCCAAAATTTGCCCAACATTTCTTCACCTAGCTTATGTTTCATTTCATTAACATTATCATTATCATTTTCATTTCATTGACATGTATGCAGGAGATCAAGAGGTATGATTACCAATTAAGAGCTACACAAGACTATGAGGCTAGCTAAGAAGGTCATCCAAGAGTTCAAGGGTTGATATCCTTGTCAGAGAAGTTAAAAGATCCTCAGAGAGAGTGATTGAGGCCAAGCATGTGGGTCTCCTAACTTGAGAGTTGTGGGAAGCCATCAGATGATTTTGAGGTCATGGAGATGGACTTGAGGTCTTGAGATAGCTCATGAGAATTGTTGAAGATCACTTTGAGGCCTAGACAGGTCATTGTGTAAGATTGAGAAGCCTCGGCCAGGAGTGGTGCAATTAGGGTTTGACTGGGTCAACCCTAAGTCAATTGTTGATTAGAAGGAAGTTGAGACTTAATTCAAGAGCCATGTGATCATGGGTTGATACATTGAGATGTTATAAGGATTTTTCCAAGGTTGACTCATCATGATTGAAGAGTTTGAGAAGTTTTCGAGCTAGGGTTTCTAAGACTTGACAGTGTAAAATCCCCTAGTTTGACCCCTGCCTTCAAGGCAATGTAGCTCAAGATAGAATTGTCATCTCATCTTGACCACAACATGATTGTTGTATGGCATGATCTTACCTTTAATTTGAGTACTAGAAGTCCTTGATAGGGTTTATAGAACTCAAGTTATGAGCCAGACAAGTTACAAGTCATCTGAGGCATGTGAATTTGGAGCTTGAAAGTTACCCAACTTGCATGACACTTTTTCCCTAGAAGGATGATTCCTATGAACTTTCGGTCAACATGAATGTTGTTCCTTATTCTCTTAGCTTTCTATAGAGTACTATAAGTCTATGATAGGATTTGTAGAACTCAAGTTATGGCTTTGACAAGTCAAGGGTATTTTGGAAAGTTGTGATTATGGGTCATTTTTGAGTATAGGTCATTTTCACCAACTTAGACATCTCAAATGAAATTTTGGGCAAATTGAAAGTTGCTCAAAATGGGGTTTTAACCTTGACCATGTATCAAGGAGGCATTGAAATGGCTCAAGGAGAGACTTGGTTCAAGAAATTGTGAAAAAAGAAGAATTAAAGAGAATTAAAGGCCAAAAATTCAAAATTAATGATATGTGTGCAAATGAAGCAAAATAATAGCATTTTTTGAATGGAAAATGTATTTTAGAAACGTTTTCAATATTAGATTTTTGATTCGAGTTCAATTTCATGGACTTTTATCTCATTTCTTCATGATGAAGTAACATATCAAACATGAGCCATTGGATGGAAACAAGGAGTGAATCACCACCATTCGGATTCAATATCTCATGAGGAGTGCAAAGCAAGCATTTGGAAGCCAAAACAGAGTGATTATCATGACTGGTGTGGATGAAATTTTGGTGAGAATTTGAAAATCCAATTTCTCATTCTGAAGCTTTGAGAAGGTTCTGGATGATTCCAATGAGTTCTATATAAGGTGTTGAGTGTCTTCAGATCGTTTTTTGGAAGAGTTTGAAGCTGGAAGCAAAAAGTGGATGTGAAATTTCAGGGTTGCAAGAGAAATCGAGTTCAGAGTTCAAGAAGAAATCAAGGCAAATTGAAGGTGGCATTAGCTTCAGAAGGTGATTTAGAGTGAATCTGCATCATCTTGAAGGTTGAAGTGATCAAGAACTGCATCTGTTACACGCCTCAACTCAGGTTGGTATCTTTCACTCTTGTGCTTAATTTATGAGGAGATAGATAGAAATTCATAGGTGGTTAGGATCCTTGCAATGTGTAGTTGGATTTAGGATCAGAAATTGGTGAATTAGAGACAAACTAGGATGTGGATAATTTTCTGTTGAGGCTGAAACTTAGCAGTTCTTGGATGGATGATCAAGATTAGATAGTGAGGATTGATCCCCCTAAGATGAGGATCACATTGATGCTTTTAATTTAGAGAGTGGTGAGATTCAAGATTATGGCATGTTCTGAAGATGCAATCGTGTTTTGAAATTGAGAGGGAGTTAGATGATTTTGAATGGAGATTATTGATCAGGGTGAAAAACTGGACATGATGATGTATAGTTATGTGATATTTGATGACATGTGAACATGGCCTCACCGGAGAAGACGATGGCGCCACCGTCTTTATTTCCCTCCAACTGGAGATTCAAATGAAGAAGACATATGAGAAGTGTTGGATCTTATCTCAGGCTTGACCAAGTAACCTCAACGCACGGCCACGATTGAGTTTGAAAACTCTGACTTTGACCCCTTTGCAAAATGCTCCGTTTCACTTATTGCACTTGCCTAGGCTTAATGACTAAACTGATATTCACACCCCCTCTGGCCCAATCTTCTGAGTTGAACTGGGTTTAGTTGCTATTTGCAACGCATTTTTGTTATTTTCAATTGTTTTTCTTTTATTTTCATCATTTCATGATAGTTTGATAGTAATTCATAAAAAATAGAAAAATAGGTCAATTAATTCCAGGTTTTTTCCCCCTGATTCATGATTGAATCTAGAATTCTATGGAATAAAAATATTAGGAAAACCATGCATTTTTATTTTATGGGCATTTTTTACATTTTATTTGATAATAAAATTACCATGGTTGATACATCTGTTTGCTGAATTTAGTTTGATCATTTGGTGATGAGTTTTTGCTTGAGATTTTGTTTGTTATTAGCTTAGACATGTATGCTCCCATAGTATTTTTATCACATTTTTGTGATGAAATTAGGTGTTGTTTTTAGGTTGAAACCTTAGATGCTCCCTTTTAGGGTTTAAGTTTAGTACCTTGTAGTTTAGAGTTTATTTCTAGGTTTTATCTGAGGATTTGATCTCTGGAATTAACATGGTAGAGTCATGATTGACATAGGTTCCCATAGTTATTTTTGTAGGATTTTATAATTGATTTTAGTATTTTAGTTAGAATTAACTTTAATACTAGGTTTTAGGTGATCCTAACTTGCTAACTCAACTAGAATGGCTTAATTAGTCCCCTTAGACTAGGGTTTTGCTTCTCTTGCTTTTGGATGATGATGAAGACTTGTGTGGGCTGCTGTGGAATGCATGGTGGAGCTTGGACTTGAAGATTGCTCTCCCTTTGGTGTAGTTTGTTTAGGGTTAAGGATTAGGGTTTTTAGGGAGATCCCTTAGAATAGATTTTCTTCCTTCATGAAACATGGAAGATGTTGATCACTTCCATTCCTCCCTATGATGTAAGGTCCCCTTGTGAAGGCCTCAACCCTCCTTTGGTAGGATGTGTGGCTCTTCACAAGTTGGTAGAACCTTTGAGGGTTCCTTTTTTTGATGGTGGAGTGCTTAGTGGTGACCTTTGGTCTTCACCTTTCTTCTCCCTATCCCACCTTGCTCTTGTTAGATGAATCTTTCTCCCTTGCTAGAGGATGGAGTTCCTTGCTAGAAGATTGAAGATGCTAGAGGTTGCACTTCCCCTTTGTTTGAAGACTGCCATTGAAGCTGAAGCTTGAAGATCAAGAAGAACAAGTTGATACTTGTGTGAAGAAGATCAAATTGAGATTGAAGAAAGAGCTGAAGCTTGAAGAAGATGAAGAACAAGTTGATACTTGTGTTTGATGCATTGAAAGCCTGAAGAAGCAAGTTGATACTTGCTATTGAAGATTGAAGCTTGAAGATGGAGTGCCTTTCATTCTCTTGAAGAGGATAGACTTGAAGAACAGTTACAGACTGAGGACTGAACTGCTGTCAGAGGATTGCTTTGCTTTGTTGTGGAAGCTGTTGATTTGCTTTCTTTCCTGTCTGTTTTCTTTCTGTGCAACTGTATTGATGTGGCTTGTGTGATTTGCTTGATGCATTAGAATAAGTTCATGTTTAAATTGTTTTAAGCTAGAAGCATGATTGCATTAGAGGTTGAGTTACTCCCTCTGCTTGTATTTTTACTGTATGGCTTTGCTTGTGGGTATTCGGTAGAGCTCTGCTCCCTTGCCTATGTGGTTTGTGGTTTGCTTGATGGCATTTTATTTTTCTTTCATGATTGCAGTTATTCATATTTGGCTTGAGGTCGAGACGAGCTTGTGGAGGCTGATGCCCCACACACATTTCCTCCCTCACTTGCATTGCATGCATTTTACAGTCATTTACTGTTTACTGTTTAAGCTAATGCTTTATCTGTTTCTGTTTATCATTGACATGATCCATTAGGAATCTCACTTCCTTTGATAAGGAAGTGATGATTAGAACTTTAGGTTGAAACCTATGCATGATAACATCTAGGAGATCCCTGTTTCAAACCTCAACCATAGGATGAATCCTTGGCATGACAACATTAAGACTTGATAGTCTCCCCGTAGTTGGCCCTCTCTCTTCTCATCTCAAACAAACAGTAAAAAACGTAATAAAGGCAAGTTAGTATAAGCGCATTACGAGCCTTAAGCTACTTGGGTAATGATAATTGAGCGGCCTCCTCTCAAACGTCTAGAATGTTTAGTATATGTCCTTTGGACGATATGCGACGCATTCGTTCCCAGGTCATAGTCTCTAGTGCTGTACAAACTACAGACAACTAAAAAACAGTTCTTCCGTAAAAGACAGAAAACAAACTTCAAACCTTTTTGCCCCGTGGGCCCATAATTCAAAGGAAGCTTTTCTGAAGAAAAGAGTGTCGTTAACTCTCAGTTCTACCGCAAATGGTAACGCTTGAGTCTCCAAAGATCGAGCCGCGTACGCCAAACTGCTGGAACTGTTTGCTAACCCTACTCGATAAAACAGATGAATCTGAATTCCCGTAATCTGTATTTTCCTGAACTACGTAAGCTCTGATCTCTCATGCCTGTTGAGAGTACGTAGGCACAATACTGACGTATTGGCGAGCCACCTTCCCCATAACCCGTAGTTAGCCGAACTACGTTGAATTTGATTTCTCATTCTCTGATGAGAATACGTAGGCATAAAGTGCGACGCTTTGCCGATTCATTTTCTTTTCTTTTTTAAGCTAGCCTTGATAGGTAGATAGTAAAACCAACCCGTCATATAAACACAAACAAGCGTGGATCCCATCGAGTACGATGGACGTGAGGGGTGATAATACCTTCCCCTTGCGTAACCGACTCCCGAACCCAGACAATGGTTGCGATGACCTTGTCTTATACCTTTTTCGTCACGTTTTTACGATCGTTTCCTTTCCCGTTCTGAGGGATAAATAACTAAAGGTGGCGACTCTTCTGTTTTGCCGGCACCTTATTTTCGCGGAAGCGATAGCTGGCGACTCTGCTGGGGACTCTGATAGTTTCCTGGGATCCAACGTCCCTTATGCGAGTCAATTTGGGGATCCAACGTCCCCTGCGAGAGTCAATCCAAGCGCTTGTATGTTTACTTGTTGGGTTGTTTTTATTTATCGCATCTTATTTCCCGCACTTTATTTTCAGTATTATATGATTATCTATGCTGTTATGGGAGGGGCATTCTGATGAGTGAGAAGCCAGACCCAGGCTTTAGAGCTACATAGTATTAGAGTGGGTTAGTGGAGGACGTGCTTGCTTTGCTTGCATCTGTTCCCATGTAGTCCACACTCAGACGAGGTTCTCATTGATGGCTTTCTATCGGTCCTTTGGACTCGAGGGGTTGTTGGATCTGAGGATTGTCGACTCTGGGAATCGATCATTTGGAATTCAGCTAAGTGAGGCCGCTTCAAGAGATGATGATGCCACACCTCCTGGGTATCGTATCATCATTTCTTGAAAGTCTGTGACGCTGATGACTGCATAGGATGCCAAACCTTTTCCGTGATTAGGTCCATACCTGTGAGCAGGGTCGGGTTTGTTGCAGGAAACCTTAACCTTCAGACTACCTGGTTTTCTTGACAATAAATCAGTTTTGTTGGTATTAGAGGTTCTCATCATCAGATATGTGTTTGTTCTTGACAGAGCAGATTTATGGTCTGGTATAAGGGGTTCTTCTCATCAGAGATATGTTTGTTCTTGACAGAGCAGTATTGTGGTTTTGTTGATACAGAGCCTTCATCTCCTCAACAGCACAGTCATCTTGATCTCCTGCTGCATGATTGCATTTTGCATTACTTGCATCCTCATTTGCATGTCATTAACGTGTGTCTATGTTGCAGGTGCATATTTCTCCCCTGGTTCTAGTGATCTTGATCCTCACAGCAGATATGGCATCTCTGATGAAGACTGTGGCTTACAAGCTACCAACACCTGACATCCGAGAGTTACAGACTTTGATTTCTTTGGCTAATAAGACAGTGATGGAGAGTTTCAGAAAGAATTATGGGAGACTTCTGGGTATTGTGTATAAGCTTTCTGCGTACGAGTTCAATGGCCTCTATGCCCTACTGCAGTTTTATGACCCACAACTCAGATGCTTTGTGTTTCCCGACTATGTCCTAGCTCCGACCCTGGAGGAGTACTCTGACCTGTTGGGGGTGCCTTTGATGAATCAAATGCCTTACTACCGTGTTGAGGGTGAACCCAAATTGAGTAAGTTGACTGACGCTCTTCATGTAGATGAGTCTGAGTTGGAAGGGATGGTATCCAGGAAGATTGAAGTTCATGGTTTCCTTTTGCATTTCCTGATGGAAAAGCCCGAATGTTTGCCAAGCAGGGTCGCTGGGATGTATTCAATGCCTTCTTAGCCCTTTGCATCTATGGGATCGTGTTATTCCCAAGTCATCCAGACTTCATAAGCATGGATGCTTGCCACATATTTGCCTCCGAGAATCCAGTACCCACTCTCCTCGGAGACGTCTACCATTCAGTTCACAGCAAGAACGAAAACAGAAAGGGGAAGAACGTGGCATGTTGTGCTCCTTTACTGTATAAGTGGTTTGCTAGCCATCTTCCTAAGTCAGGGTCGTTCATTGATTCTGCTGAGTCTTCACCGTGGTCTGCGCGGTTGATGGGTTTGACCGCTGACAATATTATCTGGTTTGAGAGAGATCTACTGGGTAAAGATATTATACATAACTGTTGTGGCTTTCTGAACGTCCCCTTGGTCGGAAGGAATAGATGTATCAACTACAATCCATCTCTGCTGGTACGACAATTTGGGTATGCACTACGAGGTCCTCCTGAAGAGGAAGAGATACAAGAATCTCTGTATCTCACAGGGTTGCTTGAAAGTGACACTTTAGTCAAGGTACAAAATGCTTGGAGCAAAATTCATCGAAAGGGAAAGGTCCTGATGGTAAAGAGCAACAACAAGGCCTTTGATCCGTATGTGACTTGGGTTCGAGAAAGAGCCACCAAGTTTCTAATGCCGTTTCCTGCCATGGAACCGTTGTATCCTCCTGTGCATAAAGAGCCTACTACAATCGATATTCAGAATATCAACCGGATACTCCAAGAGAAGGAAGAGCTACGAAAGGCCAACGAAGAGTTGGAGAAAGATATCGCTCAACTTCGGAAAGAGAAAAGTGAAGCCGTTTATACCTGCGAGAAGCAGACTGAGATGATCAACCATCTAGGCTCCAACCTAACCAAAGAAACCGATGCTAGGGAACGTCTGGGGTTGGACCTGAAGTCAGTACATGGCGTGTTGACAACCAAGAAACAGGATCTGGACAGAGTGTACCGGAAGCTAACCCAATACGAGAGGGTCTGGAGTAGCACCATAGCCAAATACAAGGAGCGGGAAGAAAAGCTGAAGCAGCAAGTAGTCGAGCTAGAAGCTCAGATTATGGTGAAAGACAAGAGATAGAGGCTGAACCCTCACTGCGACGGGATGTCCAGTATAGATTGGCTGAGGCCGAGGCGAATTTACAAGATTTTCAACTCCGGGATGATGATAAGAGGAGTAGAGTCGAGAACCATTCTGAAGAAGGTGTTTCTATGAGCGTTGCCGAGAACCTGCCAGAGTCCATCAGGCAGAGAGACCTGCTGGCCCAGGGTTTGCTTACTCAGCCAGGTCATCCCGCTGCAAAGAAGTTGATAGAAGATTTTTGTGCCCGTGGCCGCACCTGATCTTTTGTATCTTTTTTTGTATATTTTATGCATTTATATGCTGATCACTGCCAGGTCTGTTGGTTTGGGTCATGCCTTATTGCTTCAGTTGTATGTGATTACAGTTGTATGCTACCCGAGCGGGCTTTTCAGATGAATATATGAGGATTTTGTCCCATGATTGGATGTTGGACTTTATTTGTCCTGGAAACTAGGATCGGGGGGGGGGGGGGATCTCCCCAAGGCACAAACACATGTTTGCATTTGCATGAAGCATTTGCATGACAAGCACCTTGTCGTTTTTCTAACCCTTTGTGTATGCAAGTTGTTCCAGGATTGACCGAAGACCGATCCACCGCTATCCGACCAGAGCAAATCAAGCTAGAGCAATGGAACAAGTGCAAATTGATGTCCAGAAACTCCGAGAGAGGATGGACCGCTTCATGGAGCTCATGCAAGTGGTTGCCAACGCCCAAGACCAGCTCAGAACATTGGTCCAACCTCTGATCTCAAGGGTTGACAACAACGGTGTGCTGCATGGAGGGAGCGTTCCAGTCCCTCCTCCTGTTGAAACTCCTCAGGGGGGAATCCCCGTGACCGGGGGGAATGGAAGTGGTAACGGCAATGTGATCACCAACATCGGGCTCAATGGTAATACGACTGGCGTCGGTAATGGAAACTTTGAGGTTAATGGTAACACTGGACTAGGCAATGGCAACACAGGTGCTGGAAATCTGTATGGGCCTCAGCCATGGCTAGAAGATCGCCAAGAAGATTTGTTCTCACAGAGGAGTGCTGAAGGAGAACTGACTGCTGAAGCACGTCTGAGGTTTAAGGCACTCGAGGACAAAATGAAGAATTTCGAGAACCAGAACACTATGGGTGTCGACATGACTAAACTAGGATTGATTTCTGATTTCAAGGTACCTCCTAAATTCAAGGTACCCGACTTTGAGAAATACAAGGGCACCACTTAAGATTTCTGATTTCAAGGTACCTCATGTCCACTTAAGATCATACTACCGAAAGATGTTCGCTCACTCTGAAGACGAGAAGCTGCTGATGCACTTCTTTCAGGATAGCTTGTCCGGGCCATCCCTGGAATGGTACATGGGTTTGGAACCCACCAGTGTGCGCACATGGAAGGAACTGGCTGAGGCCTTTGTACACCATTATCAGTATAACAATGACTTGGCTCCGAACTGGGTTCAACTGCAGAACTTGTCACAGAGGAACAACGAGGGGTTCAAAGAATACGCCCAGCGATGGCGTGAATTAGCAGCTAGAGTTCAGCCGCCGATGGTTGAACGAGAGCTTGTTGAGATGTTTGTAGCCACTCTCCCGGGGGTCTATTACGAGAAATTGGTCAACGGTATGTCAGGGAGTTTCTCTAATCTCATCATTACTGGCGAGCACGTTGAAAATGGGATCAAATTGGGAAAAATTCAAGGGGGTGATCTGTCCTCAGCTAGAGGTGGAAAGAAACCGTACGGTAACAAAAGGCGTGAAGGAGAGACGAGCGCCGTGTCTAACGCTCGAAGGAAGGGTAAGGGCCAGCGCCAACAGGTGGCTAGCATAACCATCCCTGATGTCCAACAACCCCAGCCGCAGCAGCAGCAGCTAAATCAGCAAGGGTACATAAGGTATCAGAGCAGGGCACCTCTGGTAAGTCGTCACCTTGAGACACCGCCCATGTCTTATGCTCAGCTATTACAAACTCTGCTTCAGTTACAACTAGTCCAGAAAAGAACCCTGGCTCCCTTGACAGGGGCACCTCCGCAGGGTTATGATGCGAATGCAACATGTGATTTTCACTCAGGGGCACCCGGCCACACGATAGAAAACTGCAAAGCCTTCAAGCATAAGGTGCAAGATATGGTGGATGTTAAAATCATCAATTTCTCAGATAATGTGCCGAATGTCACAAAGAACCCTATGCCGAACCATAGGGGAGGTGGGGTGAATACCATTATTGAAGAAGAGAACTTAGATTTGTTGACTGATGTCAAGTATTTGAAGACACCGCTTAGCTTCGTTAAAGCCAAGCTGATGAAGAGAGGCTTCTTTCCGGGCTGTGGAAAATTGTGTATGGGCTGTGCGACTCGTCTTGATGGATGTGAACAATTGACAATAGGGATTCAGAGTCTGATGACCGAAGGAATCTTGGAGTTTAGCCGAAGAGTCGAATGTGGAACTGGAGAGGTAATGCTGAAGCAGGATGATGAGGTTGCCACCATCACCATCCCTCACCAGACGATAACCATTTCTGCTCTGAGGCCGCCCACAATTACCATCACAAAAGCAGGACCGATACCTTTTGAAAGCACCAACGCTGTCCCGTGGCACTATGGGGCAGACGTCTACTGTAACGGACAGAAGTTGGAACTGGAACCATCTGGGCGGTCTGTGGATAACCTAGTGGGAATTGGCGGAATCACGCGCAGCGGAAGAGTATTTGCTCCACCTGAGATTGTGGTGGATAAAGCAGACAAAGCTGAGGAAACTGGTAAGGGAAAAAGTAAAGTCGTTGAGGAAACCCCTCGTGGGGTAGAGAAGGACTTACTTGTAAAGGACGCTGAAGAGTTCATGAGGTTGATCAAGAAGAGTGATTACAAGATCGTGGATCACCTCCATCAAACACCCTCGAAAATTTCCATCCTAAATTTGTTGCTGTGTTTGGAGTCACACTGTAACGCGCTGTTAAAGGTTTTGAATGCCACGTATGTACCGCAGGAAATCTCGGTCAACCAGTTGGAAGGGGTAGTAGCCAACGTAAATGCTGGAAACGGGTTAGGGTTCACTGACCTGGAGCTGACGCCGAAGGGAAGAAACCACAACAGCGCCCTGCACATCTCGATAGAGTGTAGGGGAACAGTTATGTCCCATGTGTTGGTGGACACTGGGTCATCACTCAATGTTCTTTCGAAGAAGGCATTGATGAAGCTAGATACTCGAGGATTGATTGGCACACCCAGTGATCTGGTTGTGAAGGCTTTCGATGGAACCATGCGTCATGTCTTTGGAGAGGTAAGTCTGCCAATCCAAGTTGGGCCGGAAACGTTTGACGCAATCTTCTACATCATGGACATCATGCCAGCCTACAGCTGTCTCTTAGGCCGGCCATGGATCCATTCTACTGGTGCCGTGACCTCCACGTTGCACCAGAAGCTCAAGTATGCTGTCGGAGGCAGCATTGTAACTGTATGTGGCGAGGAAGACATAATGGTGAGCCATTTGTCATCCTTCAAATATGTTGAGATGGATAGGGAAATCCACAAAACCCTATGTCAGGCATTCAAAGCTGTTAAGGTCAAGGACGTGACTCCAATAATGACTGAGAAACCAGAGATGACTCGTCAATGAAGGAAAACATCGAGAATTGAGCCGTATTTTTGACTAATACGTCAATGTGAGGGAGCGGGGAATCATCCTTTGGGCTCGCCTTATTTAAATCTCTATAATCAACGTACATCTGTACCTTACCGTCCTTATTTGGTACCGGCACGATGTTGGCGACCCACAGAGGGTAAGTTGTCACGGCTAAAAATCCTGCATCCAACTGCTTTTGGACTTCTTCTTTGATTTTTACAGCCATGTCTGGTCTCGTCCTTCTAAGCTTCTGCTTGACTGGTGGACATTCTTCCCGAAGTGGTAAGCGATGAACCACAATGTCAGTGTCAAGCCCAAGCATATCTTCGTAAGACCAAGAAAAGATGTCACTATACTCTCAAAGCATCTCGATCATCCTTTGCTTGATGTCATCTTGCAATGCAGCCCCTATTCTGAAATTTCTGACAACCTCTTCAGAACCCAAGTTGACGACCTCAATCTCTTCTTCATGAGGCAGAATGATCTTCTCTTCTTGTCTCAAGAGTCTGGCTAGCTCTTCGGGCAAGTCTTCATCCTCATCAATCTCTTCTTCAACTTGAAATATCAGGTTATCAAAGTTGAAGCGAGTCATAGAAGATTTTTGATCGATGTCATCTACAATGATGTGAGTCCTGCAATGAAAATGGTTAAGTGCTTCAAATGATATGCAAACAAACACATTGCCATTTTTTTGTTAAAAACAAAAAACGAGAAAAACAGAGATCACAAAATTTGAATGGAAAAATGCCCTTTGATTAATAGATGAAACAATATTCAAACATAAAGAAACAAGCCCTGAAATAACAAACCGCTATGCTCTGGGTAGAACATAGGATTGTACAATAATTGAGCAACAACAAAGCATTAATGTTCATTGGTCACTTGGATAAATTCCTCAATGGACCAGTTGCATAGACGCTGTCTTGGAGTGCATGGCTTGATCCAGGCATCCATATCACAATCACTGTCTCCAGCTTCATCATCAGAAATGGCATTAATCTGCTCAAAGAAAACACCCCCGCTAGTAAACCTGATCGGCCCCTTGAACTTCGGCGTGCTTTGTGAAGACGATGGGCGATACCCTAGACCAAACTTGTCTTGCTTCTGAGGTATATCAATCACCTGCCCCCAGCCTTGGGCTAAACCAGCTTGCACCACAGCCTGCGCTTCTTTGAAAGAAGACATAGCCACCTCAGGCTCTTTTCTCACCACCGAAGAGTTCTCCTTCAACTGAACGGTTTTAAAAGCTTGACACAGGGTCTCATGAATTTCCCCGTCTACTTTGACATACTTGAAAGAAGACATGTGGCTGACCATTATGTCCTATTCTCCACATACTGTCACAACACTGTCACTAACCATATATTTCAGCTTCTGATGCAGAGTCGATGTAACAGCCCCAGCCGAGTGGATTCATGGTCTTCCCAACAAACAGCTATAAGCAGGCTGAATGTCCATGATATAAAAATACAGCGTCAAAAACTTCTGGGCCTACTTGGATAGGCAAAGTCACCTCACCAAAGACAAACCTCCGGGTACCGTCAAAAGCACGTACAACCAAGTCACTTGGTGTACAGGTAAAGCCCCGAGTATCTAGCTTCATAAGTGCCTTCTTTGGCAGCACATTCAAAGATGACCCTGTGTCAACAAGGACATGGGACATAACCACTCTTCTACATTCAACGGAAATGTGCAGCGCACAATTGTGGTTTCTTCCCCGTTGGCATTAAATCTAAATCTGTAAATTCAAGACCATTTCCCGCATTTACATGCCCAACAATCCCTTCAAGTTGATTCACCGATATTTCTTGAGGCACAAAAACGATACTCAATACTTTCATCAACGCATTCCTGTGCGCTTCGGAACTCAACAACAACGATAATATTGAAATTTTGGAAGGTGTCTGCTATAAGTGATCGACTATCTTGTAGTCGCTCTTGCGTATCAGCCTCATGACTTCCTCCACATCATTCTCCAAAGATTCCTTTTTGCCAGACTGGGAAGTTTCTTCTAATACCATCTTACCTTTCCCTTTATCTGCTTTTTCAGCCACCACTTCAGGCAATCAAAAGACCCTGCCGCTTCGGGTGATCGCTCCTGCCCCCACAACATTATTTGCTGACTCTACAGGAAAACTCTTCAAGTCTATCTTCTGACCATTACAATACACCTCGGCTTCATAGTTCCATGGAATAGCTTTGGTGCTTTCATATGGCACAGGTCCCGCTTTGGTGATAGTGATTGTTGGTAGCCTAGAAGGCGCTGAGATAGTTATAGTCTTATATGGGATCGAGATCGTAGCAGCCTCATCCCTCTCTTCATCTTCTGCCTCAACAGGTTTCTTTTCCGCGGTCTGTTTGAACTGCAACGTCCCCTCATCTATCATTCCTTGGATGCACCTTCTCAAATCAACGCATCCCTCAGGATGACTTAAACAATCAACACAGTCCTCGTTGCAGCCTTAGAATACACCACCTTCCAGAAATTTGTCTTTCACAAACTTCAACGGTGTTTTCAACTCATTCACATCCATTATCAAGTCTAAATTCTCCTCCAACAAAATAGCACCAACCTTAGCCTGCCCATGGTTCGGCATAGGGTTTTGCACAACGTTAGGTGCATCATGAGAAAAATTTATTGCTTTGCTGTCAATGATATCTTGTAGCTTATGTATAAAAGCCTTGCAATCATCAATAGAGTGACCAGGCACCCCAGAGTGAAACTCGCAACAAGCATTTACGTCACAGCCGGGTGGGGGAGGACCTGTCAAAGGAGCTAGAGTCCTTTTATGAATCAATTGCAGTTGTAATAAAGTTTGAAGCACTTGAGAGTACGACATTGGTGGTGTGTCAAATACTCTATTCGGCCTGGCCCTATTAGGAAACCTTCTATAACCTTGTTGATTTTGTTGTTGTGGCTGATACTGCCTCTGTTATTGTTGTGGCACATGAATAGTAACACTGGAAACTTGCTGTTGGCGATATTGGTTCTATGGCTGACCCCTACCTCTTCCTGTGGAGCTTGTCACTGAGTTAGCGTCACCTTCAGGCTTCTTGTTCCCAAATATCTTCTTTCCTCCTCCTCCAGCTGAGGGTACTTCTCCCGCCTGAATCTTTCCGAGCTTGATGTCGTTTTCCACCCTTTCACTGGTGATTATTAAGTCTGGAAAACTGCCCGACATACTGCTAATCAGCTTTTCATAGTACACTCCCGGTAAAGTAACAACAAACATGTCAATGAGCTCAAGCTCTACCATGGGAGGCTGCACTCTAGCAGCAAGTTCTCGCCACCTCTGGGCGTATTATTTAAAGCATTCATTATTCTTTTAGGAAAGCTTCTGCAGCTGGACTCTATTTTGAGCAAGGTCACTATTGTACTGATAGTGCCTTACAAAAGCTTTGGCTAAGTCTTTCTAGTTGCGGACGTTAGTGGACTCCAGCCCCATGTACCACTCCAAAGAAGGACTAGACAAGTTGTCCTGGAAGAAGTGCATCAATAGTTTTTCATCGTCCGAGTATGCAGACATATTTCTGTAGTATGAGCGCAGGTGAACCCTTGGGCAAGTGTTGCATTTGTACTTATCAAAGTCAGGCACTTTGAATTTGTGAGGCACCCTTAAATCAGGAATCAAGCCCAAATTGGCCATATCTAAACCCATGGAATTCTGGTTTTTGTAGCTTTTCATCTTGTCTTCTAAAAGCTTAAATCTTCTGCTTGCTTCAACTAACATTTCAGGCTTGAAGTCTCTCATTGAGAAAACATCCCCTTGCTGATCCTCAATCCGAGGATTACGCAGATTTCCATGAATAGCGCAATCAGCTCCATGGTCATAATAACCATCATTGTTACCAGCATAATCACCTTCTCCAGCACCAATACCAATATTTCTGATGTTTCCGAAGACATTTCCAATCCCTCCAACGTTACCATCATTACCATTTCCTCCGCCATTCCCAGCATTAGGGATAGGTACAAAGGTGTTAACTCGGGGAGTCTCAACATGGGGAGGGTTAGCAGCAGTCCCACCGTGTAACACACCATCACTATCAACTCGCGCAATCAAAGGTTACACTAAAGTCTGAACTTGCGTCTGGCCACTAGCAACCCCTTGCATGACTTCCATCAACTGTGCCCTACGATCTCTCATCTCTTGCATTTCTGCCTGCATCTAATCCATCAGTCTTTTCTGGTTTCTTCTGGTACCGTACCAGTGAGGTATCTGATCTGCAATCCTGAAACACACTAGTGGAGCACAAGAAACAAGATAAGGTTAACAGTTCTGATGCACCTGCAATGCGAAAAAAATGCTAAATGCAAACATGTATATATGAAACGGGGAAATTTCCCCCTTAATTCTAGTTTCGGGATAGCAACCAAGACGATGGAGAACCGCATAGACAAGCATAGAATAAAAACCCCTCATATATATAAACATAAGCCCACAGGCAATGTACAAACATCGGATAGGTACAATCAGAAAAGGACCTCAACCAACAGGTCTGATGATGGTCAAAACAAAAAGCCTAAGCTATAGAATACAAAGGAAAAGATCAAGCTGGGTTGCGAGACTGGAAATCCTTCAGCAATGCTTGCGTCTCCAGATGGTCAGGTCTAGCGAGCAAACCACGCATAAGTAGCTCCTGCTGACTGATGGTGGACTGCAGATCCTCGACCAAGTCCTCCTTCCCAAAAACCTCCTCAAGTCTACGCCTCTTGGCATCAGCTCCCTCTCTATGCTCCTCCAAGGTTGCAAGCGCTTCATATAGTTTGCAGTCATTATGTCTCCTGAGCGAAGCTTCCTTTGAAATCTCTTCATCTTTAGCTCCGAGCTGAGCTTTCAGCTTGTTGATCTGCAGCTTCAACTAGTCTTCACGCTCCTTGCTGTTGGACATGGCAGCGTTCCATTGAGCCTCAAAGTTGGAAATCCGCAAGTAGGCTTTATTTAGATCTTGCTTTTTAGTAGCAAGCACACTACTAACAACACTTATATCTAAACCTAACCGCTCTTTATCGCTCATCTCCTTAGTCAAGTCCGTACCCAACTTGTTCACCAGTTTAGTTTGCTTCCTCAAAGAATAAGTTGCTTCACTCCTCTCACTTCTGAGTTGAGCAATCTCCTTCTCCAACTCTTCGTTTGTCTTCTACAACTCTTATTTTTCGCGACATACCTGGTTATACCTTTGGATGTCCACCGTAGTAGGCTCCTCAATCATGGGAGGGTAAACAGACTCCACTAGAGGAAATGGCATCAAGAACTTCGTGGCCCTCTCATGAATCCAAGCCACATAAGGGTCATAGGCCTGATTGTTGCTCTTCCCCAACAATGCTTTGCCTCTCCTATGGATGCTTCTCCAAGCACATTCAAGTCTGATCAAATAATTACCCTCTAACAAACCCGTGAGATACAGAGATTCCTGTAGCTCCTCCTCCTTTGGAGCGTCTCTGAGAGCATATCCAAACTGTCGTACCAACAGAGAAGGGTTATAGTTGATGAACCCTTTCCTTCCGACCAACGGGATGTTAGGAAATCCGTCGCAACTATAAATAATGTTTGTGCCAAGCATGTCCCTATCAAACCAAATAATATCCTTGGCAGTCGGACCGATCATCCTCTCAGACCACTCTGAAGTAGCAACAGTGCTTACAAACTGACCGGTCATAGGCATATGACTCGTCAACCATCTATAAAGCAAAGGAACACAACACGAGACATTCTTCCCCCTTCTGCTTTCATTCTTGTGGTGCACAGAATGATAGACATCTACTAAGAGTGTAGGGACCGGGTTCCCTGAGGCCAGTAGGTAGAAAGCATCCACGTCTACGAAGTCCGGAAGGTTCGGAAACAAAACAATGCCATAAATGCAAAGTGCCAGAATAGCACTAAACACAATCCAACAACCATTCTTGGCGAACTTCTGAGCTTTCTCAACAAGAAAAGGTAATAGAAAGCCATAAGTTCCTTTCCTCTCGACTAACTTCCCCTTTAACTCTGCAGCGTCCAAATGTAATATAGCAACGAGCCTAGCCAGATCAGGCTCCGCATCTGTATAGACAAACGGCATCTGATCAAGGATAGGAACCCCCAACATATCAGAATACTCCTCCAACGTAGGCGCCAAAACAAAATCCGGAAATACGAAGCATCTCAACTGAGCGTCGTAGAACTGCAAGAGAGTATAGACACCACTGATCTCAAAGGATGAAGGCTTGCAGACACATCTGGCCAATCTCCCATAATCTTGTCTAAATTGTTCCATCACCTTCCCTTCAGCCATAACAATCAGACTTCTCAAAGAGCTGACATCTGGGGAGGGAAACCTGTAAGCATTTGTCCTTTTCAAGGGCTTCATGTCAAGAACGAAGAACAAAACCACTAGAATCAGGAGGCAAATATGCACATGCAACATAAATACATGTTAATGAAGAAATGCAAATAAAGATGCAAATGCAAACAGAGGATCAAGCTTGTTGTTCTGTAGCTTGAGAAAAACCAGCGCTTCGCTCTAGTACTAACAAATCACTTACATTAGGACCCCTTTGTACCATGAACACAGGTTCGCACTGTGAAGAACCGGGTAGTCTGAAGGCCAAAGTTTCCTGCATAACCCATCCACTCACATGTATGGACCTATCCACTGACAAGGTTCAACATCCTATGTGTTCATCAGCGTCACAATCTTTCAAGAAATGATGATACATTCACCATTTCTGGTTTGGCATCATCACCCCTTAAAGAGGCCTCACTTAGCTGAATCCCAAATGATCGGTCCCCAGAGTCGACAACCCTCAAATCCAAATTCCAGTCGGATCCTAAGGATCGGAAAGGAAATCGTCAAAGAGAATCTCGTCTGAGCGTGAATTTCATGGGGAACTGTGTCTGCTAAGCAAACAGGTCCATCCACTAGTCTCCACTACTAATACTAGGTTTATACTCAAGCCCAGGTCCGGCTTATCACTCAATGGAACTTCCCTCCCCACAGCACATCAAGTATGATACAATGCAGAAAGTAAAATGCGGAAGTAAATAAAGATAAAGCACATATATATACACACCCAAGAGAAAACACACAAGCGCTAGGATTGACTCGCATAGGGGATATTCCTGTCCCCAGCAGAGTCGCCAGCTGTCACTACTGCAAAAAAGGAGGCCGGCATTGACTAACAAAGTCGCCACCTATCATTATTTATCCCAAAGAGGGGAAAGGAAACGATCAGAAAAAACCTGACGAAAACGGGAAAAGACGAGGTCATCGCAACCAAGTCCTAGGTTCGGGAGTCGGTTATGCAACGGGAAGGTATGAGCACCCCTCACGTCCGTCGTACTCGACGGGATCCATCATGTGTTGTCTATCTAAAAGGTGTGTAATTTATCTATGCTAAAGGCTTAAGAACAAAAGAAAAAGAAAAAGGACTGACTCGGCAGAGCATTGCCGTTCTGTGCCTACATACTCCCTCGTGCAATGGGAAAGTCAGAGTCAACGTAGTTCGACCAACTACGGCTAAAGAAAAAGGGGGGAAGGTTGCTCGCTAAGACATCGCGTCTTATGCCTACGTACTTTCATCTGGTATGAAAGATCAGAGCAAACCTAGTTCAGGCTAAAGAGAACATAGGTTGTTCAAAAGTTTTACCCGAGTAGGGTTAACAAACAGTTCTAGCAGTTTGGTGTATGCAGCTCGACCATTGGAGACTTAGGCGTTACCGTTTACGATAGGACTGAAAGTTAACAACACTCTTGCTTATGAAAAGGTTTTCCTAATTAAGATCCCTAAGGATGAAAAAGTTTTGAAGTGTTTTTGTGTTTTTTAGAGAAGAAGTGTTTTGAATTTGAGTGTTCATAATGTGTGTTGTACTAAAATCTAAAACCTAGGATCGAATGCGTCGCATATCGTCCTAAGGACGTATACTAAACACTCTAGTCAATTGAGAGGTAGCCACTCAATCACCATTTCCCAAGTATAAGTCTCTTGGCACAACATTCATTATCTTTATTAAGTGGATTGAAGTTGTTTGAAGATGAAAAGAGAAAGGGAGAAACTAAAGGGGGACTAGACCAAACCCAAGAAGTTGTCATGCAAAGTGCTCCTAAAGTTGGGATTACAAAAGGGAAACATCTACCTAATGTTATCATGCATGGTTAGAACCCTAATTTCTATCATAACGTCTCTTAAACAAGATAGATTAGAAATCCTAAGGGAAGGAAGACAAAATAAAAATAAGAAAGAACAATGCAAACATGCAAATGAGAGAATGCATACATGGAATACACAAGTAGGATGAAAGTGGGAGGAAAATATGTGTGGGGAAGTAGCCACCACAAGCTCTTCTCAACCAAGCATGCATATGAGGATGCAAAGAGAAAAAGAAAGGGATGCATCAAAACAACACACAAGTGTGACAAAGTCACTAAGAAAAGTCCTCATGGATTCATCACTTTAGGTAAGCTTCAAGTTCCTCCTAAGGAGGGACCAAGCTACCCTAAATAACATTCCAAAGTCATAGGATAAAAGAGAAGAGGAAAGAAGAGAGTGCTCAAGATAAACATCATAAACACACCAAAGAGATGCAAAAAGAGGCAAGGAGAAAGACCAAAGTCTTACACACATTCAACACTTAAAGAACAAGTGGAAAGCCTACAAAGCAATGCATCAATCAACAAGCAATGAACACAATTTTAACCTAAAAATGAACATACAACAAGCTCAACATGTCTACTTTGTGAAATAAGAAGGGTTGGGAGTTTAATGGATCCACAAAGGTCATTTCCAATTCAAACTAGGTCATGCACTTGTATGAGCCACCTTAGGAGATGACTTGACTTGCAAGTCATCTCAAAATTAGAAAAAAGGCTAAAAAAACCAAATAAAATGCACAAGAAAGCTAAACAAGTTGGCAAACAGAAGCCAAAAGCACAAAGCCAGTATCCCCTCAAAGCACCATCAAAAGAAAATAATATTCAAGATGTACCACTTTGAAATGGGAGAATCGAGGGTCAAAAGAAAAGCCACCAAAGTCAACCCTAAAGTCAACCAACTAGGGGAAAAATGGTCCTCAAAATTTAATCAAATTATCATGGATATGAGGATTTAATTTTAGTCATTGGACCTAAAAGAAATGAGAGAAACAAATAAAAGATCACACAAAGTCAAAATTTAAATCAATTAATACACTTCCAATATTTAAATCCAATTTTAATTGAAAAGTAAATAAAAAAATAAAATAAAAATTTCCTAAAATTAAAAGGCATCTCAAAGTGTCTACAAAATAATTTTGTGATTTTTTCGGATAATTGGAAGTAATTAAAAATGATTTAAATGTAAACAAATAATAAACAAAAAGAAAAAAAATAAAAATAAAATAAATAAACAGATGGTGCAGAAAGTAAATAAAAACAATGCAAAAACCAGGCTGGGCCCAAGGGGGGCGCAAACAGCAACTAGAGGCCCAAAGCGTCCAAGAGAAATCAGGGTTTCAAACAATGATCCACTAAGGCTGGTCAACAGAAGGATCAGCATGGAAATCAACCAGTGTTGTCTGATTAAATAGTAATCAGATCATGTGGATTATAAAGCGCCAGCACATTAATGGGAATTTAAATGTGATTAAGTGGTACACGACCAAACGAGGTGTAGGATGTGTCTTAATCATGAACGTTAAACATAAAAGTACACGCATCTAATGGCCATGACATCATCTTCTCCAATGAGAAGTCAACCAAGTCCAATGGAAACAGACGGCAGTCGGATAACCCTTCCGGTCATCTTCTCTGGCCACAGAGCCACCGTGAATAGTAACCAGAAATGCACAGTCATCAAAACTTCACCAAAAAAGACAAACTAATAGTCAAAAATCATCCTTTCCTCACGAGGAACTAAAATCCAACCTTGGTTTTCATGTTTGAGCAACATACAAAGGAAATCGAAGACAAATAGAAAATGTGCACAAACTGCAAAACTCAAAATCAAACACCAAAAGTGCCCAGAATTCATCTACACTTCATGTACAGTTCAAATCCATAGTCCATTTACTCTAAAAACTCAAGAACAAGCCAAAATACAAACAACAAGTTTTGTGCTCCAAACAAAAATCAACTCAAATGCCAGTTCGTTTTACTTGTTAATGGTCTACATGATTTCTATGTCTCAAATATGCAAAAATGGCACATAATCGTGGCATAAATAAAGAGATATGGTGATTTCTAGATTACCTAGTGGAGAGCCTCCACTGAGTCTTGTCTTTGGCTGAACCTTCAAGCAAACCACCCAGAATCGTTCCAAACACTTGAATGAAGCTTTTTGTATGCTCAATTTCACTTGAGAATGGCTAAATCTCAAAAACCGAATTTCACTTTTCTCTTGCTTTTTCAAGTTGCTATTTCTGCAATTCCACCACCAATTCGAGCTCTGAGGGTTTGGGAAGTTTGCTGACCTTTTATGTATTGGATTCAGATGCAAATGGAGCCTTATTTCATGCCCTAAAGCCCAATTGCCAATTAAATTTTTCTCCACTTTTTGCTTGCCATACTCGTGTTCTATCCACTGCACCAGCCTCAAATTTGCTCCAAATCATTTGCACATGGCCTGAGTTGATCAAAGGGCCAGCAATTAGTCCTTGTTTTAATTCTATGATGGATTTCCCATTTGTTACTTCATGGTGAAGAAACCATGGAAATAACAAACCAAATGACCTCAAATTGGAAAATTAAACTTGACATTGTATTTAGAACATCATTTGCACTCAAAATTGCATAAATTTGCCTTGAAATAGTTCCAAATGAATTAATTCCAATTTTCTCATTTTAAGTTTCTTTCATGAAAAATTCAAACACCAATTCTTCACTCCAAGCTCCAACCATGACAAGAGATGATTTGGTAATGCAAATGGACCTATTTGGAGCAAGTTTTATGTTGAAAAGATTTTCATTTGAAGTGTGCAAGTTGGTTAAATGGACCTATAATCTCACTTTCTCAAAATACCCTTGACTTGCAAGCCTCATAACTTTATTTCTACAAATCAGATGAAAGACTTCTAGTACTATTTGGAAAGCTAAGACCATGCTCTACAACTTTCATGTTGGTCAAAAGTTGATATGAAACTTGTATCTTGAGATAGGTGGTCTTGAAGTTAGGCACTAAACAGGGGATTTTACACTAAGAACCCTAATTTAGTAACTTCTCACACTCTTGATCCTCGATGAATTTATTTTAAAATGATATATCAGACATCTCAACACAACATCCCATGACCATGGAGACTTGGAATTGAGTTGTAACCTCCTTCAATTTCACAGTTAATTGAGGATTTACCAGATGAAAACCCTAGATGTAATATCCTTGACTGTGGCTTGTTCCACTTCACACAACAACTTGAATAAGCTCTAACATGGATCTCAAAGCACTCAATGAGCTCTCTCAACATCTTATATCCATAATTATGAATTCACAAACCTATGATGCTCTTCAACTTGCCTCCAAGTTAGGAGTTGACCCACATACATCCATCCATTCTTTCACAAGACCATTGACCACTTATAGATGACCTGATGACCATTCAAACTTGTGTAACAACCCTTTCTTAGGCTCACAACCTTGAGAAGACTTCTCTCTGCTAAACACAACCCACTTGATCCGCTGTAAAAAATGAAATATGATATGCAGTGCAAATGCTAGAACAAGATGAATGAAATGAAACATAAACCAAGTTAAGAAAAGGTTGAGCAAATTTTGGGGTACAACAATATGAAACTTGTATCTTGAGATATGTGGTCTTGAAGTTGGACACTAAACAGGGGATTTTACACTAAGAACCTTAGAAACCCTAATTTAGTATCTCCACACACTCTGGATTCTTCTTGAATTGATATTGAAATAACATCTTAGATGCTTCAACACAACTCTCCATGATCATAATGACTTATAACCAAGTCTTAATCTCCTTCAAATTCACAGTTGATCTTGCACTAGGCAGATTAAACCCTAGGTGTACAATCCTCTGACTGCAACCTCTTGCACATGATATAACAACTTGGATAAGCCCCACAGTGGCTCTCAAAGCACTCCATGAGCTCCCAAAACATTCTCCATCTATAACCATGGACTCTCAATCCTCTAATAATATTCAATTGGCTTCCAAGATAGGAGATAAACCACAACTATCCATCCACTCCCTCAAAGAGCTTTGACCTCTTCTTGGTAACTTGATGAGCACTCATGCTTGAATAAAACATCTTGCTTAAGTTTAGAACCCTTGGTAATCTTCTCTTGCTACGCACACACCTCTTGATCCCCTGGAAATGATCAATGGTATGCAAATGCAAATGCTAGAACAATGAAATGAAACATAAACCAAGTAAAGAAAAGGTTCGGAAAATTTTGGGGTACAACAGTTGCCCCTATTCAAGCAACTTGGACCTGACTGGGTGAAAAGCGAATGGCTTTCAAACAATCAAGGTAAAATACAGTTGAATACCGTCGAACTTGGAAATTTTTCAACCACATAAATAAACTGCAAACGATGATTGGGGACAAAAATCTCCGGAGATAACCGAATCTAATAAACATCTTGATAAATCCCAAGAATTCTCCGCTAGGGAAGAGAGCAGCTTAACCAAGCAACTTTGGCAGGGAGAAAGAGAGAAATTTAACCAAATAACTCTACTTAGGGAGCGCAAAGAACATAACCAAGTAACTTGGCTGAGGAATTAAGAGAAACTTAACCAAGTAACTCTGTTGGCGATCCCACTGGGGAAAGAAGAGGAACTTAATCAAGTAACTCTATTAGATAACACCTGATAAGATGAACACATCCATCAAAAATTGCGCCATGATCTAGATACCATACGAGCTTAAGAATGACATTTTAAATTGTCGGAATCTGGATATTCAACGAACAAAATGAGTCAATGAAATTTGCCGGAGTCTGAACACTCGACGTGATAACCAGAGTCTGGATACTCAAGTAAGAAACAGAGCTTGGATACTCAACAAAAAAACCCGCAGCCTGAACGCTCAACAAAATTACCGGAGCTTGAATGCTCAATGAAATTACCGGAGCCTGAACGCTCAACGAAATAACCGGAGCCTGAATGCTCAACGAAATAACCAGATCCTGAATGCTCAACAAAATAACCGGATCCTGAACGCTCAACAAAATAACCAGAGCCTGAATGCTCAATGAAATAGGAGTATACCACAAATATACTCATAAGTTCATAACAACCTGAACAACTGGATTTTGACAACACTGCTGTGGAATAACATAAGTCGGGGTCTAAATACCACGCGGGCTATAAGAAATTACTAGTCGTCAAGGTCTGAACACCATACAAGCAACTACATTAATAACAACTTGCCATGGCCTGGATACCATACGGGAAGAAGATAACCTTTCAAATGGCCAGAGTCTGAAAACTCAACGTAACTGACCGGAGTCTGGATACTCAACGGACTTGGTTGGAGTCTGAATACTCAAAGTAATAAGCCGGAGCCTGGACGCTCAACAAGAATGACTAGAGCCTGAGTGCTCAACGTAATACCAGAAGCCTGAATGCTCACGAAATAATTGGAGCCTGAATACACCTGCAAACAAAGAGGTAATTACCTGGCTTATGTTTTACATGCATATGTTTGGCAATGGCGTAATGCTCCATACAAAATGGAAATGCTATGCGTTTGGAGGATTCTATGCAACAAATGCCGAATGCAACAGAACTAAACCAGCAAAATAAATGCTGAAGAGAAAACCAAATTCCACCCAGCTGGGGAAACGACTATCATACGCCAATCACCATTGGACTTACACTGGGGAACAAGCCCTGAACGGCCGGGGAACAAAGTTCTTACAAGAACAAGAAGTTCAAACTCAGCTGGAGATTCACATCAAAACCTGCTGAGGAAAACGCCCTGAATGTCTTTCCAGAATACAACTCTTCTAGGGAGAAGAAGGCTCTGCTGGATAGACAACCATACAATGAGAACAAAATCAACCTACTGGGGACTCAACAACTATGCGGGGATTCGGAATCAACCACCGTGATTCACAACACGCCCTGCTGAAGAAAATAGCCCTAAATGGCTCATAAATACTCACCTGCCAGTGACGACTTACTAGGGAAACATTTTGCTTAGGATAGACACAACTCTACGATCCTGCACGGGAGGAATACCAACTTTATTGGGGATCGCCCAACGAGAGAAACAACATCGACCTCTGTTTGGGGATGATTCAACAAACTCGAACTCTGAGGGGATACAAAGTTATACGTTGAAACTCTGTGGGGAGAAATCCCACCTCGACTCGCTGGGGAGTATAGATGCACCTTCTGGGGATAGCCCTGCTCCGCTGGAAACTTCGGTCTCGAACTAAGAAGAGCTAAATGTGTAACGACCAACTGTCGGGGATAAGCGTACACACTTACCTGCTCGGTCCATTTGCATACCGCTCCACCGGGGATAGAGATGTTCAAACTTCAATAACTGGGGGAACTGGTGATCATACCGGAGATACACCTCTGACAAATTGCCCCGAGGGTAACGACCCTGCAAAAAATGAACAAACAGACAAGGTATCCTATACAAAGGACTTATCTCAGTCATCATCCGTGACATCGTTCAAATAACTCAAAGTTTTAACGATTATTGACAAAGCCTGCATGTTTATGTATGCATAGTTTATCAAAAACATCGGGCGTTTTTTGCAAACAAAACAGTAAGGCTAAAGCAAAATAAACAATTACTGAATAGTATATGTTTTTTTGATAGATGGGCCTGTAAATAGGCAAGATTTTAAAATAGATGCAACCCCTGAAAAGAGGAAGCTGTGCAAAAATATACAGAAACGCACAGGAATATACAGAATATCAGCAATGTAGCATGGATGAACTCCATAAGTTGATCCTTATACGACCCGCATGACTCTGATGCTTCACCGATGCTTTGTCTTCAGAAGAGATTGATTCAGATAAACGGCCCCCAGGTCCTCCCTCAATCCACTATGTTCTGAAGATCACACGCAGACCGCAGTCATTTGCTTTTTTAAATCCCTAACTTTTGCATGAATCGCCCTTTCGGCTTTTCAATTCACCAGGATACCCATTTTTGCCAAAGTCACCTTTTCAGGCTTTCGACTTTATGGGTTTACATATTTTCCTTTTATATTCCTAATTTTTGCCCGAACTCATTATTTTTACGGTTTGCCGGGATGCCCCATTTTTTCCTGGATATTCTTTTTTCTTTCCAGCGGGTTTCTTTAAGCAAAGTATTTTTTTAACTGCATCTGTGTTCATAGGGGATGTAAAATCCTCACCATCCATGGTAGATAACAGCAAGGCTCCTCCGGAGAAGAACTTTTGCATAATGTATGGACCTTCATAGTTAGGAGTCCATTTTCCCCTATGATCTGTTTGTGGAGGGAGAATCGTTTTCAGCACAAGATTGCACGTCTGAAAGCTTCGAGGGTGCACCATCTTGTCGAAAGGTTTCTTCATCTGGATCTGATACAACCGACCATATGCAATAGATGCTAGCCTTTTCTCATCTAGTAGGCTAAGCTGATTCAATCTGTTCTTTACCCATTCTGCCTCATCGAGCTTGACGTCGACCAGAACTCTCAGAGAAGGAATCCCGACCTCTAATGGTAAGACAACTTCCATACCATACACCAGCGAGAAAGGAGTTGCCCTAGTTGATGTCCGTACCGTAGTACGATAATCGTGCAAAGCAAAGGGAAACATCTTGTGACAATCTTTATAGGTTACAATCATCTTCTGTACTATCTTCTTGATGTTTTTGTTGGACGCTTCAACAATGTCGTTCATCTTTGGACGATACGGTGATGAATTGTGATGCTCGATTTTGAAACTCTGGCACAGTTCTTTCATCATCTTGTTGTTCAAATTCGAACCATTATCAGTAACGATTCTTTCAAGCACCTCGTATCTAGAGATGATGTCCCTTTTGATAAATCTGGCTACGACTTGCTTCGTAACATTCGCATTGGAGGTTGCTTCCACCCACTTGGTAAAGTAGTCGATGGCTACCAAGATGATGTGATGTCCATTGGATGCGGTTGGCTCGATCTTGCCAATCATGTCAATGCCCCACATGGAAAAGGGCCAAGGAGATGCCATGACATTCAGAGGACGCGATGGCACATGAATCTTGTCTGCATAAATCTGGCACTTATGGCATTTCTTCACATATTTGAAATAATCAGATTCCATTGTCAGCCAATAATACCCTGCTCGCAACAGTTTTTGACAAATGGCGTGTCCGCCGGCATGCGTACCAAATGCTCCTTTGTGGACCTCTTCCATAAGCAAGCTTGCTTCTTTCTCGTCCATGCATCTCAATAACACTAAATCATAATTCCTCCTGTAGAGTACACCATCTTGATTCAGATAAAAGTTGCCAGACAACCTTCTCAGGATCTTATTATCCCGGGTCGACGCCCCTGACGGATACTCTTATTTCTTAAGAAAGTTATGGTTGTCATAAAACCACGACTTACCATCGGAGGCTTCCTCAATGGAAAATACAAACGCAGGCCTATCGAGGCCCGAGATGACTATTCTTGGAGCATCATTCCAATAGTTCACCTTATACATTGAGGATAACGTGGCTAGAGCGTCTGCCATCTGGTTCTTCGCTCTCGGCACGTGATGTAACTCCACGATTAAAGAATAGCAACAGCATCCTTGCATAGTTCATGTAAGGAATCAGATTGGGTTACCTGGTCTCCCATTCTCCTTTGATTTGATTTACAACTAGCGCTGAATCTCCGTACACATCTAGGTTCTTGATCCTCAGATCAATGGCTTCTTCCAACCCCATGATGCACGCTTCACATTCTGCTTCGTTGTTGGTGCAAGGAAATGTCAACCTGGTCGTGAACGGTATATGAGAACTGTAATACCCCAAATTTTTCCCTTACATTTAGTCATCCATATCGCATATCATTCCATTTGTAATCACTAACTAGTCCTAGAGTTGATTTGTTTTGCAGGAATCCAGTTCAAGGGCGTTTTGGTCATTTTACACTATTTTGGCCAATCCTGAAGAAAATCGATCTTTAAGCCTCGAGGCGTTCAGATCATGATACGTGGGACAGTTGTCTGTCATATGAGTTGGTTATCATTAAGGCATCGAGCTGGCTCGGTTTATTATTGAAAATTGCCGGGAGTGTATCTAAATTTGGGTCGTTCATTTGCTTAAGGTTCAAGACCATTCTGGGCGGGGTTCCATTTCAGTTGATAACGCATTCTCTTGATATACAATGATTGGGATTTAGTTTGAATTCACTCAGATTTAATCAGGCAGTGAGATCAAGGCCACGAGAGGAATAAACACATGGACGAGAAACTAAGTATATATGGATGTCATTCGCGAATGTTTATACTTTACAATTAGGAAGTGAATTCAAATATTTGTGGATTTTTTATTCATAAATATTTATAACTTACAACTAAGAAGTAAATATAAATATTAGGAATTCATAAGTATTTGAGATTTCAATTGAGAAAGAAATAAGTATTTGTGGAATTTTATTTCATAAGTATTTAATTTACAATTGAAAGGGATAAATAATCTTTGAATTTCATTCATGAATATTCATTTTTGTGTTTACAAGAAGTGTCATTTACACTGAACATCTACTCTAAAAAAAGGTCCTAAAGAATCCTAAGTGTTCTTCATGATGCTCCTTTGGTTTTCTCCGCAAATCTCCGATCAACCTGCACAACAAAGACGAAACAAACAGAAGCAGGAAAGGGTTAGAAGTTATTTTTGACACTCTCAGAACATCGTCATCATCGAGTGCCGGGAGTGGCACAACCGAAGCTGCATCCTACCCCCGTTACCAATCTGAACCATCGGCGTCAGATCAAGTGGCTACTGTTTCTTATCTAAGGGGCAACCGAGAGAGATAAAGAGTAAAAGAAGTGGGGACCGAAATGATTTGCCGAAAAGGATCATATGCCGAAATTGGATTTGTAAAGCCAAACTAATCATAATCCGGATATGTTTCATCTGGAATCCGCAATTGCAAGAACAATTCAGTTCAGTTTTATAAACGAGGCAACTTGGTATCAAAAAATAAAAGAACTGAATTCGAGCTCAACTTCCACAAACGGATAACCGAACAATCCATGAAACCAGCGCATTCACAGCCGAGTTCAACATCTACCAAAAAGAATCAAACAGTATCAGAAGTTGGCATAACAAAAGATATTCCAAAATTGCACCAACTCAAAACCATATCAGATAAAAGCAGGTTATCCAGGCTGTATCAGAGATAGTAAGGGATACCAAACCAAGCCCAAACCAGATATGAAAAACTGAACTGAAATTTGAACTTAAAGCTGCATCAGGAAAATCAGCACATCAGTTCTAGTCCATCAAAACCAAACCAGTTCAAATATCAAACAAATTCCAAACTCTGTTACACGCTAAAATGATGCTATCCTAAGCCATTCCACCAATAACAACAAGTTCCTAATAAACTACTTTCAGCAGCAAATTTCCAAGAGCATCCACTTTGCAAGTTAATTCCTCAAAGTTTCCAGTGGATTGATTTGATATGCACATAGAGTTTTCCTCAAAGTTCCGATCTTTCCTTCCTAAATCAGTTTGAATCACCAGCTACATGAGAACGGTTAATGACAAATCAAATATGTCTCAAATAGCAAGACAAAAAGGAAGTGGGAGGAGTTTCAGCCCTCAGTTATTCATCATTGGGCGTGAAGTTCGAGCGGCCGGGAGAGCCACGGCCGAAGCACGTTACCAACTCCCTACCGATTGTCGAGTTGCATAGCATATACGAACAAACACTCAACAGATTGCGAAGCCACCAACCACATAGGGGCAGCCACATACAAAATAGCGGTTCAGACCCTGAGGTCATCATCACCGTGTAACCTTACTCAGCGGCGTCGACCCGGCAATAACCGCATTATCAGTTCCCTCTGAAAGAAGAAGAAGAAAAGTGAGTGTATGTTCCAAACCGATATTCATGACCGAAACGAATTGAAGACCACACATTAGATCAGGAAGAGACATTTATTTGTTCTGAAAGAACCAAACATTTATCAGTAAAAAGCATATCAGCAGCAATCCATAACCAGACACCAAGCAAGGTTGGCTTGAATATCTGCAAAATTCACTAAAAGTATCAGAATGCAAGCAAGATGAGGCAGTTATATCAGAAATGATAAAGGGCTCCAGAATTCATCAGAAAAATGAGATGGTCGAACATCAACATTAGTTAATAAACCCAAAAGGCTGTTCTGAATCAGTTTTGAATAGCCGCGAACGAACAAGCAAAGGACATAACAGAGAACATCACGACAACCTGGTTTCGCATACCAAGTTCAGTTCAAAGTACGCCTCAACCAAATGTGCAGGCCACGGTGGAGAAGCAAAATGCGAAGCCGAGGCTCAGCTACGAACATCATTGCCCCAAAACTCGCAGCCGCTATCAAGTAAATGTTTCGAAGCAACATTAAACGAATCCAGATAACCAGTTTGTGTCCAATCTAGTGTTGGAAATGAAATCGAAATATAGTTCGAGGTCGTAGCCGCCAAAATCAAGTCGAACCTGGATCCCTCATTGGATAAATCAAAAAGGAAACCGAATCAGAACATATCAGAATCCAATCAAGACAAAAATGGCAAGTTCAAATCACATCAGAAAATTCCACAAATCAAATCCCAATCACACTCAGTGGTAGTCAAAAATAACGTAAAGAAATCCAAAGGCCCAAAAAGAGGAATCAAAAGAGAAATTATAAAAGGGAGCAATATCACCTCGTGTGAAACCCTAGACGGAGGGGGTGAACAAGATCGCGAACAAAACCCTAGCGAGATCGAGAGGGAACGAAAAAACCCTAGAGCGAAGAACAACGCGAACAAGCCGCCACGGAAGATCGCCGTCGCCGTCCGGCGGGCAATCAGACCGCGATCCATCTTCGAGCCTCAGAATATCTTCATCATCGGCCGCCATTTTTCACCAAAACCGCCAAGAACACCGAGGAAATTGTAAGCCATTGCGTGGGGATTCGATTTCTGATGATTGTTAATTGTTTTGTTGTTTTTTTTCAGAAACATCGTGGAGAGACAAGAGTACGAGAGGGAGGAAGACGAAGGCGATGAAGGATGAGAAGCGGCCGCGAGACACATTAGGGTTTTGAAACCCTAAGTCTTTTTTTTGTTTTACATTTACAACCGGGTTGGGTCCGGAGGTGATTACCGGCCCAACCCCCTTTATTTTTGTTTTTATAAATTGTTTTTTTTAAAACCTCTTATTTTTGTTTTTATAATTAAAAAAATTGTTTTTTAAAACCTTTTTTAAAAATATTAAAGTTGTTTTTTTTAAAACCTTTTTTTATTAAAAATTGTTTTTTAAAATAAATAAGCATCAAAATTTTCTTCAAAATAATAACTAAAAAACATTTTTTAAAATAATAACATCAAATCTTTTTTAATTTGTGGATAATTAAGTTAAAGCTATTAAAATTAATCTCTTTTTATGCTTAAACTTCTTTTTTAACCTAAATCAAAATTTTTTCTTTATACACAACAAAAACCACAAAATTTGCATCTTTTTCTTCACTGTCTTTCACTCGATGGCCGCCTGACTTTGCCCATTAACGCGTGTGCAGCCTATTACATTGCGTTTTTATTTAAGTTTCATCATTATTGTAATTGCTCCTCTCATGTAACCTCGCGAATCCTAACAATCGCGCTTTAGTTTCTGTCTTTAAGTTTCTGCTTGTATGCCTTATTGTCTGCATTTTTATCTCTGTTTGCATGATTCAATTTCTCACACTTTCACCAATTATTCTGTCACACTACACATATCCGAAGGTTAGGTCTAGCTTTTGGTCTCCGCGCCAATAGTCCTCAACTTCAAACCCTTTCACCTTACAAACCCTAATTTTCCATAAATGTCTCGCCGCAGACAAAATTACCCCTTTACCCTAGCATTAGGTCAAAGAGTCGCCGCGCTCATTTTAGGGTTTCCCGCCGCGGAATCCCTAACCTAATTTAACCCTAATTACAACTTAACAATTCAACGTAGAGGTTTGGAGTTTCTACACTCCGCGTAAGCGTGTCCTTAAGACATGTTTATTCCCCTTGAGACCTTGACCACAGTCAAGAAGTCTCTAACCTCCCTTTTGAGGGGAACTACGATTACTCTAATTCCACTCCCGTAAGGATACGTAGGCACAAGATGCGACGTCTTGCCGAGTAAACTTAGAATTAACCCCTAGGTCTTTTTTCTCACTTTTAATCTTTTGTACATATACCTTAAGCAAATGAATAAAGCAAAATAGTAAGCATTGAACAAAAGGTTCCTGTAGAGTACTACAGAAGTTTAGGGTGCTAATACCTTCCCTAATCTTAACCAACCCCCGAACCCTAGATCTTTCCCCGCATTGTGTTTACGATGCAAAAATAGGTTTTCCCTCTTTTGACCTTTTCCTTCGGATAAATCAAAGAGCGGTTGTGAACTGAATTGTGATTCAAATTAATTAATATTTGATATCCTATTTCCACCGCAACAGAAAATGGCGACTTCACTGGGGAACGTTTTAACTTTTGAGGGTTATCCCTAACTTGTTCATATCTATTACTATTTGTGTTATTATTCATTTGCATGTATATATTTGTGCTCTAGTTTGGGACTGTTCCTTGTGTTGTGAGATAAGTCCTACGCCCGGACTAGTGACATTATTATAGGATGGGGATATATTCGATGAGGCTTATAGGGAGTTGAATCCCGACCAAGCTGATTCGAGAATCACCGCTCAGTTGAGACCTTTTCGAAAATGGTTCGGTTGAACGAGTAATCGCGAAAACTTTTTCCATGGTCGATTGGAGTCTGTGATATTGGGAACCGTAGTACCTTTACACCACCTTGGCCCTATTTAGGACGTAGTGCGGGAACTATGTGGGAGTAGTCCTACAATGGTTGCTACGCGATACTACACTCAAAAGAGGTTCTCTTGAGAATATTATTAACCCCCGAGTCAATCGGAAGGTTGATAATATCCGAAAGATGGGCTGATGACTTTGGGCACTTTTTTAGAACCTTGTTCTGCAGGTACAACTAACCTATAGTACACTCCTTTTGGGGATGGGTAGACCTTAACTCCGCTCACGTTCCTCTAACCTAGGACTTTGTATGTTTTCATGCATTGCACCCATAAAGCATCCCATTGCATTGTATTTCATGGAATTCAAACATCATTTATGGATATCGCGGGATACCATAAATAAAAAATAAAAAGGAAAAAACAAGAAAAAGATTTCCTTGGTACCCCACAACATTCGTAAATGTTTGAATTCCGTGAAATCTTCATTTGCATTCACATTTTAGCATCATACTTTTGCATTGCATGTGTCTCCCGATTTCTCATACTCGGTTCCCTCACCTTCCAGTTTTATCACCCTAAGTTCTCTGCATCAATACGACCCTTCAAAAGGATGGAAGATCAAAATCAAGAGATCAACCGTGTCAGCCATGAATTCGAAGATCTTCGAGGAAGTGTAGGGCAGATTTTGGAGATGTTACGAGCTCTTAGTGTGAAGGTGGATGCTCAGTCTACTGTTGTTTCTGAGACTACTAATACCGTTATGGAATCTCAACCAGCTGTTACTGTCGAGAATATACCTCCTCACAGTCTTCAATCCGGTTTGGTGCCTCCTAGTGCTCAACCAGTTCGACGAGCTACCCCTCCAAAGTGCAAAACTCCTAACTCCGACCATGGTAAAGGACCTGCACGTTCGAAGAACCGCAAAATGGCTACTCCTCAACGTTGGCAACATCAGCAGAGTTATGTTCAAGGTTATCCGTTTCCATATGTCCAACAACCCTATGTAGCTACTGTTGCACCTCCTTTCGATCAGCAGTTTTCTACATACCAGCCTGTGCAGTCAGCTCTGGTATATCAAGCACCAAGTTATCAACAACCTTCCGGTTATCCGCCCATGCAAGTTCCTGTCAACAGTCAACGAGTGCCCAACGCTCCTGTTCACCAACAATCACAGGATCAGGTTCCTTACCTCCGTAAGAGTCAGTATAAGCCTTGTCCTCCAATTCCGATGACTTTCACTGAGTTATACTCCCATTTGGTACAACAAGGTCTGATTACCACCCGTGCTTTGGGTCCTCCGCCTAATCCGTTACCTGCAGGTTACAACGCTGCCGCTCATTGTTTATTTCATGAGGGTGCGCCCGACCATGATCTAGAGAATTGCTACGCTCTTAAGAAAGTTGTCAGAAATTTGCTAGAAACGAAGAAGTTGTCTTTTAGCGATGCTCAGCTGAAGATCGAGACTCCTCTCGGGGTCCCTCACTTGTCGAGTTCGGATTCTGCAAAGCATGCTACTCCTGTGGCAAATCAGCCGAATCCAGTAATTATTCAAAGGCCTAGCTCGCTTCATTTCAGTAACCCTCAAGATGATGTGACCGGGATCAACCAAGAATCTGGGAAAGTTATTTTGAAGCAACGACTGAAAACTGTTGAAGATGTGACCAGCATAACTGGGGCAAGCCATGACGACTCGCAGTGACCATGAACCAGACGTCCTTTCCATTGAGGCTCCGCCAAAGGGAACTGTTACTCTTGAATGCAAGATTTCATAAACATTTAGAAGGATTTTTCCGACAGTTCATTTGTTTATTTATATGTATTTCTCTTTGATTAAGCATATTTAGCATGTACGAACTTGTTTATCTTTGAATAATTAATGCAACGCATATGTTTGTCTTGAATAAATCCATTCGTTTCACTCATTCAAAAAACGTTTTCATAAATCATAATGCCAACTTTACCCGATCTCTTGTTCTGATGGAGAATTGGGGGGAGGATGACGAACCTAAAACGTCAGATTTCTCGTCGTATGCTTTCAATTAAAACCTGCTGATGATGTAAGGCATTTGTTTCAAATTCCAAACACTGGAGATATAAGGATGTTAATCCCTCGTTAACCTCTTTGAGCCTTGAAGTAGGAGTTTTTTTTTTTTAAGAACCTTCATCCTAACCTGGGGCAGGGTAGGTTTCAGTTAAACCAATCGAGCGCTTAGACTCTCAAAAAGTAAGCAAACCTTCGAGAATTTATCCTTAGAAGTCCAATACAATGACTATCCCTCGGTTACGTAAGGAGGGGGCAGTCACGAGCCTTTCAAAAGATTTACACGACTTGTGCATAAAAGAATATTCAAAAAAAAATAAGAGCCCGCTAAGTCAAAACCTATGAAGGAGACTTAGGCAAAACTGGGGCATCCCGCTGGACTCCAAAGTCAGATCAAAAGACGTTGTCCAGGCAAAAGTTAGGGAATAAGAACAACCAACCAGTAGTTTTTTAGAATCCCTATAAAGAACAAAATCGTGTGACCAATTGCCATTAGCAATAGGTGAGTGACTGCCATGTCCAAAGCCTTGATAAGTTCTCGACCATAGCAAATCTGCTTGAGATATGAGCGTTTGTATCCGATTAACTGAATTAGGATTGGAGAACATCACGAAGAAGGGGTGGGTACAAATATAACTCTGAGCCTTTATCCTTTTGTTTCTTAAACCGTGAACCGAGCCACGATACAACCTTTAAAATACCTAATTGAAGTAGGACTTCGGTTGAAAGCATACTCGACAAGATCACGTTTCCTGACTCCTACGAGCTATGCTCAGAAAAAATTCATGTTAGCATTACAATTAAAACTTATATCCTGACTAGTGATTTCGGTCACAAGTTATTGCGATATCTTTTTTCAAAACAAAAATTCAAGACAAATATATGTGTGCATTGACGAGCTCAGGATAGGCATTTCAGGCATGACAACTTTGCTTGATATCTTAGAGATTTACATATGGACATAACCCGAGGAACTTAAAGATCCTGCTAAACAGGGGCAGGCAGTTTCCCAGTTCGCTTACCAACGCGAGTCTGACGTTCTTAGGAGTTATTTCTCGCAGATTTCGTCGTGACTCGGTTAATTTGTGCCAGTTACGTCGAGCCCCGATGAATCTCAAAGAGTTTGAAAACAGTGGGGCAACCGGACTCCGTGTTCTCTATAAAATCCTCTTGAGATGACCCTACCTCACAACATAAGTATCCTGGGGCACCGTGTTTTTAAAGGAAACAAATGGCGACTACTATAAGGTCCTTCAAGATCAAAACCAGGTGGTTTCACAACTTTTCTTCATGCACCCGATGGATTTTACTCACGGCGGCTTTCGTTCCCCAGTAAATCTCAGTGTTGCAACAGGCTCCTAAACCATTGCCTCATCACAGTCCCCAGAGAGACTATAAGCTGACAACTTTTTCTTGGGTAACTCGAAAGTGTCCCTCAGGTTTTCTTCTCCCCATGTGAAGACATGATACTGAGCACCCAAGCAGATTGCCTTCTCCCCAGAGAATTCAGAACTTTAAAACCAGATTTGGTTCTACCATTGATTCCTCTCACCCATGATTGACGTATTGGTTGCAGAGAACACAGGGTATCTCCGTCGAGATGTTTATTTCATCTCGCGTCCCATCTCTAGTCTGTTTCATCAGCATACGCAGGGGCATAAGCATCACATGCCTATTTCATATATTCATTTCACATACTCATTACATACTCATTTCATAACATCTTGCATTTAACTACATACATAGACATTAACATACATTCACATTAACACATGCGTTAGCATTCACAGGTTCATTGTGTCTCACCATCATTGGTTGTTACCGCCGAGTAACTGGGTTTGTCCATTCCCTTCAAATAGATCGTCAGCCCTAAGCATAAAATACCTACTTGTTTCCAGTTTCCCCACAGAGCTCGATCCTCGTGGATGACGGTTACTTCAGCTATCTTTCCTCACCAGGATAAGATATTTACCCTTCGAGTTCATTCCCTCGATGGAGTCTTGATTGCCATTTTTTTCTTTCTAGCTCGATCCTAGATTTGAATCTCAGTCTTGTCGGTCGCCGAGCCCAACCGGACGTGCATTTATTTTGCGCCGTTTAAAATTTTTCACCATACATTGGCAGATATGCGACTGTTCTCGCCTGAGAAGCTTATCACTGTACCCGGATGTGCATTTATTTTGCACTATCTTTCAAGAAGATTAATCACAATCCTTTACAAATACACGCCAGTTCACGCCTGGGAAGCCTATCGATATAACAACCTTACACAACCAGATACGCGCCAGTTCTCGCCAAGAGAAGCTTATCATCGATCAGCGCCAGTTCTCGCCAAGAGAAGCTTATCATCGACCAGCGCCAGTTCTCGCCAAGAGAAGCTTATCACAATCGATCAGCGACATTTCTCACCTGAGAAGCTTATCATCGATCAGCACCTGTTCTCACCTAAGAAGCTTATCATCGATCAGCACCAGTTCTCCGCCGAGAAGCTTATCATCATCTGTTATCACCTCTACAATACAGTTCTTACAGGAGAAGCTTATTATTGCCACTCTTGCAAAATAAGCGACATTTCTCGCCTGAGAAGCAGATCCTATCTTCGTTATGACTCGCAGCAAATGGCCATCTCCATTGAGAAGTTGGGCTTCCATTTTCCTTGTCGTCTTGAAGTATGGGAAGGGCTGAACCGAATCATATTCAGGAGAGCACGATCTTGAAGTATGGGGAGGTTTGAGCGGAATCATATTCAGGAGAGCATGATCTTGAAGTATGAAGAAGTTCATTTACCCTTTAGTAAAAGAAGGAGCGAAATCATATTCAGGAGAGCACGATCTTGAAGTATGAAGAAGTTCATTTACCCTTTAGTAAAAGAAGGAGCGGAATCATATTTAGGAGAGCACGATCTTGAAGTATGAAGAAGTTCATTTACCCTTTAATAAAAGAAGGAGCAGAATCATATTCAGGAGAGCACAATCTTGAAGTATGAAGAAGTTCATTTACCCTTTAGTAAAAGAAGGAGCGGAATCATATTCAGGAGAGCACGATCTTGAAGTATGAAGAAGTTCATTTACCCTTTAGTAAAAGAAGGAGCAGAATCATATTCAGGAGAGCACGATCTTGAAGTATGAAGAAGTTCATTTATCCTTTAGTAAAAGAAGAATCAGAATCGTATTCCAGGCACCGACCTTAAATACGAGAAGATTTATATATCAAATAAGCAGCAGCCTCTTTATTTGAGTGCTTATCCGTTTTGGCATGTAAGTCCCTTCCAACGATAAGTGACAGTTCTCCCTCGAGAAGCTTATCGGGGCATTTCCTATCAAAGTCCATTTATTTTGGCATACAGCCGGTCTTTACCCTGTATATTTGATACGGATTTTCGAAAAGTCCGTCCGATCCCATCACGAAGGATAGTTTATAGAAGCTTGGATGTTATTCTTTGCTCAATGCTCCAGCATTCTGTGATCGATCTTGCAATCGTGTAGATCCAGTTTTATTATTAGACATTCCCAAGTGGAGGTCATCTCATAGGTGCCATCTCCATTTAAGGATCTTATTCTTAAAGTCCATTTATTTTGGCATACAGCCGGTTTTTACCCTGTATATTTGCTACGGATTCCCGAAAAGTCCGTTTGATCCTGTCACGAGGGATAGGTTACAGAAGCTTGGATGTTATTCTTTGCTCAATGCTACATGCATTCTGTGATCGATCTTGCAATCGTACGTGATCCAGTTTTATTTTTAGATTCCCTAGTGGAGGTCGTCTCATAGGTGCCATCTCCATTTGAGAATCTCGTTCCTTTTCTAAAAATGACAATTGGTCGTATTCGCACCAGTTGACCATCATTTTAAAATTCCCCAGTGTTGTACTGTGTCCCAGCGCGTCGTTTTCCCCAGTGTGTTCTTCTCGTAGCGTCTGTCCCTGTGTCGTTGTATTCGTCAACATTTTCGCATTCATCATTCCAACATACGCATCGCATCATATTCATGGCATCGTCTACATTAGTCTGTTCTCGCTTTGTCCATAGCATTGCATATCGCCGCATATAAGGGTAAAAAATTTCGGTTATCTATATTTAAATCCCTCCACCATGATTCCTCGAGTCTCCGTCACTCAAATCATCTGGTGTAGCTATTTAAATAGGGGAAACTGTAATACCCCAAATTTTTCCCTTACATTTAGTCATCCATATCGCATATCATTCCATTTGTAATCACTAACTAGTCCTAGAGTTGATTTGTTTTGCAGGAATCCAATTCAAGGGCGTTTTGGTCATTTTACACTATTTTGGCCAATCCTGAAGAAAATTGATCTTTAAGCCTCGAGGCGTTCAGATCATGATACGTGGGACAGTTGTCTGTCATATGAGTTGGTTATCATTAAGGCATCGAGCTGGCTCGGTTTATTATTGAAAATTGCCGGGAGTGTATCTAAATTTGGGTCGTTCATTTGCTTAAGGTTCAAGACCATTCTGGGCGGGGTTCCATTTCAGTTGATAACGCATTCTCTTGATATACAATGATTGGGATTTAGTTTGAATTCACTCAGATTTAATCAGGCAGTGAGATCAAGGCCACGAGAGGAATAAACACAGGGACGAGAAACTAAGTATATATGGATGTCATTCGCGAATGTTTATACTTTACAATTAGGAAGTGAATTCAAATATTTGTGGATTTTTTATTCATAAATATTTATAACTTACAACAAAGAAGTAAATATAAATATTGGGAATTCATAAGTATTTGAGATTTCAATTGAGAAAGAAATAAGTATTTGTGGAATTTTATTTCATAAGTATTTAATTTACAATTGAAAGGGATAAATAATCTTTGAATTTCATTCATGAATATTCATTTTTGTGTTTACAAGAAGTGTCATTTACACTGAACATCTACTCTAAAAAAAGGTCCTAAAGAATCCTAAGTGTTCTTCATGATGCTCCTTTGGTTTTCTCCGCAAATCTCCGATCAACCTGCACAACAAAGACGAAACAAACAGAAGCAGGAAAGGGTTAGAAGTTATTTTTGACACTCTCAGAACATCGTCATCATCGAGTGCCGGGAGTGGCACAACCGAAGCTGCATCCTACCCCCGTTACCAATCTGAACCATCGGCGTCAGATCAAGTGGCTACTGTTTCTTATCTAAGGGGCAACCGAGAGAGATAAAGAGTAAAAGAAGTGGGGACCGAAATGATTTGCCGAAAAGGATCATATGCCGAAATTGGATTTGTAAAGCCAAACTAATCATAATCCGGATATGTTTCATATGGAATCCGCAATTGCAAGAACAATTCAGTTCAGTTTTATAAACGAGGCAACTTGGTATCAAAAAATAAAAGAACTGAATTCGAGCTCAACTTCCACAAACGGATAACCGAACAATCCATGAAACCAGCGCATTCACAGCCGAGTTCAACATCTACTAAAAAGAATCAAACAGTATCAGAAGTTGGCATAACAAAAGATATTCCAAAATTGCACCAACTCAAAACCATATCAGATAAAAGTAGGTTATCCAGGCTGTATCAGAGATAGTAAGGGATACCAAACCAAGCCCAAACCAGATATGAAAAACTGAACTGAAATTTGAACTTAAAGCTGCATCAGGAAAATCAGCACATCAGTTCTAGTCCATCAAAACCAAACCAGTTCAAATATCAAACAAATTCCAAACTCTGTTACACGCTAAAATGATGCTATCCTAAGCCATTCCACCAATAACAACAAGTTCCTAATAAACTACTTTCAGCAGCAAATTTCCAAGAGCATCCACTTTGCAAGTTAATTCCTCAAAGTTTCCAGTGGATCAATTTGATATGCACATAGAGTTTTCCTCAACGTTCCGATCTTTTCTTCCTAAATCAGTTTGAATCACCAGCTACATGAGAACGGTTAATGACAAATCAAATATGTCTCAAATAGCAAGACAAAAAGGAAGTGGGAGGAGTTTCAGCCCTCAGTTATTCATCATTGGGCGTGAAGTTCGAGCGGCCGGGAGAGCCACGACCGAAGCACGTTACCAACTCCCTACCGATTGTCGAGTTGCATAGCATATACGAACAAAAACTCAACAGATTGCGAAGACACCAACCACATAGGGGCAGCCACATACAAAATAGTGGTTCAGACCCTGAGGTCATCATCACCGTGTAACCTTACTCAGCGGCGTCGACCCGACAATAACCGCATTATCAGTTCCCTCTGAAAGAAGAAGAAGAAAAGTGAGTGTATGTTCCAAACCGATATTCATGACCGAAACGAATTGAAGACCGCACATTAGATCACGAAGAGACATTTATTTGTTCTGAAATAACCAAACATTTATCAGTAAAAAGCATATCAGCAGCAATCCATAACCAGACACCAAGCAAGGTTGGCTTGAATATCTGCAAAATTCACTAAAAGTATCAGAATGCAAGCAAGATGAGGCAGTTATATCAGAAATGATAAAGGGCTCCAGAATTCATCAGAAAAATGAGATGGTCGAACAACAACATCAGTTAATAAGCCCAAAAGGCTGTTCTGAATCAGTTTTGAATAGCCGCGAACGAACAAGCAAAGGACATAACAGAGAACATCACGGCAACCTGGTTTCGCATACCAAGTTCAGTTCAAAGTACGCCTCAACCAAATGTGCAGGCCACGGTGGAGAAGCAAAATGCGAAGCCGAGGCTCAGCTACGAACATCATTGCCCCAAAACTCGCAGCCGCTATCAAGTAAATGTTTCGAAGCAACATTAAACGAATCCAGATAACCAGTTTGTGTCCAATCCAGTGTTGGAAATGAAATCGAAATATAGTTCGAGGTCGTAGCCGCCAAAATCAAGTCGAACCTGGATCCCTCATTGGATAAATCAAAAAGGAAACCGAATCAGAACATATCAGAATCCAATCAAGACAAAAATGGCAAGTTCAAATCACATCAGAAAATTCCACAAATCAAATCCCAATCACACTCAGTGGTAGTCAAAAATAACGTAAAGAAATCCAAAGGCCCAAAAAGAGGAATCAAAAGAGAAATTATAAAAGGGAGCAATATCACCTCGTGTGAAACCCTAGACGGAGGGGGTGAACAAGATCGCGAACAAAACCCTAGCGAGATCGAGAGGGAACGAAAAAACCCTAGAGCGAAGAACAACGCGAACAAGCCGCCACGGAAGATCGCCGTCGCCGTCCGGCGGGGAATCAGACCGCGATCCATCTTCGAGCCTCAGAATATCTTCATCATCGGCCGCCATTTTTCACCAAAACCGCCAAGAACACCGAGGAAATTGTAAGCCATTGCGTGGGGATTCGATTTCTGATGATTGTTAATTGTTTTGTTGTTTTTTTTCAGAAACATCGTGGAGAGACAAGAATACGAGAGGGAGGAAGACGAAGGCGATGAAGGATGAGAAGCGGCCGCGAGACACATTAGGGTTTTGAAACCCTAAGTCTTTTTTTTGTTTTACATTTACAACTGGGTTGGGTCCGGAGGTGATTACCGGCCCAACCCCCTTTATTTTTGTTTTTATAAATTGTTTTTTTTTAAAACCTCTTATTTTTGTTTTTATAATTAAAAAAATTGTTTTTTAAAACCTTTTTTAAAAATATTAAAGTTGTTTTTTTTAAAACCTTTTTTTATTAAAAATTGTTTTTTAAAATAAATAAGCATCAAAATTTTCTTCAAAATAATAACTAAAAAACATTTTTTAAAATAATAACATCAAATATTTTTTTAATTTGTGGATAATTAAGTTAAAGCTATTAAAATTAATCTCTTTTTATGCTTAAACTTCTTTTTTAACCTAAATCAAAATTTTTTCTTTATACACAACAAAAACCACAAAATTTGCATCTTTTTCTTCACTGTCTTTCACTCGATGGCCGCCTGACTTTGCCCATTAACGCGTGTGCAGCCTATTACATTGCGTTTTTATTTAAGTTTCATCATTATTGTAATTGCTCCTCTCATGTAACCTCGCGAATCCTAACAATCGCGCTTTAGTTTCTGTCTTTAAGTTTCTGCTTGTATGCCTTACTGTCTGCATTTTTATCTCTGTTTGCATGATTCAATTTCTCACACTTTCACCAATTATTCTGTCACACTACACACATCCGAAGGTTAGGTCTAGCTTTTGGTCTCCGCGCCAATAGTCCTCAACTTCAAACCCTTTCACCTTACAAACCCTAATTTTCCATAAATGTCTCGCCGCAGACAAAATTACCCCTTTACCCTAGCATTAGGTCAAAGAGCCGCCGCGCTCATTTTAGGGTTTCCCGCCGCGGAATCCCTAACCTAATTTAACCCTAATTACAACTTAACAATTCAACGTAGAGGTTTGGAGTTTCTACACTCCGCGTAAGCGTGTCCTTAAGACATGTTTATTCCCCTTGAGACCTTGACCACAGTCAAGAAGTCTCTAACCTCCCTTTTGAGGGGAACTACGATTACTCTAATTCCACTCCCGTAAGGATACGTAGGCACAAGATGCGACGTCTTGCCGAGTAAACTTAGAATTAACCCCTAGGTCTTTTTTCTCACTTTTAATCTTTTGTACATATACCTTAAGCAAATGAATAAAGCAAAATAGTAAGCATTGAACAAAAGGTTCCTGTAGAGTACTACAGAAGTTTAGGGTGCTAATACCTTCCCTAATCTTAACCAACCCCCGAACCCTAGATCTTTCCCCGCATTGTGTTTACGATGCAAAAATAGGTTTTCCCTCTTTTGACCTTTTCCTTCGGATAAATCAAAGAGCGGTTGTGAACTGAATTGTGATTCAAATTAATTAATATTTGATATCCTATTTCCACCGCAACAAGAACCTTGGGGAATCGTGATGATTGCCCCAATTCCACTACCGTATGAGTTAACATCACCATCAAATATCATCTGCCACTAGGAGACCGGCTCAGGACCTTCGTTAGGCAACGGTTCATCACAATCTTTCATCTTTAGATACATGATGTCTTCGTCAAGAAATTCAAATTTCATAGGTTGATAGTCTTCGACCGGTTGTTCGGCGAGATACTCTAACAGAACACTCCCTTTGATGGCTTTCTAGGAAACATACTGGATGTCGTAATCTGTCAGTACCATCTGCCACTTGGCAATCCTTTTGGAAAGTTCTTGCTTTTTGAATACATATTTAATCGGATCCATCTTTGAAATCAGCAAGGTTGTATGATTAAGCATATACTGTCTCAAACATTTGGCAGCCCACGCGACTGCGCAACATGTTTTCTCCAACATCGAGTACCGAGACTCACAATCTGTGAACTTTTTACTCAGATAGTATATTGCATGCTCTTTTCTTCCAGTCTAGTCATGCTGACCGAGAATACCACCCATACTATTCTCAAGAACCGTTAAATATATGATCAAAGGTCTTTCAGTGGCTGGGGGTATCATTATCGGAGGTTCCTGCAAATATTCTTATATCTTATCAAACGCCCTTTGACAATTTTCATTCCAGACAACCGCCTGATCTTTCTTTAGCAATTTGAACATTGGTTCGTACGTGGCTGTGAGATGAGATATGAACCGAGCAATGTAATTCAATCTCCCCAAGAAATCAGGAACCTCTTTAGCCATTTTCGGCGCAGCCATATCTTGAATAGCTTTTATTTTTGCAGGATCGACCTCGGTTCCTTTTTCACTGATAATAAACCTCAACAGCTTTCCTGACCTGACTCCGAAAGTACACTTGTTAGGGTTCAACCTCAACCTAAACTTCCTGAGCCTCTCAAACAGCTTCAACAAGTTAACCAGAGGTTCCTCCTCCGTTTGCGACTTTGTTATCATGTCATCAACATAGACCTCAATCTCATGATGAATCATATCATGAAACAAAGTAACCATAGCCCGCTGATAGGTTGCCCCTGTGTTTTTCAACCCAAAAGGCATTACCTTATAATAGAAAGTCCCCCATGGTGTGATAAACGTTGCTTTCTCCATATCCTCCGGTGCCATCTTGATCGGGTTATAACCGGAGAAACCGTCCATGAAGGAAAACACAGAATATTGAGCGGTATTATTGACCAATGCATCAATGTGGGGGAGCGGGAAATCGTCCTTTGGGCTCGCCTTATTCAGATCTCTGTAGTCAACGCACATCTGTACCTTCCCATCCTTCTTAGGCATATGCACCATGTTGGCGAACCACGGAGGGTAAGTTGTTACGGCTAAAAATCCTGCGTCCAACTGCTTCTGGACTTCTTCCTTGATTTTTATAGCCATATCTGGTCTCGTATGCCCGAGCTTCTGCTTGACTGGCAGAAACTCTTTACGCAATGACAAGCGACGAACCATAATGTCAGTGTCAAGCCCAGGCATGTCTTCATACGACCAAGCAAAGATATCACTATACTCATGGAGCATTTCAACCAACCTTTGCTTGCAGCGCAGCCCCTATCCGAACATTCCTCACAACTTCCTCAAAACCCAAGTTAATAACCTCGATTTCCTCCTGATGAGGCAGAATAACCTTTTCTTCCTGTTTCAAGAGTCTAGCTAGCTCTTCTGGTAAGTCTTCATCTTCATCAATCTCTTCTTCGGCTAGAAACATCGGATTATCAAAGTTGAAGCGAGTCATAGATGTCTCTGGCGCGGTGTCATCTGCAATGTGAACCCTACAATGATAATGGTTAAATGCTTAAAATGATATGCAAAACAAGCACAAAGCCACATTGCCATTTTATTGTTAAACATAAAACAAGAAAAATAAGGATCACAATATTTGAATGTAGAAAAACGCCCTTTGATTAATTGAAAAATATTGTGCAATCATAAATAATAAGGCCCTGAAGACAAAAAACCACTATGCTCCGGGTAGAACATAGGGTTGTACAATAATCAGAAAAACAAAGTATTACTCTTCCGTTGTCACTTGAATGAATTCCTCGATAGACTAATTGTTGAGGCTTTGTCCTGGAAAGCATGGCTGAATCCACAAGTCCATATCGCAGTCGCTATCCCCGTCTTCATCTGAAACAACATTGATCTGCTCGAAGATAACCCCGCTTTTGGTAAACTTAACTGGCCCTTTGTAGCGCGGCAGGCTCTGTGAGGATGATGAAGCAGATGGGCGGTATCTCAGGCCAAGCTTATCCTGCTTATGGGGTATATCCAACACTTGACCCCAACTTGGTGTTGCCCCAGCCTGTACCACTGCCTGGGCTTCTTTGAATGATGACATGGCCACTTCGGGCGCTTTGCTCACAACAGACACCTTGTCTATGATCTGTACCGTCTCAAAGGCTTGACAAAAAGTCTCATGGGATTCACCATCCACCTCAACATATTTAAACGAAGATAAATGACTGATCATTATATCCACGGATTCACTCAACAGGAGCTGTAACTTCCGTGCTGCCTATATCTTCTGGTGCAGCGTGGAAGTTACAGCTCCTGCTGAGTGAATCCATGGACGACCCAACAAATAGCTATAGGCAGGCTAAATGTCCATAATATAGAATACTGCATCAAATACTTCGGGACCAACTTGAATAGGCAACGTCACCTCCCCGAATACAGACCTTCTGGTGCCATCAAAAGCACGTACCACCAGGTCACTTGGTGTACAGATCAACCCTTTCATGTCCAACTTCATCAGGGCCTTCTTTGGAAGCACATTCAAAGACGATCCTGTATCTACCAGCACATGGGACAGGACGGATCCACGACATTCAATTGAAATGTGCAGCACACAATTATGATTCATGCCCCTTGGGGTCAAGTCCAAATCTGTGAAACCTAGACCATTTCCTGCATTGATGTGCGCTACAACCCCTTCAAGTTAGTTAACCGATATCTCTTGCGGCACGTATTCTGGTGCGCTTCTGAACATAACAGGAGTGACAAAATAGAGATTTTGGAGGGAGTCAGTTGCAAGTGATCTACTATCTTGTAATCACTCTTTCTTATCAAGCTCATGAATTCCTCTGCTTCCTTCTACAATGAACTCTTCTCTCCAGCCGGAGAAGTTTCTTTCACCACAGCCTTCTTACCCTTATCAACTCTGTCAGCAACCACTTCAGGTGATGAGAACACTCTTCCGCTTCGAGTGATTTCCGCAGCTCCCACTAGATTATCCATATAATTAGTCGGCAAGCTCTTCAATTCATGTTTTTGGCCCATTACAATATACCTCCGCTCCGTAGTTCCACAGAATTGCATTGGTACTCTCATACGGCACATGCCCGACGTTGGTGATGATAACGGTTGGCGGCCTTGGCGCAGAAATAGTTAAAGTTTTGTACGGGATCAAGATTGTTGCAAACTCATTACTTTCCTCAACCATTATCTCTTCAGACTTCTTCTCAATGATCCGGTCACACTGCATCATTCCTTCATTCGTCATACCCTAAATACAGCTCTTCAACTCTGCACATCCCTCAGGATGACCTAAACATTCAGCACACGATTCATTACAGCCCAGGAATATCCCTCTCTTCAACAACTTTTCCTTCACAAAGCCCAACGGCGTCTTCGAATCATTGACATCAATTATCAGATCCAAACTCTCGTCTTCAATGATTGCACTGACTCCGGTTTCCCCATGGTTGGGCATGGAGTTCTGCACGACGTTGGGAGCATCGTGAGAAACATTTATTGCCTTGCTATCCACCAAATCTTGGACTTTATGTTTGAAGGCCTTGTAGTTATCAATGTTGTGCCCAGGTGCCCCGGAATGGAACTCACAACGAGCATTTGCATCATAACTGGGTGAAGGTGGTCCAGTCAGAGGAGCTAAAGTTCACTTTTGGATTAACTATAGTTGTAGAAGATGTTGAAGCAGTTGGGAGTAAGGCATTGAAGGTGCATCAAATTGTCTATTTGCTTCCCGACCCCGATCTTGAAATCTTTTATAACCCTGTTGATTCTGTTGTTGTTGTTGTTGTAGTTGTTGTTGAGGAACGGCTGGAATTGTGATACTAGAAACCTGCTGCTACTGCTGACGATTTTACTTGCGTTGATATCTATTCCTTTGGGAACTAGAAACTGAATTAGTCTCGCCTTCACGCTTTTTATTACTAAACACCTTTTTACCTCCTCCTCTAGATGAGGACACTTCACCAGATTTGATCTTTCCTAGCTTTATCCCATTCTCTACCCTTTCTCCGGTGATAATCAAGTCGGAAAAGCTACCAGACATGCTACTGATAAGCTTCTCATAATAGACACCAGGCAAAGTAGCCACGAATATATCAATCAATTCACACTCTACCATCGGAGGCTGCACTCTCACTGCAAGTTCTCGCCACCTTCGGACGTATTCCTTAAAGCATTCACCGGTCTTTTGAGACAAATTCTGAAGTTGGACCCTGTTAGGAGCAAGGTCAGTATTATACTAATAGTGCTTCACGAAGGAATCAACTAAGTCTCTCCAATTGCAGATATTAACAGGCTCCACCCCCATATACCACTCAAGCGAGGGTCCAGACAAGCTGTCTTGAAAAAAGTGCATGAGCAATTTTTCGTCATCCGAGTAAGCAGACATCTTGTGGTAATAAGAACACAAATGGACCCTTGGGAAAGTAGTTCCCTTATACTTGTCAAAGTCAGGGACTTTGAACTTCAGCCGAACTTTCAGATTTGGGATCAGCCCCAGATTGGCCATGTCTAGCCCCATGGAATTCTAATTTTCAAAAGATCTCATCTTTTCTTCAATGAGCCTGAACCTTTTGTCAGCCTCAGATGGTAGTCCAACACCAATATCTCGCATTGAAAAAGAATCCTCTTGTTGGTCCTCATCCCATTGAGGAACATTGTTACCATGCACAACGCAAACCTCTTCAGGGATTCCACCTACGTTGCCTCCGCCCGTAGGGATAACTAGTGTAGGAACAGCATGAGCATGTGGCATACCATCACCACGAGGAGGAATAGCAGCAGTACCTCCATGAAGAACACCATTATTATCAACACGAGCAATCAATGGTTGGACCAGAGTCCTCAGCTGCTCCTGGCCATTTGCCACACCCTACATCAGCTCCATAAACTAAGCCATCATATCCCTCATCTCCTGCATCTCAGCTTGCACTTGTTCCATAACTCTATGCTGATTACCTCTAGTGGCGTACCGGCGAGTAGTCTTGCCGTCTATCCTGAAACAATATAAAAAACCCATATGGGTAAGAAAAATTGTTCCGCTGCACCTGCTATGCAAAATACAGACATGTATATGTGCAACATGTAAATTTCCCCCGATTCTAGTTCCAAGAATAACAGCACGACAATGGAGAACCCATAGACAAGCATAGAGCCAAACTCCTCATACGTACAAGAAAAGGCCAATAGGCAATGTACAAGCATACAACTGAGAACAAAAAAGGTGACCTCAGCCAATAGGTCTGGTGATGGTCAATACAAATACAAGCAACAAGCTACAAAGGAAATGAAATACATCATGTACGACAACGAGCACGAAACTCCTCCAACAGCTCATGTGTCTCAGGATGGTCTGGTCTGACGAGTAACCCCTGAATGAGCACCTCTTTCTGTCTGATAGTAGTCTGTAAATCCTCAACAAAGTCTTCCCAGGCTCCTTCACCAAAGAATTCCTCTAGCTTGCACCTCTTCGAATCATCCCTCAGCTTGTAATCCTCCAAGGTAGCCAAAGCTTCGTTCAATCTGCAATCACTATCACGCCTGAGTGAAGCTTCAACTGCAGTCTTCTTATCCTTCGCTTTGAGCTGTGTCTTCAGTCTAGCAATGTGCTGCTTTAACTTATCCTCACACTCCTTGTTATTGGAAAGAGTAGCATTCCACTGATCATTGAACTTGGAAATCTCCAGATAAGCCCTATCCAAGTCCTTCTTCTTAGAAGCGAGAACATCACCGACGACTTTCAGATCTAAACCCTAATGTTCTCGAGCACTAGTTTGCTTGGTCAAGCTTGTACCCAATCTGTTGACAAGCTCAGTCGGCCTCTTGAAAGAGTGCACATCTTCAATCTTCTCACCCCGGAGCTGAATGATCTCTTTCTCTAATTCTTCATTAGCCTCCCAGAGCTCCTCTTTCTCAAACCGAAACTGGTTGTACTTCGGAATATCCACAGTGGTAGGTTCCTCAATCATGAGAGGATACAAAGGCTCTATAGACGAGAAAGGCATCAGAAACCTCTTTGCTCTAACCTGGATCCAAATCAAATAAGGGTTGTAGCCTCAACTGTTACTCTTTCCGAGAAAAGATTTCCTTTTCCTGTGAACACTACTCTATGCTCTCTATACTCTAGCCAAAGTATCACACTCCAGCAATCCAGTGAGATACAGAGATTCCTGTATCTCTTCTTCCTTAGGAGGTTCTCTCAGCGCGTACCCGAACTGTCTGACCAACAAAGATGGGTTATAGTTGATGCACCCTTTCCTTTCGACCAACAGAACGTTAGGATATCCACCACAACTATAAACAATCTCTGTACCAAGCAGGTCTCTGTCAAACCAGATAATGTTCTCAGCAGACAATCCCATCAACCTTTCTAACCATTCTGAAGTACCAGCAGTAGCAACAAATGGACCTGTCATGGGAAGATGACTAGGAAATCACCTGTACAACAAAGGAACACGGCACGATACATTCTTCCCCCTCCGATTCTCATTCCTGTGGTGAACAGAATGATAGACGTCGCCCAAAAGCATAGGTACTGGATTCCCTGAAGCAAAAATGTAGAAAGCATCTATGTCTACAAAATCCGTAAGGTTAGGAAACAATATGATACCATAGATAGAAAGAGCTAAGATGGCGCTAAACACAATCCAACAACCATCTTTGGCGAACTACTGAGCCTTGTCAATCAGAAAAGGTAAAGGAAAATCAGGCATCCCAACCCTCTTGATCAACTTCCCCTCCAACTCTAAAACATCTAAATGCAGAGCAGCTACAAGCTTAGCCAGATCAGGCTCAACTTCGGTGTGATAGAATGGCATCTGATCAAGAATAGGCACTCCCAACAACTTAGAATACTCCTCTAAGGTAGTCTCCAGAACATAATCTGGAAAAACAAAACACCTCAGTGGTGCATCATAGAACTGCATGAGAGTATAAAGACCACCTATCTTATATATTGAAGGCTTGCAGACACATCTCAACAATTTCCCAAAAGATTGCTTGAAGTCTTCCATCACCCTCTTGTCAGCCATGGCAATCAAGCTCAGTAAAGAACCAATGTCTAGAGTTGGAAACTTGTATGCCACTGACTACTTCAAGGGCTCCATGTCAGCAGTAAGGGAACAAGATCACTAGAATTGAGGAGGAAATATGCACCTGCAACATAGACACATGTTAATGAAAATGCAGATGAAATTGCACATGCAAATGCGAACAGGGGATCAAGATTGTTGTGCTGTTGATTGAGAAGAACCAGCGCTCCGCTTTAATAAAAACATAGCACTGTCACAGATAGGAACCCCTTGTATCAAGAACACAGATTCACACTGTAAAGAAAACCAGGTAGTTTGGAAGTCAAAGTTTCTTCCATAACCCAATCCCTCTCACAGGTATGGACCTATCCACTGATAAGGTTCGACATCCTATGTGTTCATCAGCGTCACTGACTTTCGAGAAACGATGATACATTCACCATTTCTGCTTTGGCATCATAATCTCACTAAGAGGCCTCACTTAGCTGAATCACAAATGATCGATCCCCAGAGTCGACAATCCTCAGATCCAAGATACCCTCAAGTCCTAAGGACTGGAAAGGAACTCATCAAAGAGAATCTCGTCTGAGTGCAAATTTCATGGGAACTTGTGCATGCTAAGTGTCGCTACTGCGAAAATAGGGTGCCCGCAAAACAGAAGAGTCACCACCTTTCGTTATTTATCCCACAGAAAGGGAAAGGAAACGATCAGAAAAACCTGACGAAAAGGTATAAGACAAGGTCATCGCAACCATGTCTGGGTTCGGGAGTCGGTTACGCAAGGGGAAGGTATTAGCACCCCTCACGTCCATCGTACTCGATGTGATCCAAGCTTGTTGTGTTTATCTAACGGGTTGGTTTAACTATCTACCTATCAAGACTGGTCTGAAAAGAAAAGCAAATGACTCGACAAAGCGTTGCGCTTCGTGCCTACGTATTCTCGTCAGAGAACGAGAAATCAGAGTCAATGTAGTTCGGCTAACTACGGGTGAAGGATGGGGGGAGGTGGCTCGCCAATACGTCAGTATTGTGCCAACGTACTCTCAACAAATATGAGAGATCAGAGCATACATAGTTCGGGATAATACGGATTACGGGGTTTAGATTCATCTGTTTTTCCGAGTAGGGTTAACAAACAGTTCCAGGAGTTTGGTGTATGCAGCTTGCTCGTCGAAGACTCATGCGTTACTGTTTGCAGTAGAACTGAGAGTTAACGACACTCTTTTTCTGAAAACGTTTCCTCAAGTTAAGGGCCCAGGGGGCAAAAAGAGTTTGAGATTTTTTTTCTGTCTTTTACGGAAGAAGTGCTTTTTATGGATGTTTGCAACTAATATCGCACTAGAGACTATGACCTAGGAGTGAATGTGTCGCATGTTACCCAAAGGGCACCATACTAAACATCCTGATTATTGGAAGGAAATCCTCCGATAACCATTTCCTATGTAGCTTAAGGCTTATAACGTACGATATCAATTAACCTTTATTACTGTATTTTGATTTGTTTGAAGATGAGAAGAGAGAGGACACAACTAAGGGGAAACTATTAAGTCCTAACAGTTGTCATTCCATGGATTCATCCTATGGTTGAGGTTTGAAACAGGGAACTACTAGATGTTGTCATGCAAAGGTTTCAACCTAAAGTCTAATCATCACTTCCTTAAACAAGGAAGTGAGAATCCTAGGGGGTCATATCAATGGGAAACACGAAAACAACTGCAAAAATCATTAAAGCAGATAAACAGCAAAGCCAAACAGTAAAGATGCAAATGCAATGCAGCAATACAAGCAGAGGGAGACTCACTCAACCTCTAAGCAGTCAAGCAAAGAAAACAATCAAAACAAACAAGCAAAGGGAGGGTCACCTCAACCTTTATATGCAAATACATCAGATACAAAGAGAAAAAACAACACACAAGCAAGGGAAGGATCACCTCAACGCTTAAGGCAAGCAAGCAGAGGGAGACCCACTCAACCTCTTAATGCAATCATGTACCTACACTTAGACTACCCTAAACATGAGCTACCCTAATGCAACACGCCACTCAATCATGAATGAAGGAAAGGAATTATGAAAAATAATGAATTCATTCCACAAGTAATCACACAAGGCATCTATCCTAAAGAAGGGAATTGATGATGGGATGCATGGTGTATACCAAAGGCATCCACCATGATGTTCAACCAAAGATGAAGTTTGATGAAGGGAAACATGATGTGTACCAAAGGTATCCATCATGATACTCAACCATTCATGGAAGAATTGAATTATTCATGGGAAGCATGATGTATACCAAAGGTATCCATCATGGCACTCAACCATTCATGGAAGAAATTGAAATCATTCATGGAAAGCATGATGTATACCAATGGTATCCATCATGACACTCAACCATTCATGGAAGAAATTGAAATCATTCATGGGAAGCATGATGTATACCAAAGGTATCCATCATGACACTCAACCATTCATGGGAGATTGAAATGAAGGGAAGCATGGTGTATGCCAAAGGCATCCACCATGACACTCTACCATTCATGGGAGATTAGAAATGAAGGGAAGCATGGTGTATGCCAAAGGCATCCACCATGACACTCTACCATTCATTGGAGATTAGAAATGAAGGGAAGCATGGTGTATGCCAAAGGCATCCACCATGACACTCTACCATTCATTGAGAGAATCATCCTCCTAAGAGGCTTCAGGATGAACCCTAAGGACTAGTTAAGGATCACCTAAACTAAAAGGGATTAAAGGCTCTATCAAGGCCTAATCTAGGTTATTAGTAGGTCTCAGCCTAAGCTTGATCCTATCAAGGAGCAATTAAAAGCTTAAAGTTAGCTAAAGGTTCACCTTTAAGTTTAAACTAAGGGGAAAGTTAGATTAGGATCACCTAAACATCATCAACTTGTAAAATGGGGTAATAATAGAAAATCAATTGTAAAAATCCTAAGAAAAATCCTAGATGTCCAAAATGTGTTAAGAATCTTATGGTAGAAAATTCAGGGTCAAAACCTAAATCTAAGGGGTCTAAACAATTTCTACATCTCAAGGTGTACTAAAAGGATACCATAAGGGGGAAGTCCTAAAAACCTATCTCAAACTCCTACTTAGAATCATCTAAAAAATGTAAGAAAAATCATACAATATCCTACAATGTGTCAACATTCATCATGTAAAAGATCAGAGATTAAATCCAAGCATTGATATGGAAACAAAAATCTAGAAGTTAACATGGCATTATTCCTATTCATGGAAAAGCACATAAAAGAAAAATACAAAATAAATTGGAAAAAGAATTAAAATTGCAATTAAAAAATATGGAAAAATTCTACACACATTCAAGTATCTCAAATATTTTTCTCATGATGTATTGAACTCAATTATCATTTTTTCTGAATTAATATGAACAAGCAATCAAATGAAATAAAGAGAAAAAATGAAATTAAAGGGAACACTGGCCAGGGGGTGCATCCAGTAATTCTCTACGTGCTATTCATTATTGGGCTGCGAAGGGGGTGCTGGTAGAGGACTGAACACGGGCCCAGCTGAGTCAAAACTCAGCGTTTCACATTAAACCAAGGGCAACTCGCGGATGAACAACAACCGCACGATGAGTGTAACAGGTCAAGGCATCAAACGATCTAACGACTGGTATGAATTCTGGAGATTTTAAAAGAAAAACGGAGGGAACATCCATGCGCAGTGGGGGACGGTAGCGACGGTGGCCGGAGGTGAGCTCCGATCATCTTCTTCATCATGTCAACAATGGCATTTTCTCGTTTCTTAACCAAAACTGTGTATTTTTTCGTGTAGAATCCAAATATCAAATTTGTTTTCACTTTCCTCCATTAAAACTCAAAAATCATAAACCTCCAAGAATCTTTCAAGAATTATCAATTTTCACAAAATCCAAAATTGAAGCCACTAATCTCTTCCTCTCACTTCCTACATCAAAAATCTATGTTTCTTTTCCATTTTCATTCAATAATTAGAGAGAAATTCGAACTACAACCTAAGGTGCTCTGTCAAGAATTGTCATGAAACTTAACCGTTCTAATCCTAAAACGTTCTATACACTCTAAGGATCACAATCATGTGAAAATAGCATAGCAATTCATCAAGAACAGAGCTTATGGATGAAAGTTAAGAACCTGGTTTTGAGCTTCAATGGAGGCTTGAATTATTGATGAAGCTTCAAGCAAATCGTCCAGAATCCATCAATGAAGCTCACTGAAGCTTTTTGGAATGGTGATTTGGACTGAAAATGGCTCTATCTTCAAAATCAATTTTCCAAGTTTCTCCACTTTTTCTCAATTCAATTTTCTGTTATCTCCACCAAAATTTTGTTATGGCAGTTAGGAATCATCCAAAATGTTATATGTAATGGATCTAGAGTGATTACAAGCCCAATTGGAGCCCATGGCAGCCCAACTCAAAATCAAAATTTCCAAGTTTGAAGCTTTTCTGTTATGGTGAGAACAAAGCCAAACCACTTGCAAACTGATCCAATTTCCTTTCTTGTGATGTAAGGAAGATGTGTGGATAGGATTGAGGCTTTGGAAATGAGTCTATGGTTGATTTTCATTATGTTGCTTTTTGGTGAAGAAACCATGAAATTGGCAAACCAAATGAATTCAACCTTGACTTCTGATTTTTTCAATGTTCTTAAAATATCACTTGGACTCAAAACAAGCACAAATATGGCCTAATTTGGTTCCAAAATGAATTGGTTTGAACTAGCCCTTTTCATGCTTCCTTTTATGATTCATTCATGAATTTTCTTCAAGCATTGCTCATTCTAATCCATATCAATGGATTCTTTGTTCATGGTTGGACAAATAAAATCATTTTGAACAACTTTCAAGTTGGACAAAATTCGATTTGAGGTATGTAAGATGGTGAAATTGGTTCATAACCAAAAATGGCCTATAATCTCAAATTCCCAAAATACCGTTGTCTTGCAAAGCTCATATCTTGAGTTCTACAAATCCAATCATGAACTTCTAGTACTTTTTAGAAAGATAAGAAGATAAGGAACAACATTCATGTTGCCAAAAGTTCATGAGAATCATCCTTCTAGGTCAAAAATGTCATGCAATTTGGTTGACTTTCAAGCTCAAAATTCACATTCATTCGATGACCTGTAACTTGTCTGACTCATTACTTGAGTTGTATAAACCCTATCAAGGACTTCTAGTACTAAAATTAAATCTATGATCATGCTATACAACAATCATGTTCGGGTCAAGGTGAGATGAAAATCACATCATGAGTTATGCGGTCTTGAAGTTAGGCACCAAACCAGGGGATTTTACACTGTCAAGCATAGCAACCCTAGCCCAGGAACTCCTCACACTCTAGATTCAATATGAGTTGACCTTGGAATTATCCCTTGGGCATCTTAATACATCAATCCATGATCACATGGCCTTGGGATTAGGTCTCAACCTTCTTTAAATCATCAGTTGACCCAGGGTTGACCTGATGAAAACCCTAATTACACCAATCTTGGTTGTAGCTTCATATTCTTCACATAATGACCTGTATAGCCTTCAAAATAACTTTCAACACTTCTCATGAGCTCTCTCAACGCTTCAAGTCCAACTCCATGGATTAAAAATCATCTGAATAGCTTCCCACAACCTTCAAGTTAGGAGATGTGCATTCTTGGCTTCAACCACTCTCTCTGAGAATCTTTAACTTCATTGATGAGGATATCAACCCTTGAAAACTTGAATAAAAATCTTAGATAGCTTCAGAGCCTTGGTAGCCTTTTTTTGGTAGTCATACCTCTTGATCCCCTGCACACATGTCAATGCAATGCAGATGATAATGCTAGAATGAATGCAATGAAACACAAGCTAGGTGAAGCAAAGGTTAGGAAAATTTTGGGGTGCAACAGCTGCCCCTATTCAAACGTCTTGGATCTGACTGGGTGAGAAGCGAACGGCTCTCAAGCAATCGAGATAGAAGACAGTTGAATACCAATAAACCCGGAAATTTGCCAACCGCATAAGCAAACGATATTCTGATGGGGACAAATCTTCGGAAACTGAAATGATAGTTGCACGACAACTAGTTGGAGAATTACTGATCTGACGTATCATATTTCATTGTAGCACTTCGTCCTCAAGTCATCCAGGGATCACCGGTTACACGGTAACTGGTGAGGGATGGTTGATATTGATAGTTGCACGACAACCTGCTGGAGAATGCTTAATCTCAAATCTCCGCCAGGATGATCATCTGATTTCACTGTAGATCTTCGTCCTTAAGTCATCAAGGGATCACCGGTTACATGGTAACTGGTGAAGGATGGTCGATTATGCCTTCGGGTATTCTGCACCACAGTAGAAGAATTCCTTATCATCACCTATGGACTCATCAGGTCGCTAGGAACATCGACAACATCTTCGTCGGACTCCGTCAGTAAGTCAATAAGGGATCACTGGTTACAAGGTAACTGGTGAAAGATGGCTGACTTTGCCGTCAGCCATTCTGCGCCACAGCAGAAGAATTCCTTATCACCGCCTATGGACTTGTCAGGTTGCTAGGAACGTCGACAACATCTTCGTCGGACTCCGTCAGTAAGTCAATAAGGGATCACTGGTTACACGGTAACTGGTGAAGGATGGTTGACTTTGCCGTCGGGCATTCTGCGCCACAGCAAAAGAATTCCTTATCACCGCCTATGGACTTGTCAGGTTGCTAGGAACGTTCGACAATATCTTCGTCGGGCTTCATCAGTAAGTCTTGAAATAGAATCCTTAACCAATCACGGACCAATAAGGATATCCAATCTTTTACCGTCAAGCACTCTGCGTCAGCCTAGAGGAACTTCTTCGACATCACGGTCAGACTTCGTCAGTAAGTTAGGAAATAGAATCCTTAATCAATCATGGAACAAATAAGGATATACAATCTTTTGCCGTCAGGCACTCCGCGTCAGTTGGGCGAACTTTTTCGATGTTACAGTCGGACTTCGTCAGTAAGTCAGGAGGAGTTTGGCACTGCTGCCGGACTTCAATCATCAAGTCTTCAAGGAAATTTCAACTTCTCTACTCAAAACCTGCTAGGGATGACACATCTCCGCTGGGGATTCTGGAGAACTATCAAGTAACTCTGCTCTGGGGATTTCGGAATCATCCTGTGCAAATAAACTCTGCTGAGGAACTCAAGAATCATCCTGAACAAACAACTCTGCTGAGGAACTCAAGAATCATCCTGAACAAACAACTCCGCTGAGGGACTCAAGAATCATCCTGAACGAACAACTTCGCTAGGGAACACCTGCACATAAGAAGAGTAACGACCTAGCTCATGTTTCGCATGCATATGTTTGAGAATGGTGTAATGCTCCACACGGTGGAAATGCTACGCGTTTAGTGTAGACGTTATACAATCATGCAAAATGCTACGACCCTAATCAGCAAAGTAAATTCGGAAAAGAAAATCCTCCTGTCAAGGAGAAAGAACCACTCTGATAGGGAGAAGGAATCATCCTGCTGTGGAGAAGAAGTCACACCAATCTCAATGGACTTAACCTGGGGAAATGATCCTCAGACGACTTTCTACAGGGGACCAAGTTCTACGAGAACTTGTACTTGCTCAACTGGGTATACAAACCGCAAATTGCTGAGGAAACAATGTCAATCACAAAACTAAACTGCACGGCCTTCGCAGATAGAATCTTCCTGGAGACACGGACTCCGATGGGGAAGTACATTAACAACTATTCAACACTCTCCTGGGGAAAACCAATAACGGCTTGAATAGCTTCCAAGGATTCAGCTCTCTTGGGGGACTGCAAACTCGGTTGGGGATAGGCAACCAAACGCTGGAATAAATCCTACTTTTCAGGGAGATCACAACTCTGTGGGGAATTTCAATTCTGCCAGAGACTTCAGTCTGAACTATCGAGAGCTAAACACTTGCGAATAGTCTTCTACGAGAAAACTGCCTGTTGATCCACTGCTGGGAACGGGTATACACCTCTGTGCCTGACTCAGCTGGGGAAATGATAAACCTGCCTAGGATGCATCTGGTTGGGGAGAATCTATCTCCATTCGGGGAGACACATCAATGCTCACAGTCCCATGTTCAGATTCTGTGGGAAAACATTACTGAACCTGCTGGGGAAGAAGGAATCATCCTGATTGGAAAAACATGGCATGAAACGAACTCGAGATGGCTTGCCCCAGAATCTTAACAACTTTTGACAAACTTTGTAGATACGGAGAGGAACGGCTCTTTCGCTTTCAGCTTTTGCCCTAGCCTGTGGGACCTTCGTAACATCCTTTCGAAAGGAAACATGAGATTTCTGTACTCTGGCGGTTTGATGCAAACGGCTTCAGCACTTTGAACCTCATAGAGGTGCTTCAAGTTAATCGCCTTCAGGATAAGGATAGCTTCGGTGCTCTCGGGGTGACCTGCCCCAGCCCTGTCATGACTTTGCCCCTCATGGGTTGATCTGTAGGGAGTGGTACCCTTGGCTGCGAAGGATTCATCAAATCTCGACCTGATTGCCCCAGATTATTGACTTCTGGAATGGCTGACTCCCATGCTGTGATCATTTGACGTAGCTTGCCCCAGTTCACCGGAATATTCTGGCGTTCTGCATTATGTCCTGATCAAATCTTTCCATCGTGGAAACTTTTCTGCTGTCAAGCGCTTACTCGCTAGTAAAACAAACTGTTCTGCATAAAAGACATATCAAATGCAATGCATATGGCAGTTTTCAAAACCCATTCCTGTTCACTGGAAAAATTTTGTGACATAAAATGTATGAAATCATTCATTAACATGTTAACAATAATACAACGTTGTACTGGGAATCCTTTCTAGGAGTCAGTTTCGATGCGATCTTTACCGAAGTATGCTTTCGAAACAAACCTATTTCAATTAGGACTTTTAAAGGATGTAACGTGGTTAGGTTCACGGTTTATGAAAGAAAGGATACGTGCTCAAAATTCATTTTAACCCACCCATTCTCCTTGATGTTCTCCGATCCTACGTTCAGCTAATTCGACCTTAGCGTTCACCTTTCAAAGGTTGAGTGATAGTTCAAGAAATTACACTTTTCGAAGTGACAATCATTCTCTTTTCGTCTTTTGGCGTCCAGAGCCACACGATTTCGTTCTTGTTTGAGGATTTTTCTTTCGTAACCCTTTTCCGTTCTTTCGTTTTTCGTTTTCTCGTTTTTTCATTTTCCCTAACTTTTTCCTGGACTAACTCTTTTGAGTTTCTTCGATATTGAAGTCCAGCGGGGTGCCCTAATTTTTTCCTAAGTCGCTTGCTTTCAAGATTCGACTTAGCGGGCTTTTCTTTTCGATTCTTTTATTTTTCTTTTTTCGAACAAATCGTATGACATCGGCTCGTTTGACTTGTTAAAGAGATTGTGACTGTTTCACTCTTGATCGGCCAGGTTTAACAATCATGGTTTTTTTAGGTATGACCTATAGTGGTGTGATTGATCCTCGAATGGACACTCCTTTTGTAATTTGATTGTTTGGTCAAATTAACTGACACCTACCCTGCCCCAGGTTAAGATTGAGGGTTTTCTATCTTCAGAAAGACACTCCTACAACTAGGCTCAAAGGGGTTAACAAGGGATCATCTTCCTTATATCTCCGGTGTTTGGGATTTGAAACAATGCCTGTACATCATCAACAGGTTTTTTATTCAAAAGCATAGCATTGGAAGCTTACACATCGTTGGATTTCGTCATCCTCCCCAGATTCCACTTAAACAAGCGTTTGAAATAAAAGAAAGCAATAGAGTGAACACGAATGTATTAGTTCAAAACATGCATATTTATTTCATTATCAATATCAATTGAAAAACAACATGCTTTACAAACGAAATTTGCAATTCTAACAGGAAAGAAACTACAAATGTAAAGAAATGACATGATAAAATGCAGGTTGCCAGCTTTCAGGGAACTGGGCTTTCACACTTATTTTTCTGCTGAGGGGAGCGACCCTTTTAAGTCTTCAGACTCAATCAGAAGAATGGTCGTTGTGAGGTCGACTCTAATTCGGGCTTCGATAGTCTTGTTGCAATGGAGCGAGAGGTTGCTGATTCTGAATGGCAGAAACAATCTGGAGACGAGGTCCGAACTAGTGAGAATTCTCTCTGTTCAGGGGCTTTCATCCTTGAGCTCGACCCAGGAACATGAAAAAATTGTGGGCAAGGCGCTTCAGACTTCAAAGACCGCGGGATATGCTTCTGATCTTTCTCAACTTCAGATGAGGTAATGGGAACATCCATCTTTTGCATGATAAGGGACGAATGATGCTTTCATGCCGCCCGGCACGAATTCAATTGCTCTCGACTCAATCATGTCTTGAACCTTATGCTTAAAAGCTTTACAGTTCGTTACACCGTGCCCCAGTGCTCTAGAGTGGAATTCACAACGGGCGTTTACGTCCCAGTCGGGTGGTGGCTGTCCAATCAATGAAGCCAAAGTTCGAGGTTTAACCAACTGAAGTTGGAGCAAGAGTTGCACTAACTGGGCATAATCCAAATGGATTGGATCTAGGATTCTGTTAGATAGTTTCATCTTTTGACCATGTCTTCTGGGGTTGTCTTGAGGAACCAAACATGGTCACTGACGGGAAACGTTCTGACCTTCAAGCTGTGTAGAGGATCTTTTAGGCCTATCATGCCTTGGTGCAGGTTCTGCAGACACCTGTGAAGAAAGTATGTCGGCTGCAGCTTCGGGCATTTGCTCACATTCTCTTCTGAGTATGTTCTTTAACACTTCCGCCATCAGGCCCACCTGACTCTTCAGCTGGTTGTTCTCTTCTTTGAGCGCCTCTTGATTCCAGCGCAACGCTTGCATGTCCCCCATAACCTGCCTCCGCTGGCTCTGAACGTCTTTCAGTTCTGCTTGTACTTGTTCCATTGCTCGGATCAACTTGTGATCAATCCTGAAACAACCTGTAAACACAGACGGTTAGGTAAATAAGCCAGAGGTACATATTATGGAAATGATTCATGCAAATGCAAACGTGTGTCTGTGCCTTAGGGAGATTTCTCCCCCCGATTCTAGTGCCAGCGATGATAATAAGAAGTCTGGATCCAGTCATGGAGATAACGTCTCGTATATATATAAAGCCCAACAAGGCAGCATACAATGTCACTAAATACATGGAGAATCAACAGCATAACCTCGACCAACAAGTCTGGTGATGGTCAGCATACCGCAATGATCAGAAAAATACAAAGGATTACAAAGTAGTCAAGTGCGGCAACGGGCGCGAAACTCTTCTAGCAACTCCTTTGTTTTGGGATGATCAGGCTGAGTGAGTAACCCTTCGACAAGTAACTCCTTCTGCATGACGGTGTACTAAAGACCTTCAACGGAGTCCTCCCACTCTTCTTTGCCAAAACAGTCTTCTAACCTTCGCTTCTTAGACTCAAAAATCTGCTTGCGATCCTTCAGGTTCACAATAGCCTTGTTCAACATGTCTTGAGTGGCGTACCTACGGGCAGTCTCATCATCAAACTTCTTCTCACTGGCCTTCAACTGAGGCTTTAACTTGGAGATCTATTGCTTCAGCTTGTCCTCCCGCTCTTTGTTGTTGGCCAGAGTGGCATTCCACTGCTGGTTGAATTTGGAGATTTTCAGGTAAGCATTGTCCAGGTCCTGCTTTTTGGTGGCAAGCACATCATTGACAGCCTTGAAGTCCAAACCTAAACGTTCACGTTCATCCCTTTGTTCGGTCAAGTTTGTGCCTAGCCGACTCACCAGCTCTGTCTGTTTTTTGAAGGAATAGACGGCTTCGTTCCTCTCGCTTCTAAGCTGAACGAGTTCTTTTTCCAACTCCTCGTTGGTCTTCTTCAGCTCTTCCTTCTCAGCCAACACCTGGTTGTATTTCTTAATGGACACTGTAGTGGGTTCTTCAACCACTGGAGGGCAATCTTGCTTAGCAGGTGGAAAAGGCATCCCTACTGTTTCCGCCCTGCTTTGAATCCAAGTTACATAAGGAGCATAAGCATGGTTGTTGCTCTTACCCATAAGTGCTTTCCCTCTCCCTGCTGATGTCGTTCCAAGCATGCTTGAGCTTGGCTAACATATCCCCCTCTAGAAGCCCTGTGAGGTACAGAGATTCCTGCACCTCCTCGTCCTTCGGCGGACCTCTCAAGGCGTACGCGAACTGTCTGACAAGTAATGAGGGATTGTAGTTAATACAGCCTTTTCTTTCGATCAAGGGCACATTAGGAAAACCACTGCAGCGGTAGATGACTTCAGTACCTAGAATATCTCGATGAAACCAAACGATGCTCTCTGCTGATAAACCCATCAGGCATTCAGACCACTCAGCTGTGGCTGCAGAGGAAACAAAGAGACCCTTCTTGGGCATGTGGCTATCAAACCATCTGTAGAGTAAGGGTGCACAACATGACACATTTTTGCCCCTTCTGTTTTCATTCTTTTAATAGACAGAATGATATACGTCACCAATCAAGGTGGGCACTAAATTTACCGATGCAAAGATATGGAAGGCGTCCAAATCTATAAAGTTTGACATGTTGGGAAAAAAGATGATGCCATAGATGCAGAGGGCGAGAATAGTGTTGAATATGATCCAACAACCGTCTTTAGCGCATTGTTGGGCTTTCCCAACCAGAAACTGTAGAGAACAACCAGGAACTTCATTCCATGAGGTCAGAAGCAGCTCTGAAGCATCCAGATAAAGGGCAGCAGCCAGGTTAGCCAGATTAGGCTTAGCATCCATGTGAACAAATGGTATCTGATTCTGAATAGGTACACCCAACAATTCAGCATACTCTTCTAAGGTAGGCGCAAGAATGAAATCCTAAAAAGTGAAGCACCTCATCGGAGGGTCATAAAACTGTAGCAATGCATACAACCCATTTAACTCATAGACTGAAGGTTTACGAACCAGACTAAGCAACTTCCCATACGATTTCCTGAATTCACCTTTCATTGTATCATCTGCCAAGGCAGTCAAACTAAGCAGCAAAGTAACATCTGGGGTAGGGAGCTTGTAAGCCACATTTTTCTTCAATGATTCTATGCTAGCAAAACAGAGGGCAAGATTACTGGAACCGGGGGATAGTATATTGTTGCACCCCAATATTTGACCAACATTTATTTACCCATCAAGTGTTTGAAGGTTGATACCTTCATCATAAAGTTCAAGAGATCCTCAGAGGAATTGGTTGAAACCAAGGTTGTGTGTCTCATAACTTGAGAGTTGTGGGTGCTCCTCAGATGATTCTGGGACTTTGAGAATGGACTTGAAGCTTTGAGAAAGCCTATGAGATGTCTTGAAAGCCATCATGAAGCCCAGAGAGGTCATTATGCAAGAATTCAGAAGATTCAACCATGAGTGGTAGAATTAGGGTTTTGACTGGGTCAACCCTAGGTCAACTAATGTTTTGGAGAGGGTTGAGACCTAATCCAAGGGCCATGTGATCATGGAATGATGTATTGAGATGTTATAAGGATTATTCCTAGACCAACTCATCATGATTGAGGAGTTTGAGAAGTTTTAAGCTAGGGTTTCTAAGGATTGACAGTGTAAAATCCCCTAGTTTGATCCCTATCTTCCAGGCAGTTTTATCTCAAGATGTGATTGTTATCTCATCTTCCCCACAACATGAATGTTGTATAGCTTGTTCTTAGCTTTAATTTTAGTGGTAGAAGTCCTTGATAGGATTTGCAGAGCTCAAGTTATAGTTTTGGAAAATTACAAGTCATCTGAGGTATGTGAATCTGGGTCCTTGAAAGTCACCCAACTTGCAGACAACTTTTTCCCTAGTAGGATGATTCCTATGATCTCTTGGTCAACACAAATGTTGGAGATCATCTTCTTATCTTTCTAGAGAGTACTAGAAGTCCTTGATAGGATTTGTAGAACTCAACTTATGGCTTTGACAAGCCAAGGGTATTTTGGTCATTTTGAACTTATAGGTCATTTCAAGCATATGGCCATATCTCCTACTTCCAAGCTTCAAATGGAAAAACTTTCAAAATCAAAGTTTCTTAGAATGATGTTTTAAGGCTAGTAGGGTGGTCATGAGATGTTGGAAAGGCTCATAGCAAAAAGTGATGAAAATGACCTAAAAAAGGGACATAAACTAATTAAAGTGAAATGGAAAATAACAAAATCCAAGCTATAAACCCTAACCATGGCATATGATAGGTCATTTTGACTCCAAAGGATATTTTAAGAACAATGGTTCAGCCACAATTTTGATTTGGGGCCTAAATTTTGGAGTTGCTTTGTAAAAGTCTTACTTGCATAATGGGGTACCTAGCCAAATCAAAGAAAAGCTTAAGAAACAAGGTGTTTAAACATTGCATATTGTCCAAAATACCACCTAAGGGGAAAATTAAGCTAATTACTCATGTTATGGGATTTTGTCATGATATATCTCATGTGGTGAGAATGGAAATGCAAATACCACATCCTAGAAACTTCAAGTTCCATCTAGAGTGATCTAGATGATTCTAGATCTTTCTAAGCATGTCTATATATTGATGGCAAAGCCCATTGATTCAGGGTTGGTGATTGTTGATGTTCATAGTGCAAAAAAGAGAGAATTGACCAAATTTCTCCCATTTTGCAATTCAAGATCAAATCCCAATTCTTCTCCATTTTCATTCTTTTTCTTCTCCACAAACACATTATTCTGATCTTTATGAGTGTTTGCATAGTGATTTGAAGGTGGATCCATGGAAGATTGAATGTGTGGCTTCAAAATTGCAAGAAAAGCAAATTGGATTCAAACTCACGATACAAGCACTATCCATCAAAGCTCTTGCAAACAGAAAGATTAGCATCAATCAAAGATCATTCTTGGCAAGTTTCAAGCATTGGATTGAAGGGTAGCTACACCTGCCATCATCAATTTTCAGGTTTGCAAAAGCCTTCGAAACTCCTTATTTAATCAGCATTAGGTGAAATGGTTAGGATAAGCATGACTAGAGACCATAAGTGATTGATCCTGGGAAGTTTGAGTGCATTCCATGAAGGTTGAAATTTTGACATGATTCTTTAATGACCAAGAACTATTAGGTTAGTAAGTGTTAATATGCGTGCATTAGCTTAGGATGATCAGGGACATGAGGTGAGTATTCTGATATCAAGAAATTGGAGGTTTAAGAAGGTCGAAGTTTGAGTGTTGTTGGAGATTGGTGCTATCGGGTTCCTAGTTCTAGGTGGTTTCAATGGAAACCAAGATCATGGTTGTATTCTGCTTGGAAAATGGATCAGTTTTGCTTTTTGAAGATTTGAATTTGATGGAGAAATGAGGGCATACGAGTGGTGTAAGTATGGCTGTATGAAGCTTCGCGCATGGCTCCATCGCAAACCCTAGAAATGCCAAAGGTTGAAGACGATACAGCCACCATTGATGCGCAGGTGGACCCGTTGACTGAAGCGTTGATCCAGTGGCTGAGATTTAAAAGCATGAATGGAGGGAGAATGAAAGCAGTGAATGCTGCGTTTCATTAAAAGCTCTTTGCTGGGCTTTAATGAATCCTGCTAACCGCACCCCCTTATCCAGCCCAATCATGAAATGAACTCACCTTTCCTGCTATTCGCACCGCATTTCTGTTTCTTTTCTTTGATTTTTAAATGTTTTTTTTTCTGATTAATAAGTGGGCCTAGCGCCTTACTTTCAGCACCTCCCAGATAAGCCCATTATCATTTTCAACGTGATGTATTTGTTTCTTGCACCCCATGTTAATTTCCATATTATATTTTCTTCCAAATTTTATTAAACTTCCAAAAATTCATAATAAAATGAAAAATGCATATTTTTTAATGAGACTTTTTTTCCCGTTTTCCATTTTCTGTCTAGAAAAATATAAAATTATAAAATAGCCATTTTATTTCAGTTTTATATTTTTTGTGCATTTTTACTTTTAATTGCTTTTTTAATGCTTTTAGTTGGTATACTAGCTTGTAGAATTTAATTAGGATAGTTCCCTTAGGATTTTTAATTCAATTATTTTAGGATAATTAGATGAATGGTTTAGGTTCCCCCTGAATTAATTTCATAACTTTGTGATAAGTTTTAGGGTAGTTTTAATTAGGTAGTTCTAAGTAGTATAGAATTTGATTAAAACTTTAGCATAGGATCATAACAATTTTAGATTTAGGATTTATAGGGAAATTTAGTCTATGGGGAATATATGGGACTTAAGGGTAGTTATGTAGGGTCCCCTAGCATTTATATTAGGATTTAATAGAATAATACACTATTTTTAGTTGATTTTTGAATTGAGTGATTGTTTGTGTGGCCTTTAGGGCAAGTTTTGTTAGTTTGCTTTGCTTTGGGGGTATCCCTTTGATTGGAGGAGCTTGGCATCTCATTGTGGAGCTTAGTGGAGCATACTAGAGGATTGGAGGAGGCATGGATTGAAGGCCTGGTTTAGGAGCTTGCTCTCTTTCTGTGAGGTTTGAGACCCTGGAGTCTGAGGGAAGTTCATGGTACTTTCGTGAGGAAGGCACTATGGATGTCTTTCATTCTTTCTTCTCACCTCTTTCCCAAGTATCCAATGAGTTTAGTTTCTCCTGAGGAGGAATGTAAACCGATCACAGTTGTCGAGCCACATGGGATATGATTCCTAAGTGGAAGCCCCCTAGTACTTTCCTGAGGAAGGCACTATGGGTTTGTTCACTTAGTTCCCTTAGTTCATGTAGGATTTCTCAAGTATCCAATGATGTTGGAGCCTTCATGTGAGTTTAGTTTCTCCTGAGGAGGAATGTAAACCGATCACAGTTGTTGAGCCACATGGGATATGATTCCTAAGTGGAAGCCCCCTAGTACTTTCCTGAGGAAGGCACTATGGGTCTGTTCACTTAGTTCCCTTAGTTCATGTAGGATTTCTCAAGTATCCAATGATGTTGGAGCCTTCATGTGAGTTTAGTTTCTCCTGAGGAGGAATGTAAACCGATCACAGTTGTTGAGCCACATGGGATATGAGTCCTAAGTATAAGCCTCCTAGTGCTTTCCTGAGGAAGGCACTATGAGTCTGCCTACTTAGCTCCCTTTCTTTGGTAAGCTTGTTTTGAAGCTTGAAGACTGGGATTGATTTCTCTTGTGTAGGGTTTTGCTTTAGGGCTTTGCTTAGAGATCTGATTAGGGTTTTGTTTTAGGGTTAGGATTAGGGAGAGCTTAGATGTAGATAATTTCTTTCTCAAACATGGATAGTATCCTTCACATCCATTTCTCCCTGTGATTCAAAGTCCTTCCAGGGCATACACCTCTCTCCTTTGGAGGGATTAGTGTTATACCCAGGAGGTAGAACTTTTGAGGGAACCCTTCACTTGATATTGAACCCCTATAGGCCACCTTTGGTGATCAAATAAGCAGTTCAATATCCCCCAGCTTATTCAGTAGTGATTTTTCTCTGTTTGATTAGTCTTGAGAGCTGTCAGAGTTTGAGCATGAAGATGAAGACTTCATTGAAGATTGTTGAAGAGGATGAATCCTTGAAGACTGCCATTCTAGCTGAAGCTTGAAGAGCATGAAGATCAAGTTGATACTTGAAGATCCCTGAAGATAGTGAAGCCCGAAGGTGGAGCTGATCAAAGAAGCTGAAGCTTAAGGGAGAAGATGAGTTGATACTCATGTTGTAGGGTTGATACCTGGAAAGCAGTGGATGATTGAAGTCTGAAGACTGAGTAGCTGCTGGAGGAGCTGAGGCTTTCTTCTGTTTTTCTTTTCTGTATTGTTTGTTTTGCTTGACTTGTCTGTTGCATTAGATTAAGTTCATCTAGAATAAGTAGAATCTAGGAGCATGATTGCATTAGAGGTTGAGTTGCTCCCTCTGCTTGTATTGTTATTGCGTGGCTTTGCTTGCGGGTATTCGGTAGAGCCCGACTCCCTTGCCCATGTGGTTTGTTTTCCTGATGGCATTTTCATTTCTTTTATCTGTATGATTGCAGTTTACTGTTTATTGCTTGATAGCATGTTGTTTATTTTTTAGTATGATTACTGTTATTTCATGACTGGCTTGAGGTCGAGACGAGCTTGTGGAGGCTGAAGCCCCACACACATTTCCTCCCTCACTTGCATTGCATGCATTTTACTGTTAAGCTGATGCTTTGTCTGTTTTGGTGTATCATTGACATGATCCCTTAGGACTCTCATTTCCTTTGATAAGGATTTGATGATACACTTTTAGGTTGAAACCTATGCATGACAACATCTAGGAGTTCCCTGTTTAAACCTCAACCATAGGATGAATCCATGGCATGATAACAGTAGGACTTGATAGTCTCCCTCCTAGTTGGGCATGTTCTCTTCTCATCTCAAAACAGTTTAAGATACAGTAATCATGAATGATTTCTTTCGTACATTACGAGCCTTAAGCTATCTGAGAAAGGATTGTGGGAGAGTTTCTTTTCCACAGTCTTGATGTTTAGTATGGTACCCTTTGGGTGACATGCGACGCATTCACTCTCAGGTCATAGTCTCTAGTGCGGTTGAAATCGCAAACACAATAAAAAAAACACTTCTTTCAAAACAGGAAATAAACCGTAGTTTCCCGAACTACGTGAGCTCTGATCTCTCATGCCTGTTGAGAGTACGTAGGCACAAGATGGCGAAGTCTTGGCGAGCTACCTTCCCCCATAATCCTTCGTAGGCCGAACTACGTTGACTCTGATTTCTCATTCTCTGATGAGAATACGTAGGCATAAAGTGCGACGCTTTGCCGAGTCATTTTTCTTTTCTTTTTCAGCCAGCCTTGATAGGTAGATAGAATAAAACCAACCCGTCCAAGTAAACAAACAAGCGAGGATCCCGTCGAGTACGACGGACGTGAGGGGTGCTAACACCTTCCCCTTGCGTAACCGACTCCCGAACCCAGACAATGGTTGCGATGACCTTGTCTTACCCTTTTTCGTCAGGTTTTTCCGATCGTTTCCTTTCCCGCTCTGAGGGATAAATAACGAAAGGTGGCGACTCTTCTGTCATGCCGGCACCTTATTTTCGCGCAAGCGACATATATGCACCTGCAACACAGACACACGTTAATGACATGCACATGGGTATGCAAAAATGCAAGATGCAATCATGCAACAGGAGATCAAGGGTGTGCTGTTGAGGAGACCCAGGCTCTGTTTCAACATAATCACAACACTGCTCTGACAATAAGACCCCGATGTCAATAATTATGCTCTGTCAAGAACAAACATATCTATGATGATAAGAACCCTCTGATCCAACAATATTGATTCACTGTCAAGAAAACCAGGTCGTCTGAAAGTCAAAGTTTCCTGCAATAACCCGACCCCGCTCACAGGTATGAATCCTATCCACTGACAAGGTATGGTATCCTATGTGTTTCCCAGAATCACAGACTTTCACGAAATGATGATATGTTCACCATTTCTGGTTTGGCATCATCACTCCCTGAAGAGGCCTCACTTAGCTAAGTCACAAATGATCGGTTCCTAGAGTCAACAACCCTCCAAACCAACAACCCCTCAAGCCCAAAGGGCTGGAAAAGAAGTCAAATGGGAGAATCTCGTCTGAGCGTGGATTTTGCGGGACACTAGTACATGCAAAGCATGCACGTGCTCACTACTTTCCACAACTAATGCTATGTATACACTCAAGCCTGGGTCTGGCTTATCACTCATCAGAGCCCCCCTCCCACAACAACATAGCGAATAATCATATTATACTGAAATTAAAGTGCGGAAAGTAAAGTGCGATAAATAAATGCATACCCTACAGATAAACACACAAGCGCTAGGATTGACTCGCCTAGGGGACGGGAAACGGTCCCAGCATAGGGGATGGGAAAAGTCCCCAGCAACTATAGTCCCTAGCAGAGTCGCCAGCTGTCGCTACTGCAAAAATAAGGTGCCGACAAAACAGAAGAGTCACCACCTTTCGTTATTTATCCCACGGAAAGGGAAAGGGAACGATCGGAAAAACCTGACAAAAAGGTATAAGACAAGGTCATCGTAACCATGTCTGGGTTTGGGAGTCGGTTACGTAAGGGGAAGGTATTAGCACCTCTCACGTTCATCGTACTCGATGGGATCCACACTTGTTGTGTTTATTTGACGGGTTGGTTTAACTATCTACCTATCAAGGCTGGTCTGAAAAGAAAAGCAAATGACTCAGCAAAGCATCGCGCTTCGTGCCTACGTATTCTCGTCAGAGAACGAGAAATCAGAGTCAACGTAGTTCGACTAACTACGGGTGAAGGATGGGGGGAGGTGGCTCGCCAATACGTCAATATTATGCCTACGTACTCTCAACAGATATGAGAGATCAGAGCTTACGTAGTTTGGGATAATACGGATTACGGGGTTTAGATTCATCTGTTTTTCCGAGTAGGGTTAACAAACAGTTCTAGTAGTTTGGTGTATGCAGCTTGCTCTTCGGAGACTCGTGCGCTACCATTTGCGGTAGAACTGAGAGTTAACGAGACTCTTTTTCTGAAAACGTTTCCTCGAGTTAAGGGCCCATGGGGAAAAAAAAGTTTGAGAATTATTTTCTGTCTTTTATGGAAGAAGTGATTTTTATGGATGTTTGCAACTAATATCGCACTAGAGACTATGACCTAGGAGTGAATGCGTCGCATGTCACCCAAAGGGCACCATACTAAACATCCTGATTATTGGAAGGAAACCCTCCGATAACCATTTCCTAAGTAGCTTAAGGCTCGTAACATACTATATCAATTAACCTTTATTACTGTATTTTGATTTGTTTGAAGATGAGAAGAGAGAGGACACAACTGAGGGGAAACTATCAAGTCCTAACAGTTGTCATGCCATGGATTCATCCTATGGTTGAGGTTTGAAACAGGGAACTCCTAGATGTTGTCATGCAAATGTTTCAACCTAAATTCTAATCATCACTTCCTTAAACAATGAAGTGAGAATCCTAGGGGGTCATATCAATGGGAAACACAAAAACAACTGCAAAAATCATTAAAGCAGAAAAACAGCAAAGCCAAATAGTAAAGATGCAAATGCAATGCAACAATACAAGCAGAGGGAGACTCACTCAACCTCTAAGCAGTCAAGCAAAGAAAACAATCAAAACAAACAAGAAAAGGGAGGGTCACCTCAACCTTTATATGCAAATACATCAGATAGAAAGAGAAAAAACAACACACAAGCAAGGGGAGGATCACCTCAACCCTTAAGGCAAGCAAGCAGAGGGAGACCCACTACACCTCTTAATGCAATCATGCACCTACACTTAGACTACCCTAAATATGAGCTACCCTAATGCAACACACCACTCAATCATGAATGAAGGAAATGAATTATGAGAAATAATGCATTCATTCCACAGGTAATCACACAAGGCATCTATCCTAAAGAAGGGAATTGATGATGGGATGCATGGTGTATACCAAAGGTATCCACCATGATGTTCAACCAAAGATGAAGTTTGATGAAGGGAAACATGATATGTACCAAAGGTATCCATCATGATACTCAACCATTCATGGAAGAATTGAATCATTCATGGGGAGAATGATATATACCAAAGGTATCCATCATGGCACTCAACCATTCATGGAATAAATTGAAATCATTCATGGGAAGCATGATGTATACCAAAGGTATCCATCATGACACTCAACCATTCATGGAAGAAATTGAAATCATTCATGGGAAGCATAATGTATACCAAAGGTATCCATCATGACACTCAACCATTCATGGGAGATTGAAATAAAGGGAAGCATGGTGTATGCTGAAGGCATCCACCAGGACACTCTACCATTCATGGGAGATTAGAAATGAAGGGAAGCATGGTGTATGCCAAAGGCATCCACCATGACACTCTACCATTCATGGGAGATTAGAAATGAAGGGAAGCATGGTGTATGCCAAAGGCATCCACCATGACACTCTACCATTCATTGGGAGAATCATCCTCCTAAGAGGCTTCAGGAGGAACCCTAAGGACTAGTTAAGGATCAACTAAACTAAAAGGGATTAAAGGCTATATCAAGGCCTAATCTAGGTTATTAGTAGGTCTCAACCTAAGCTTAATCCTATCAAGGAGCAATTAAAAGCTTAAAGTTAGCTAAAGGTTCACCTTTAAGTCTAAACTAAGGGGAAGTTAGATTAGGATCACATAAACATCACCAACTTGTAAAATGGGGTAATAATAGAAAATCAATTCTAAAAATCCTAAGAAAAATGCTAGATGTTTCCAAAATGTGTTAAGAATCTTATGGTAGAAAATTCAGGGTCAAAACCTAAATCTAAGGGGTCTAAACAATTTCTACATCTCAAGGTGTACTAAAAGGATACCATAAAGGGGAAGTCCTAAAAACCTATCTCAAACTCCTACTTATAATCATCTAAAAAATTAAAAAAAAACATACAATATCCTACAATGTGTCAACATTCATCATGTAAAAAATCAGAGATTAAATCCAACCATTGATATGGAAACAAAAATCTAGAAGTTAACATGGCATTATTCCTATTCATGGAAAAGCACATAAAACAAAAATACAAAATAAATTGGAAAAAGAATTAAAATTGCAATTAAAAAATATGGAAAAATTCTACACACATTCAAGTATCTCCAATATTTTTCTCATGATTTATTAAGCTCAATTATCATTTTTTCTGAATTAATATGAACAAGCAATCAAATGAAATAAAGAGAAAAAATGAAATTAAAGGGAACACAGGCCAGGGGGTGCATCCAGTAATTCTCTACGTGCTATTCATTATTGGGCTGTGTTGCGCCCCAAAATTTGACCAACATTTATTTACCAAGCTTGTGTTCATTGTATTCATCATCTGCTTCTCATGGATATGTGTGCAGTAGGTCAAGAGGTATGATTAACCAGCAAGAGTTATATGAGACTTTGAAGCTAGCCAAGAATGTTATTCAAGTGTTCAAAGTTTGAAACCTTTGTCAGAGAACTCAAGAGATCCTCAGAGAGAATGATTGAAACCAAGGTTGTGTGTCTCATAACTTGAGGGTTGTGGGAGCTCCTCAGATGATTCTGAGACTATGAGGATGGACTTGAAGCTTTGATAAAGCTTATGAGATGTCTTGAAAGCCATCATGAAGCCTAGATAGGTCATTGTACAAGAATTCAGAAGATTCAGCCATGAGTGGTGGAATTAGGGTTTGACTGGGTCAACCCTAGGTCAATTGATGATTTGGAGAGGGTTGAGACCTAATCCAAGAGCCATGTGATCATGAAATTATGCATTGATATGCTATAAGGATGATTCCTAGACCAACTCATCATGATTGAGGAGTTTGAGAAGTTTTAAGCTAGGGTTTCTAAGGATTGACAGTGTAAAATCCCCTAGTTTGATCCCTATCTTCAAGGCAGTTTAGCTCAAGAGGTGATTGCCATCTCACCTTCCCCCCAACATGAATGTTGTAGAGCTTGTTCTTAGCTTTAATTTGAGTACTAGAAGTCCTTGATAGGATTTGTAGAGCTCAAGTTATGACTTTGACAAATTACAGGTCATCTGAGGTATGTGAATCTGGGTCCTTGAAAGTCACCCAACTTGCATCCAACTTTTTCCCTAGTAGGATGATTCCTATGAACTCTTGGTTAACATGAATGTTGTATATCATCTTCATAGCTTTCTAGAGAGTACTAGAAGTCCTTTATAGGATTTGTAGAACTCAAGTTATGGCTTTGACAAGTCAATGGCATTTTGGTCATTTGGAGGTTATAGGTCATTTCAAGCATAAGGCCATATCTCCTATTTCCAAGCTTCAAATGGAAAAATCTTCAACATAAAACTTGCTTATAATGATTTTTTAAGGCTAGTAGGGAGGTCATGAGATGTTGAAAAGGCTTGTATCAAAAAGTGATAAAAATGGCCTAAAATGGAGGCATAAGTTAAATAAGTTGAAATTGAAAATTGGAAATCACAAGTTATACATCCAAACCATGTCATATAATAGGTCATTTTGACTCTAAAAGACATTCTAAAAACAATGGTTCAGCCACAATTTTGATTTGAGGCCTAGATCATAGGGCTGCTTTGGAAATGGCTTACTTGCATCTTAAGGCACCAAAGCAAAACATGAAAAAACTCAATGTACAAGTTAGTTAAGGGTTGTAACATACCATACATCTCATGTGGGGAGAATTTCAGGTCAGAATTGGTGGTTACAAGGACTGTGGCATGAGATAGCATATGGAGAGAAGTGAAATCAAAATATCATGAGATGAGAAGCTCAAATACTGATTGGATTGTTCCAGAAGGTTCTGGACAGTTCTAACTAGTCCTATATAATGGTTAGAGCTTGCTCAGATGCAAGGTTGGTGAGAAAAGTGAGAAAAGAGAGAGAGTGCTATCTTGTTGCTTCCATTGCAAGTCAAGTTTCAATTCTACATTCTTCTTCATTTCCATTCCTTTTTTCTACATAAACACACTCCATTGATGATTCTGAAGCTGTGCAGATTGATTTGAGAGCAAATCCATGGTGAATCGAAGAGTTGGTGATTGAACTTTCAAGGTAGCAAGTCAGAATCGAATTCTGAGATTGAGGCTTCCTCCATCAAATTTGTTGCAAACAGTAGCAAGATTAACATCCAAGGAAACTTTCTGAAGAGTTTTAAGGCTTGAAGTGAAGGATTTCACCATCTGTTGATCAAGAATAACCAGGTTTGCAAATTCTCCATTACACCATGTTTTATGCATAATTAGGTTAGTTTGTTAGTGTAGAAAGGTTAGAGACACATAGGTGATGGATTTTGGAGAGTTAGAGAGCAATTGGTGAAGGTTGAATATTGGACACCATTTCTTTGATGATCAAGAACATGCTGGATATCGAGATATAATCTGAGTTCTATAGTGGAAATTAATCAGGGCAAGAGGGTGATCATTATGAGCCAAGAAATTTCAAGAACCATGATAGTTGAGGTTTGAGCTTCTTTTTGATTCACGATCGGGTTTTAGGTTTGAGAGAGTTTCAATGAGTTCTGATGCCATGGCTAGATTCCTGGTGAAATTTGGAGCAATCTAGGGTTTTTAATTGTTGCATTTGGTGAGGTATTAATAGAATCCGAGTGGAGGAAGATGAGTGTTTGAAGCTCTGTTCCATGGATGTTTCCCTCCAATTCATGGCTGGGGGAAGAAGATGAGTTACAAGCCCTTAGATCAAGCAAGACTGGTTGACTAGAGTTAAATCTAACGAACACGATTTAATTTCAACTTGAAGATGGAAATTCTGAGAAGCATGAAACGCAGGCGTTTCATTTAAGTGAGGTCTTAGGCTTAAGTGAATAATTGATGTCCACACCCCCTTTACGAGGCCCACTCAATTTTGAACTGAATCCCCTTACTATTCCCACCACGTTTTTCTCAATTTCTTTCCCTTTTTTCTTTCTGATTTTCTGATTAAGGAATGGGCCTAGCGCGTTTACTATCTGAACCCCCATTCTGGGCCCATGCGCGTATTGAACTGCATCTGGTTACTATCTGCACCCCAGTTTCATATTTTCATTTTATTTTCTCCATTTTATTTCAAACTTTGAAAAATCATAATAAATGGAAAAATAATGATTTTTAAGTGGGAATTTTTTCTCCCATTTCATGTTAATGTCTAGAAAATTATCAAGTAAAAATATTTTCATTTCATGCATTTTTAATATTTTTTGTATATTTTCTATTTTAATAGCTTTTTATTTCTTTTATGTTGATACATGAATTTGTAGAATTTTGTTTAGGTAGTTCCCTTAACATTTTTAGGCCATTATTTTTAGGATAGTTAGATATAAGATTTAGCTTCCCCCTGGATTTATTCCATAATTTTGTGATGAATTTTAGATTAGTTTTGATTAGATGATTTTAGGTTGTGTAGAATTAGGTTAATCCTTAAACATAGGTCCATAATAACACTAGAATTTTGGGTTTCTAGGTCAAGATAGACATTGGGGCATATAAGAGTATTAAGGGTAAGTATGTAGGATCCCTTAGAAATTAGATTAGGTTTTAATATAGTAGTATACTATTTTTAGATGATTTTTGTAGTTGGTGATTGTTTGTGTTGCCCTTGTGGGCTTGTATTTTTGTTTGCTTTGCTTTGTGAGCTTGGAGAGCTTGGTTTTGTTCTAAGGAGAATTGAGGAGCATAGTAGGAGCATTGAGGAGCATTGAGGAGCTTGATAGCTTGATCTTGTTTGTTTTGTTGTTTGTTTTAGGGTTAGGGATTAGGAAGAGTTTAGACTTAGTTAACTTCTTTCTTAAACATGGATGGTATCTTTCACCTCCATTCCTCCCTATGATTCAAAGTCCTTCCAGGGTATACACCTCTCTACTTTGGAGGGATAAGTGATAGTACCTAGGAAGTAGAACTTTTGAGGGAACCATTCCTTTGATGTTGAGCCCTTATAGTTCACCTTTGGTGGTCAATAAGCAGTTCAATATCCCCAGCTTATCCAGTAAGTGATTTCCTCTAGTTTGATTATCTTGAGAGATGTTAAGCTTGAGTCTGAAGATGAAGACTCCATTGAAGAGTGTAGAAGAGGATGAATCCTTGAGTATTGCAATTCCAGCTGAAGCTTGAAGAGCAGCAAGAGCAAGTTGATACATGAAGAACCCTGAAGATTAGGTGAGGCCTGAAGGTGGAGCTGATCAAGAAGCTGAAGCTTAAAGGAGAAGATAAGTTGAAACTTATGTTGAAAGGTTGAAACCTGGAAAAGAAAACTGATATTTGTCCAGAGTGATTGAAGTCTGAAGACTGAGTTGCTGTTGGAAGAGCTGAAGCTTGAAGCTGAGAGAGGAGTTGCTTTTCTTTTTCTCTTCTGTGTTGACATGTTTTGTTTGACTTGCTTAATGCATTAGAATAAGTTCATATCTAGAATGGGTAGAATCTAGGAGCATGATTGCACTAGAGGTTGAGTTACTCCCTCTGCTTGTATTGTTACTGTGTGGCTTTGCTTGCGGGTATTCGGTAGAGCCCTGCTCCCTTGCCCATGTGGTTTTTGTTTGCCTGATGGTATTTCATTTCATCTCCTTCTGTATGATTGCAGTTTACTGTATTTTGCTTGATAGCATGATGTTTTATATTTCAGTATGATTGCTGTTATCCATTCTAGCTTGAGGTTGAGATGAGCTTGTGGAGGCTGAAGCCCCACACACATTTCCTCCCTCACTTGCATTGCATGCATTTTATTGTTAAGTTGATGCTTTATCTGTTTTGGTGTATCATTGACATGATCCCTTAGGATTCTCATTTCCTTTGATGAGGAATTGATGATAGAATTTTAGGTTGAAACCTATGCATGACAACTTCTAGGAGTTCCCTATTCGAACCTCAACCATAGGATGAATCCATGGCATGACAACAGTAGGACTTGATAGTCTCCCTCCTAGTTGGGCCTGTTCTCTTCTCATCTCAAAACAGTTTAAGATACAGTAATCATGAATGATTTCTTTCGTACGTTACGAGCCTTAAGCTATATGAGAAAGGGTTGTGGGAGAGTTTCTTTTCCACAGTTTGGATGTTTAGCATGGTACCCTTTGGGTGACATGCGATGCATTCACTCTCAGGTCATAGTCTCTAGTGTGATTGAAATCGCAAACACAATAAAAAACACTTCTTTCGTAAAAGACAGGAAATAAACCGTAGTTTCCCGAACTACGTGAGCTCTGATCTCTCATACATGTTGAGAGTACGTAGGCACAATACTGATGTATTGGCGAGCTACCTTCCCCCATAACCCGTCGTAGGTCAAGCTACGTTGACTCTGATTTCTCATTCTCTGATGAGAATACGTAGGCATAAAGCGCGATGCTTTGCCGAGTCATTTTTCTTTTCTGTTTAAGCCAGCCTTGATAGGTAGATAGATAAAACCAACTCGTCCAGTAAACACAACAAGCGTGGATCCCGTCGAGTACGACGGACGTGAGGGGTGCTAATACCTTCCCCTTGCGTAACCGACTCCCGAATCCAGACAACGGTTGCGATGACCTTATCTTACCCTTCTTCGTTAGGTTTTTCCGATCGTTTCCTTTCCCGCTATGAGGGATAAATAACGAAAGGTGGCGACTCTTCTATTGTGCCGGCACCTTATTTTCGCGCAAGCGACAGCTGGCGACTCTGCTGGGGACTCCAACGGTTCCCTGTGAGAGTCAACCCTAACACTTGTATGTTTACTTGATGGGTTGCGTTTATTTATCGCATTTTACTTCTCGCACTTTATTTCCCGCGTTTTATATTCAGTATAATATGATTATCTGTGCTGTTGTGGGATGGGAGTTCTGATGAGTGAGAGGCCAGACCCAGAATTGAGTGCACCATAGAATTAGTTGTGGAAATTAGTGGGCGCGTGCTTGCTTTGCAGGCACTAGTGTCTCATGAAATCCACGCTCAGACGAGGTTCATCCGGTTGGCTTCTCTTTCAACCCTTTGGGTTGAGACGGTTGCTGGTTTGGTGGATTGTTGACTCTAGGGACCGATCATTTGTGATTCAGCCGAGTGAGGCCGCTTCATGAGTTGGTGATGCCACACCTTCTGGGTATCGTATCACCCCTCTTGAATGTCTGTGACGCTGATGAACGCATAGGATGCCGAACTTGAGTCAGTTTAGGTCCATACCTGTGAGCTGGGTTGGGTTTATTGCAGGAAACCTTGACCTTCAGACTACCTGGTTTTCTTGACAGTGAATCAGTTTTGTTGGTACCAGGGTTTCTCAGTGGCAGATTTGCCTGTTCTTGATAGAGCAGGTTTTGATCAGAGGATCTTATCATCAGGTGTATGTCTGTTCTTGATAGAGCAGGTTTTGATCAGAGGATCTTATCATCAGGTGTATGTCTGTTCTTGATAGAGCAGAGTTTTGTCATCAGTTGTTTGTTCTTGATAGAGCAGATTTTTGATTGGGGTCTGAAGATCTCATCAACAGATGTTGTTTGTTCTTGATACAGCAGATTTTTGAGTGGGGTCTGAAGATCTCATCAGCAACTGTATGTTTGTTCTTGATAGGGCAGATTTTTGATTGGGGTCTAAAGACCTCATCAGCAGATATTTCTTGATCCTACATCAGAGGTCCTTATTATCAGACATTTGTTCTTGACAGAGCATGATTATGATCCTATGTATATGGCCCTATCAGATGGTGGTTCTTGGCAGATCAGATTTGTGGTCCTACACCGGGGTTCTCTTATTATCGGATGCAGTGGTTGTTCTTGATAGAGCAAGATTATGGTTTTGTTGATACAGAATCTCCACAGCACCAGTTGCCCTGATCTCTTATTGCATGATTGCATTTTGCATTAGTTTTCATGTTCATTTGCATTTCATTAACGTGTGTCTGTGTTGCAGGTGCCGTTTTCACCGATCCAGGATTTCTTGCCTCCTATTGTATTGTTATGGGTTCTTTGAGGAAGACCGTGGCTTACAAGTTCCCTGTCCCCGATGTGGTTAAGCTGACTGGTTTGATAGCTCTAGCAGATGATTCTGTGAGGGATGAGTTCAGGAAATCTTACGGCAGGTTGCTCAGTTTGGTTCACAAACCTTCTACAATCGAGGTGAATGAGTTGCACGCTCTGCTGCAGTTCTACGACCCTCCACTGAGATGTTTTACTTTTCAGGATTTTTTCTCGCACCTACGCTGGAAGAATATGCTGATTTGCTAGGCGTGCCTATCAAGAGGCAAATGCCTTTTGTTCACATGGATGCTGAGCCTGATCTGGCTGGTTTAGCTCCTTCACTTCACCTGGACGCCTCCGAGTTAGTATTGACTAGTTGGAATAAGGTTCCTGGGTTCTTCTTGCAGTTTCTAGTGGGTAAGGCTCAGCAGTGTGCCAAGGACGGATGTTGGGTCGCGTTCAATGCCATCCTCGCTCTATGCATATATGGCATCATCATGTTCCCTAATATGCCCGATTTTGTAGACTTTGATGCGTTTCACATCTTTGCTTCAGGGAATCCAGTCCCTACCTTGATCGGAGATGTCTATCACTCAGTCCACTACAAAAACGAGAACAGGAGGGGGAAGAATGTCTCGTGCTGCGTACCCTTGGTGTACAAATGGCTTGATAGCCATCTGCCCAAGAGGGGTCCTTTTGTCTTGTCTGCAGCCACAGCTGAGTGGCCTGAGCGTCTGATGAGTTTATCTACAGAGGATATCGACTGGTTCGACAGAGAAAGGTTGGGTACTGAGGTGATCTTTAGTTGCAGTGGGTTTCCAAATGTGCCTTTGATAGGTAGGAAGGGTTGTATAAACTACAATCCGTCGTTGTTGGTCCGCCAGTTCGCGTATGCTTTGAGAACTCCGCCGAAGGATGAAGAGGTACAGGAAGCTCTGTACTTCACTGGTCTTCTAGAGGGGGATGTATTGTCCAAGCTTCAGCGCGTGTGGAATGGTATCAGTAAGCAAGGAAAGCCATTGCTGGGAAAAAGCAACAATCAAGCCTACCATCCGTACGTGACTTGGATCAAAGCCAGGGCCAATGCTATAGGGATGCTGTTTCCTCATGCCAAGCCAGAAAGCCCTCCAATGATTGAAGAGCCTACTACTGTGCCCATCCAGCAGCATAATCAGGTGTTAGCTGAGCGGGATGAATTGAAGCGGGCGAACGAAGAACTGGAGAAGGAATTAGCTCAGCTCCGAAGCGAGAGGAACGAAGTCGTTCATTATTTCAAAAGACAGACAGAGTTGGTGAACCAGCTAGGTACAGACCTGACTAAGCAGATAGCCGAGCGTGAGCGCATGGGTCGAGACTTCAAAGCTGTCAACGACGTACTGGCTACGAAGAAGCAGCACTTGGACGAGGCATATCGGAGGATATCCAAGTTCAACCAGCACTGGAAGGCTTCCCTGGCCACCAGGAAAGAGCGGGAGGATAAGCTGATGCTACAGATCTCCAAGCTGGAAGCCCAGGTGAAAGACAGTGAAAAGAGGTTTGATGAAGAAACCGCCCGCAGACACGCCGCTGAAGGCTAGCTCAACAAAGCTCTTGCTAACCTGAAGGAGTGCAAGCTGACGTTTGAGTCCAAGAAGCGGAAGTTAGAAGATTGCTTCAGCGAAGGAGCATGGGAAGGTTCGGTTGAAGGACTTCAGTATACCATTGTGCAGAGGGAATTACTCGTCGAGGGGTTGCTCACTCTGCCAGATCATCCAGAGACGAAGGAGTTGTTAGAAGAGTATCGCGCCCGTGGCCGTACTTGACTATTTGTATTCCTTTTGTTTTGATCATTGTTGTATGCTGACCATCACCAGGCTTGTTGGCTGAGGTCACGCTGTTGACTCATCTTGTACTCGCTGATGCTATGTACTGCCTTGATAGGCTTTCTTTATATATGAGATTGTTGTTTCCATGATTGGACTCGGGCTTCTTCTCCTTATTATTATCAGCACTGGCACTCAGGCACTAGGATCCGGGGAAATCTCCCTAACACACAGACACACGCATGCATTTGCATGAAGCATTTGCATGACGAGCATTTTGTTGTTTTTCCTAACCCTTCTGTGTTTACCAGATTTTTTCAGGTTTACAGGTTGTCCCAGGTCGTTTCCGGTGGTTCCAGGATTGATCAGAGACTAATTCACTGTTATCCGACTAGAGCTAATCATACCAGGATCATGGATCAAGTGCAAACAGATGTTCAGGAGCTCCGCGAGAGGATGGATCACTTCATGGAGCTCATGCAAGTAGTCGCCAACGGTCAATATCAACTCAGAACTTTGGTTCAGCCTTTGATCTCCAGGGTTGATAGCAACGGCATACTCCACGGTGGGACCGTGCCTACTCCTCCACCAGTTGATACTCCACATAATGGTGTCCCCATGGCTGGGGGCAACGGCAGTGCTAATGGCAATATGATGGCCAATATCGGACTCAATACGACGGGCGTCGGTAATGGGAGTCTGGGAGCTAATGTCAATATCGGGCCGGGCAACGGCAATGCAGGCGTCGGGAATCTGTTGGTGCCTCAGCCATGGCTTGAGGATCATCAGGATGATGTGTTCTCTCAAAGAGGTGCTGAAGGGGAGCTGAATGCTGAAGCACAGCTTAGATTCAAGGCACTTGAAGATAAAATGAGAGATATCGAGAATCATAATACTTTGGGCATTGATATGTCTAAGCTGGGATTAATTACTGATTTCAAGGTACCTCCTAAGTTCAGGGTACCTGAATTTGAAAAATATAAGGGCACCACTTGCCCTCGTGTCCACCTGAGATCGTACTATAGGAAGATGTCTGCCTATTCGGAGGACGAGAAGTTGCTGATGCACTTCTTCCAAGACAGTCTTTCCGGACCATCCCTCGAGTGGTACATGGGTCTGGAGCCCACTAGCGTGCGCACATGGAAGGATCTCGCTGAAGCGTTTGTGCACCATTACCAGTACAATAGCGACTTGCCCCGAACCGAGTCTAGCTCCAGAACCTATCGCAGAGGAATAATGAAGGATTTAAGTAGTACGCCCAGCGGTGGCGTGAGTTGGCCGCTCGGGTTCAGCCGCCGATGGTTGAACGCGAGCTCGTGCAGATGTTTGTTGCCACCCTCCCGGGGGTTTACTATGAAAAGTTAGTCAGCGGTATGTCTGGGACGTTCTCAGCTCTCATTATCATGGGCGAGCACGTCGAGAATGGAATCAAGATCGGGAAAATTCAAGGTGAATCATCCTCAGCTGGAGGAGGAGGAAAGAAACCTTATGCTGGCAAAAGGCGAGAAGGAGAAGCGAGCGCTGTGACCAACGCTCGAAGGAAGGGAAAAGGCCCTCGGCAGCAGATAGCCAGTATAAATATCCCAGCGGCTCCGCAAGAGCAGCAGCAGCAACCGAATCAACAGGGATATAGAAAGTACCAGAACCGGGCATCTTTGGCAAACCGTCACTTCGAAGCACCGCCCATGTCGTATGCGCAATTGTTGCAGACTTTGCTACAACTTCAGTTGGTCCAGAAGAGGACGATGGCTCCCTTGACAGGGGCACCTCCACCAGGGTACGACGCAAATGCCACTTGCGATTTCCACTCAGGGGCACCAGGCCACACAATTGAGAACTGCAAAGCCTTCAAGCACAAGGTACAGGACTTGGTGGATGCCAAAATCATCAACTTCTCCGATAACGTGCCCAATGTCACGAAGAATCCTATGCCAAATCATAGGGGAGGCGGAGTGAACGCCATTATCGAAGAAGAGAGTGCAGATCTGTTGACTGACGTCAAAGAGCTGAAGACTCCGCTTAGCTTCGTTAAAGCTAAGTTGCTGAAAAGAGGGTTCTTTCCAGGGTGCGGAGAATTATGCATGGACTGTGCCACACATTCTGATGGATGTGAGCAGTTGGTAGAAGGAATTCAAAGTCTGATGACTGAGGGGATTCTGCAATTTAGCCGGAAGGCTGAAAGTGTATCAGGAGAGGTAGTGTTGAAGCAGGCCGATGAAGTCGCCACCATCACCATCCCTCGCCAGCCAATAACCATTTCTGCGCCCAGACCGCCCACCATCACTATTACCAAAGCTGGGCCGATACCCTTCGAGAGCACTAACGCCATTCCGTGGCATTATGGGGCTGAAGTCTATTGCAACGGACAGAAGTTGGAGCTAGAGCTGTATGGGTCGACTGTGGAGAACCTCGCAGGAATCAGTGGTATTACTCGCAGCGGAAGAGTATTTGCACCGTCGGAGGTCGTGGCGGATAAAGCGGTCAGAGCTGATGCGGCCGATAAAGGTAAAAGCAAAGTCGTCGAAGAGGCCCCGTGTGGGGCAGAAACAGACTTGCTTGTTAAAGACGCCGAGGAGTTTATGCGGTTGATAAAAAAGAGCGACTACAAGATTGTAGACCATCTCCATCAGACGCCCTCGAATAATTCCATTCTAAACTTGTTGCTGTGTTCTGAAGCACACCGCAATGCGCTGCTGAAGGTGTTGAACGCCGCCTACGTACCGCAGGAGATATCGGTGAATCAGCTAGAAGAGGTTGTAGCCCACGTAAATGCTGGCAATGGGCTAGGTTTCACAGATTTAGAGCTGACGCCAAAAGGGAGGAATCACAATAGCGCCCTGCACATCTCGATAGGGTGTAGGGGCACAATCATGTCGCACGTGCTGGTGGACACGGGTTCGTCACTTAATGTTCTTCCGAAGAAGGCATTAATGAAGTTGGACACTCGTGGAGTGCTCTGCACACCTAGTGATCTGGTTGTGAAGGCGTTCGACGGAAATAAACGCCACGTTTTCGGGGAGGTGACCCTGCCGATCCAAGTCGGGCCGGAAACGTTCGACGCGGTCTTTTATATTATGGACATCATGCCTGCCTACAGTTGTCTCTTGGGCCGGCCATGGATCCATGCTGCTGGTGCCGTGACCTCCACGTTGCACCAAAAGCTCAAATATGCTGTCGGGGGAAGCATCGTAACCGTTTGCGGCGAGGAGGACATAATGGTGAGCCATTTGTCATCCTTCAAGTATGTGGAAATGGATGGCGAAATCCACGAAACTCTTTGTCAAGCATTCGAAGCCGTCAAGGTGAAAGAAGTAGCTCTTGTAGTCACAGAAAAGCCAGAGATGAATCTCTCCTCGTTCAAGGAAGCTCAGGCCATCGTCCAAGCTGGATCTACCCCAGGCTGGGGGCGAATTTTGGAGATACCCAACAAGCAGGATAAATTTGGGTTGGGGTATTCTCCTGGAGCTGAAGCTTCTTCTTCGTCTAGCAGCGTGTCTCGAGGTAAAGGGCCGATCCAATTTACCAGTGGCGGAGTGATCTTCAAAAGCATCAACGCAACGTCTGAAGACAGCGGGGATAGCGATTGTGACCTCGACTCTTGGATTCAGCCAAGCAAGCCATGCGAGGGCCTCAACAATTGGACCATCAAGGATATCATCCAGATGACAAGTGAAGAGTAATGATTTACTTTTTCCAATCATTTTACAACCCTATGTCCTACCCGGGGTATAGCGGTTTTATTGTCAGGGCCTTGTTGGATTATGTACATGCATTTTGTTAATAAATCAAAGGCGTTTTCTTCGCATTCAAATATTGTGATCTCTGTTATTCCTGTTTTATATTTGTTTTGAAAAACAGTAAAATGGAAATGGGGTTTGTGCTAACCTGCGCATCCTTGTTTTAAACTTAACCCTTGTTATTGCAGGATCCACATAACAGATGACATCGACTCTGGACCTTCTACGGCTCACTTCGACTTCAATTGCTCGATCTATCAAGCCGAGGAAGAGATTGATGAAGACGAAGACCTTCCTGAAGAGTTGGCCCGCTTGTTGAAACAAGAGGAAAAAGTTATTCTGCCTCATGAAGAGGAGATTGAAATCGTGAACCTGGGTTCTGAAGAGCTCGTCAGAAATGTCAGGATAGGGGCCGCATTGCAAAGTGACGTCAAGCAGAGATTGGTCGAGATGCTTCGAGAGTATAGTGACGTCTTTGCTTGGTCATACGAAGATATGCCCGGACTTGACACGAACATAGTGGTCCACCACTTGCCGCTGCGAGAAGATTGTCCTCCCGTTAAGCAGAAGCTTAGGAGGACGAGACCAGATATGGCCGTTAAGATCAAAGAAGAAGTGCAGAAACAGCTTGATGCTGGCTTCTTAGCGGTCACCACTTACCCTCCGTGGGTCGCCAACATAGTGCCTGTACCGAAGAAGGACGGTAAGGTACGCATGTGCGTCGATTATCGGGATTTGAATAGGGCGAGCCCTAAAGATGATTTCCCGTTGCCTCATATCGATGTGTTGGTCGACAACACAACACAGTTCTCCGTGTTTTCGTCCATGGATGGCTTCTCCGGTTACAATCAGATCAAGATGGTGCCGGAGGACATGGAGAAAACGACGTTTATCACCCCCTGGGGAATATTTTGCTACAAGGTAATGCCTTTCGGTCTGAAGAACGCAGGGGCCACTTACCAACGAGCAATGGTATCTTTGTTTCATGACATGATTCATCATGAGATCGAGGTCTATGTTGATGACATGATTGCGAAGTCCCAAACGGAGGAAGAGCATCTGGTCAACTTATTGAAGCTTTTTGAGAGGCTTAGGAAGTTCAGGTTGAGGCTGAATCCTAAAAAATGTACTTTCAGAGTACGGTCCGGAAAGTTACTGGGGTTTATCGTGAGTGAACGAGGCATCGAGGTTGATCCTGCGAAAATAAAAGCCATTCAAGAAATGCCAGCGCCGAAAACAGAAAAAGAAGTTCGTGGTTTCTTGGGCAGAATAAACTACATTGCAAGGTTTATCTCTCAGCTCACGGCCACGTGTGAACCGATGTTCAAGCTTTTAAAGAAAGATCAGGCTATTACGTGGAATGAGGATTGCCAGAAGGCATTCGATAAGATAAAGCAGTATCTTCAAGAACCTCCAATCTTGATACCCCCAGTGGCTGGATGACCTTTAATCATGTACTTGACAGTCCTTGAGAATAGTATGGGGTGTGTTCTCGGTCAGCACGACTAGACGGGCAGAAAGGAGCATGCCATTTACTATTTGAGTAAAAAGTTCACTGACTGTGAATCTCGCTACTCGATGTTGGAGAAAACGTGTTGTGCACTAGCCTGGGCTGCCAAACGTTTACGACAGTACATGCTCAATCACACCACTATGCTAATTTCGAAGATGGATCCGAACAAGTACGTCTTCGAGAAGCAGGCTCTTTCGGGCAGGATTGCCAGATGGAAAATGGTGTTAACGGAATATGATATTCAGTACGTGTCCCAGAAGGCTATCAAGGGAAGCGTATTGTCTGAATACCTTGCCGAACAACCGATCAAGGACTACCAGCCGATGAAATTTGAATTCCCTGACGAGGATATTATGTTTCTCAAAGCGAAGGATTGCAATGAGTCGTTGCCCGACGAGGGGCCAGATAGGAAATCCCAATGGAAATTGATATTCGATGGGGCGGTTAATTCCTATGGAAGTGGCATCGGGGCTATCATCACGACTCCCCACGGATCCCACATCCCGTTTACTGCGAGACTGACGTTTCCAGTCACCAATAATGAGGCGGAGTACGAAGCATGCATCATGGGTCTAGAAGAGGCAATTGATTTGAGAATCAAGAATCTAGACGTATATGGTGACTTAGCGCTTGTGATCAACCAAATTAAAGGGGAGTGGGAGACTCGTCAATCGAATTTGGTGCCGTACATGAACTATGCCAGAAGGCTACTTCCGTTCTTTGATCGAGTGGAACTCCATCACGTGCCCAGAGCAGAAAATCAGATGGCTGATGCCATAGCCATGTTGGCTTCAATGTATAAAGTCAATTTTTGGAATGAGGCTCCAAGAATTGTCCTTTCGCGTCTTGATAGACCTGCATTTGTCTTTGCAATCGAGGAAGTCGCCGACGGCAAGCCATGGTTCCATGACATTCATACTTTCCTTATGACTAAGGAATATCCCGCGGGAGCGTCAACCCAGGATAAGAAGACTCTAAGGAGGCTTTCTGGAAATTTTTATCTCAATCCTGATGGAGTTCTGTATAAGAGAAACCACGATCTCGTGCTACTCAGATGTGTAGATGAGAAAGAGGCGAGCTGGCTCATGGAAGAAGTCCATGAAGGCACATTTGGTACGCATGCCGGCGGGCATGCTATGACGAGAAAGATCCTGAGAGCAGGATACTACTGGCTGACGATGGAGTCGGATTGCTTCAGATTCGCGAAGAGATGTCATAAATGCCAGATTTATGCTGATAAAGTTCATGTGCCGCCGTGCCCGTTAAATGTCATGTCCTCCCCGTGGCCGTTCTCCATGTGGGGCATCGACATGATAGGCAAGATCAAGCCCACTGCGTCTAACGGTCATCGCTTCATTCTGGTAGCTATCGACTACTTCACCAAGTGGGTGGAGGCAGCCTCGTATGCTAATGTGACCAAGCAGGTGGTGGCTAAATTCATAAAGAGGGACATCATCTGTTGTTACGAAATTCTCGAGCGGATCATTACTGATAATGGTTCGAATCTGAATAACAAGATGATGAAGGAGCTGTGCCAGAGTTTCAAGATTGAACACCACAACTCATCTCCTTACCGGCCGAAGATGAATGGCGCCGTTGAAGCAGCCAATAAGAACATAAAGAAGATTGTTCAGAAGATGGTTGTGACCTACAAAGATTGGCATGAGATGCTGCCATTTGCACTGCACGGTTATCGTACGACGGTACGTACGTCAACCGGGGCAACTCCTTTCTCCTTGGTGTACGGTATGGAAGCTGTCCTACCGTTAGAAGTGGAGATCCCTTCTTTGCGAGTTTTGGTTGATGTGAAACTCGACGAGGCAGAATGGATTATGAACCGACTGAACCAACTCAGCCTGATGGACGAGAAAAGGTTAACATCGATTGCGTTTGGTCGTCTGTACCAAAGCCGAATGAAGAAAGCTTATGATAGGAAGGTGCGTCCTAGAAGCTTTCAGACGGGTGATCTCGTCCTGAAGAAGATTCTTCCTCCACACTCCGATCACCAGGGCAAGTGGACTCCGAATTACGAAGGTCTGTACGTCGTCAGCAAGGTCTTCTCGGGAGGAGCTTTTTATTATCCACGATGGATGGTGAAGATTTTGCATCCCCGGTGAACGCGGACGCAGTTAAAAAATACTTTGCTTGAAAGCGACCCGCTGGACAAAAAAAAAGAGAGTCCAGGCAAAAAAGGGGCATCCTGGCGAACCAAAAACAGAATAAAAGGTTCGGGCAAAAATTAGGGATATAAATTGAAAAATGTACACCCGCGAAGTCGAAAACCTACACTGGGTGGCTTCGGCAAAAAAGGGTATCCCGGTGAACTGAAAACCCACAAAGGGCGGTTCACGCAAAAGTTAGGGATTTGAAAAAGCAAATGACTGCGTTCCGCGTGTGGACTTTCTTTGTTTAGAGGTTTGGAGGACCTGAGGGCCGTTTATCTGAATCAATCCCTTCCGAAGCTAATACGTCGAAGAAGTATCGAACTCGAGTGGGTCATAGAGGGATCAACTCATGGTGTTCGTCTACGCCTCGTTGCCGACATTTGTATATAATGATGTATATTTATGTTTTATTTTTGCGCGGCTTCCTCATTCCAGGAGCTTGCATCTGTTGTAAAACATTTGTTACCCATTCAGGGGTTCGTTATCAATAAAATGCATACTATTCAGCAATTCTGTTTGTCTGTTTAGCATTTATCTGTTTTGTTTGCAAAAAAGAACGCCGATGTTTTTGATAAAATGCGCATACATAAACTTACTAGCCTAGGCCACTGATTGTTGAAGCAATTAATTACTTGAATATTGTCACGAGATAATAACCTCGATAGGTCCCTTTGAAAAGGGTATCCTGTCTGTTTGTTTGTGTTGTTACAGGTGTAGCATGTTCCAGACGGTGCACCGTGCGCATCCCTGAAGCAGGATGATTCCTCCTTCTCCAGCAGAGTTCAGTAGCCTCTCCCCGAAGAGTCTGAACGCGATATAATCAGCATTGATATGTCTCCCCAGGCAGAGATGATTCTCTCCCCAATCCGATGCGTCCTGAAGGACCGTCATCCCCTCAGCTGAGTCGGGCGCCGAAGCTCGTGTTCATCCCCCAGCACCGGGTCACAAGTGCAGGTTTCGTAGGAAACTACTCGTTCACTAAAGTGTGCGGCAACTGATAGGCCAGACTGAAGTCTCCAGCGGAATTGAAATTCCCCACCAGAGTCATACTCTCCCCCGAAGACGGATGATTCCTTCTTCCCCAGCGGAATTGAGATTCCCACAGAGTTGTACTCCCCAGCGAAGCAGAATGATTTCTCCTTCCTCAGCCGAGTTTGCAGATCCCCAAGAGAGCCGAATCCTTGGAAGCTGCTCAAGCCATGATTGGTTTTCCCCAGTGGAGTGTTGATCAACTGAAGTTGTTTCCCCACAGAGTCGTCATCTCCAGAGAAGTAGCTGAGAAGGCCATGCAGTTTATTCCCGCGATTGACATCGCTTTCCCTCAGCAGGTCCAGGTTCCCGTAGAGCTCCATTCCCCTGCCGCAATCAACTGAAGTTGTTTCCCCCGCAGCAGTCGACTGAAGTTGTGCCCCCTGCGGAGTCCAATTGAGATTGGCGGGACCTTGTTCTCCTCTGCAGGATGATTCCTCTATCTGAGTAGTTCTTTCTCCTTAACAGGAGAATTCCCCCTCGGCACTTATTTTGCTGACGGGATCACATCATTGTGCATGATTGCATAGCATTTATCATAAACGCATAGCATTTCCACCGTGTGGAGCATTGCGCCATTGCCGAAGCATATGCATAATAAACATGATCTAGGTTGCTACCGTTCTTGTTTTGCAGGTGTTCCGCCGCAGAATTGATTGCTCAGGATGATTCCTGACATTCCCCCCATCAAAGCCGCTTGCTCAAGATGATTCTTGAAGTCTCCAGCGAAGTCTTCGGTTCGAGATGATTCTTGAATTCCTCAGCAGGGTCGTTTGCTTAAGATGATTCTTAAGTACCCAGTGCAGTCTCTAGAGTTGGTTGCTCAAGCTGATGCTTAGAGTCCCCAGTAAAGGTTGCCCAGGATGATTCCTGAAATCCCCAGCAGAGTGTTCGCTCAGGATGATTCCTGAAATCTCCAGAATGGTTACCGGTGCAAGATGATTCTTGAAGGTCCACGGCGGAGTTATTTGTCCAAGATGATTCTTGAAGTCCTCGGCAGAGTTATTTCCTCCAAAATGATTTCTGGACCCCCAAAGCGGAGTTACTTGATAGTTCTCCAGATTCCCCAGCGGCGAAGTGTCATCCCCAGCAGGTTTCTAACGGCGAAGTTGAAACCTCCCTTGAAGACTCCATGATTGAAGTCTGACCGTGTTAATGAAGCAGTTCTCTCAGCTGATACGGAGTGCCTGATGGCAGAGGTTTAGATGTTCCCAGTTGGCTCATGATTGACCAAGAATTCTATTCTCGACTTGCTGATGAAGTCCGGCTGATGCCCGACAGTAATGCGGAATTCCTGATGGCATGATCAACCTGATGGTTGAAGTCCGGCTGATGCCCGACAAGTTTCTTTGAATGCCTGATGGCATGATCAACCTGATGGTTGAAGTCCGGGTGATGCCCGACAGTTTCTTTGAATGCCTGATGGAATGATCAACCTGATGGTTGAAGTCCGGCTGATGCCCGACAAGTTTCTTTGAGTGCCTGATGGCATGATCAACCTGATGGTTGACCTGAAGAGTCCTGAGGAATCATGATGCCTGATGGCATGATCGACTATGTACTACCAGTTACCGTGTGACCAATTCTCCAGCTAGTTGCAGTGCAGCTATTATTTAAGTTTTCGAAGATTCGTTCCCACCAGAGTACCGTGTACTTGTGCAGTTGGCAAATTTCTGGGTTTACCGGTATCCAACCGTCTCGCACCTTGATTGGCTGAGAGTCGTTCGCTCCTCACCCAGTCAGGTTCAAGCCGTTTGAATAGGGGCCGCTGTTGCACCCCAAAATTTGACCAACATTTATTTACCAAGCTTGTGTTCATTGTATTCATCATCTGCTTCTCAGGGATATGTGTGCAGTAGGTCAAGAGGTATGATTACCCAGCAAGAGTTATATGAGACTTTGAAGCTAGCCAAGAATGTTATTCAAGTGTTCAAAGTTTGATACCTTTGTCAGAGAACTCAAGAGATCCTCAGAGAGATTGATTGAAACCAAGATTGTGTATCTCATAACTTGAGAGTTGTGGGAGCTCCTCAGATGATTCTGAGACTATGAGGATGGACTTGAATCTTTGAGAAAGCTTATGAGATGTCTTGAAAGCCATCATGAAGCCTAGAGAGGTCATTGTACAAGAATTCAGAAGATTCAGCCATGAGTGGTGGAATTAGGGTTTGACGGGGTCAACCCTAGGTCAATTGATGATTTGGAGAGGGTTGAGACCTAATCCAAGAGCCATGTGATCATGGAATGATGCATTGAGATGCTATAAGGATGATTCCTAGACCAACTCATCATGATTGAGGAGTTTGAGAAGTTTTAAGCTAGGGTTTCTAAGGATTGACAGTGTAAAATCCCCTAGTTTGATCCCTATCTTCAAGGCAGTTTAGCTCAAGAGGTGATTGCCATCTCATCTTCCCCCCAACATGAATGTTGTAGATCTTGTTCTTAGCTTTAATTTGAGTACTAGAAGTCCTTTATAGGATTTGAAGAGCTCAAGTTATGACTTTGACAAATTACAGGTCATCTGAGGTATGTGAATCTGGGTCCTTGAAAGTCACCCAACTTGCATCCAACGTTTTCCCTAGTAGGATGATTCCTATTAACTCTTGGTCAACATGAATGTTGTATAGAATCTTCTTAGCTTTCTAGAGAGTACTAGAAGTCCTTGATAGGATTTGTAGAACTCAAGTTATGGCTTTGACAAGTCAAGGGCATTTTGGTCATTTGGAGGTTATAGGTCATTTCAAGCATATGGCCATATCTCCTATTTCCAAGCTTCAAATGGAAAACTCTTCAACATCAAACTTGCTTAGAATGATGTTTTAAGGCTAGTAGGGAGGTCATGAGATGTTGAAAAGGCTTGTATCAAAAAATGATAAAAATGACCTAAAATGGAGGCATAAGTTAAATAAGTTGAAATTGAAAATTGGAAATCACAAGTTATACATCCAAACCATGTCATATAATAGGTCATTTTGACTCTAAAAGACATTATAAAAACATGGTTCAGCCACAATTTTGCATCTTAAGGCACCAAAGCAAAACATGAAAAAACTCAATGTACAAGTTAGTTAAGGGTTGTAACATACCATACATCTCATGTGGGGAGAATTTCAGGTCAGAATTGGTGGTTACAACGACTATGGCATGAGATAGCATATGGAGAGAAGTGAAATCAAAATATCATGAGATGAGAAGCTCAAATACTCATTGGATTATTCTAGAAGGTTCTGGATAGTTCTAACAAGTCCTATATAATGGTTAAAGCTTGCTCAGATGCAAGGTTGGTGAGAAAAGTGAGAAAAGAGAGAGAGTGCTATCTTGTTGCTTCCATTGCAAGTCAAGTTTCAATTCTACATTCTTCTTCATTTCCATTCCTTTTTTCTACACAAACACACTCCATTGATGATTCTGAAGCTGTGCAGATTGATTTGAGAGCAAATCCATGGTGAATTGAAGAGTTGGTGATTGAACTTTCAAGGTAGCAAGTCAGAATCAAATTCTGAAATTGAGGCTTCCTCCATCAAATTTGTTGCAAACAGTAGCAAGATTAGCATCCAACGAAACTTTCAGAAGAGTTTCAAGGCTTGAAGTGAAGGATTTCACCATCTGTTGATCAAGAATAACCAGGTTTGCAAATTCTCCATTACACCATGTTTTATGCATAATTAGGTTAGTTTGTTAGTGTAGAAAGGTTAGAGACACATAGGTGATGGATTTTGGAGAGTTAGAGAGCAATTGGTGAAGGTTAAATATTGGACACCGTTTCTTTGATGATCAAGAACATGCTGGATATCGAGATATAATCTGAGTTCTATAGTGGAAATTAATCAGGGCAAGAGGGTGATCATTCTGAGCCAAGAAATTTCATGAACCATGATAGTTGAGGTTTGAGCTTCTTTTTGATTCACGATCGGGTTTTAGGTTTGAGAGAGTTTCAATGAGTTCTGATGCCATGGCTAGATTCCTGGTGAAATTTGGAGCAATCTAGGGTTTTTAATTGTTGCATTTGGTGAGGTATTAATAGAATCCGAGTGGAGGAAGATGAGTGTTTGAAGCTCTGTTACATGGATGTTTGCCTCCAATTCATGGCTGGAGGAAGAAGATGAGTTCCATGCCCTTAGATCAAGCAAGACTGGTTGACTAGAGTTAAATCCAACGGACATGATTTAATTTCAACTTGAAGAGGGAAATTCTGAGAAGCATGAAAAGCAGGCGTTTCATTTAAGTGAGGTCTTGGGCTTAAGTGAATAATTGATGTCCACACCCCCTTTACGAGGCCCACTCAATTTTGAACTGAATCCCCTTACTATTCCCACCACGTTTTTCTCAATTTCTTTCCCTTTTTTCTTTCTGATTTTCTGATTAAGGAATGGTCCTAGCGCGTTTACTATCTGAACCCCCATTCTGGGCCCATGCGCGTATTGAACTGCATCTGGTTACTATCTGCACCCCAGTTTCATATTTTCATTTTATTTTCTCCATTTTATTTCAAACTTTGAAAAATCATAATAAATGAAAAAATAATGATTTTTAAGTGGTAATTTTTTCTCCCATTTCATGTTAATGTCTAGAAAATTATTAAGTAAAAATATTTTCATTTCATGCATTTTTAATATTGTTTGTATATTTTCTATTTTAATAGCTTTTTATTTCTTTTATGTTGATACCTGAATTTGTAGAATTTTGTTTAGGTAGTTCCATTAACATTTTTAGGCCATTCTTTTTAGGAAAGTTAGATATAAGCTTTTGCTTCCCCATGGATTTATTCCATAATTTTGTGATGAATTTTAGATTAGTTTTGATTAGATTATTTTAGGTTGTGTAGAATTAGGTTAATCCTTAAACAGAGGTCCATAATAACACTAGAATTTTGGGTTTCTAGGTCAAGATAGACATTGGGGCATATAAGGGTATTAAGGGTAAGTATGCAGGATCCCTTAGAAATTATATTAGGTTTTAATATAGTAGTATACTATTTTTAGATGATTTTTGTAGTTGATGATTGTTTGTGTTGCCCTTGTGGGCTTGTATTTTTGTTTGCTTTGCTTTGTGGGCTTGGAGAGCTTGGTTTTGTTCTAAGGAGCATTGAGGAGCATAGTAGGAGCATTGAGGAGCATTGAGGAGCTTGAGAGATTGATCTTGTTTGTTTTGTTGTTTGTTTTAGGGTTAGGGATTAGGAAGAGTTTAGACTTAGTTAACTTCTTTCTTAAACATGGATGGTATCTTTCACCTCCATTCCTCCCTATGATTCAAAGTCCTTCCAGGGTATACACCTATCTCCTTTGAGGGAACCATTTCTTTGATGTTGAGCCCTTATAGGTCACCTTTGGTGGTCAATAAGCAGTTCAATATCCCCAGCTTATCCAGTAAGTGATTTCCTCTGGTTTGATTATCTTGAGAGATGTTGAGCTTGAGTCTGAAGATGAAGACTCCACTGAAGAGTGTAGAAGAGGATGAATCCTTGAGTATTGCCATTCCAGCTGAAGCTTGAAGAGCAGCAAGAGCAAGTTGATACTTGAAGACCCCTGAAGATTAGGTGAGGCCTGAAGGTGGAGCTGATCAAGAAGCTGAAGCTTAAAGGAGAAGATAAGTTGAAACTTATATTGGAATGTTGAAACCTGGAAAATCAAACTGATATTTTTCCAGAGTGATTGAAGTCTGAAGACTGAGTTGCTGTTGGAAGAGCTGAAGCTTGAAGCTGAGAGAGGAGTTGCTTTTCTTTTTCTCTTCTATGTTGACATGTTTTGTTTGACTTGCTTGATGTATTAGAATAAGTTCATATCTAGAATAGGTAGAATCTAGGAGCATGATTGCACTAGAGGTTGAGTTACTCCCTCTGCTTGTATTGTTACTGTGTGGCTTTGCTTGCGGGTATTCGGTAGAGCCCTGCTCCCTTGCCCATGTGGTTTTTGTTTGCCTGATGGTATTTCATTTCATTTCCTTCTGTGTGATTGCAGTTTACTGTATTTTGCTTGATAGCATGATGTTTTATATTTCAGTATGATTGCTGTTATCCATTCTGGCTTGAGGTTGAGATGAGCTTGTGGAGGCTGAAGCCCCACACACATTTCCTCCCTCACTTGCATTGCATACATTTTATTGTTAAGCTGATGCTTTGTCTATTTTGGTGTATCATTGACATGATCCCTTAGGACTCTCATTTCCTTTGATAAGGAATTGATGATAGAATTTTAGGTTGAAACCTATGCATGACAACTTCTAGGAGTTCCCTGTTCGAACCTCAACCATAGGATGAATCCATGGCATGACAACAGTAGGACTTGATAGTCTCCCTCCTAGTTGGGCCTGTTCTCTTCTCATCTCAAAACAGTTTAAGATACAGTAATCATGAATGATTTCTTTCGTACGTTACGAGCCTTAAGCTATCTGAGAAAGGGTTGTGGGAGAGTTTCTTTTCCACAGTCTAGATGTTTAGTATGGTACCCTTTGGGTGACATGTGATGCATTCACTCTCAGGTCATAGTCTCTAGTGTGATTGAAATTGCAAACACAATAAAAAACACTTCTTTCGTAAAAGACAGGAAATAAACCGTAGTTTCCCGAACTACGTGAGCTCTGATCTCTCATACCTGTTGAGAGTACGTAGGCACAATACTGATGTATTGGCGAGCTACCTTCCCCCATAACCCGTCGTAGGTCGAACTACGTTGACTCTGATTTCTCATTCTCTGATGAGAATACGTAGGCATAAAGTGTGATGCTTTGCCGAGTCATTTTTCTTTTTTGTTTAAGCCAGCCTTGATAGGTAGATAGATAAAACCAACCCGTCCAGTAAACACAACAAGCGTGGATCCCGTCGAGTACGACGGACGTGAGGGGTGCTAATACCTTTCCCTTGCGTAACCGACTCCCGAATCCAGACAACGGTTGCGATGACCTTGTCTTACCCTTCTTCGTTAGGTTTTTCCGATCGTTTCCTTTCCCGCTCTGAGGGATAAATAACGACAGGCTGCGAAGGGGGTGCTGGTAGCGGACTAAACACGGGCCCAGCTGAGTCAAAACTCAGCGTTTCACATTAAACCAAGGCTAACTCGCGGATGAACAACAGCCGCACGATGAGTGTAACGGGTCAAGGCGTCAAACGATCTAACGGCTGGTATGAATTCTGGAGATTTTAAAAGCAAAACGGAGGGAACATCCGTGCGCGGTGGGGGACGGTGGTGACGGTGGCCAGAGGGGAGCTCCAGTCATCCTCTTCATCATGTCAACAATGGCATTTTCTTGTTTCTTAACCAAAACGTGGTTTTCTTTAACCAAAACTGTGTATTTTTTCGTGTAGAATCCAAATATCAAATCTGTTTCCACTTTCCTCCATTAAAACTCAAAAATCATAAACCTTCAAGAATCTTTCAAGAATTATCAATTTTCACAAAATCCAAAATTGAAGCCACTAATCTCTTCCTCTCACATACTACATCAACAATCTATGTTTCTTTTCCATTTTCATTCAATAATTAGAGTGAAATTCGAACTACAACCTAAGGTGTTCTGTCAAGAATTGTCATGAAACTTAACCGTTCTAATCCTAAAACGTTTTATACACTCTAAGGATCACAACCATGTGAAAATAACATGGCAATTCATCAAGAACAGAGCTTATGGATGAAAGTTAAGAACCTGGTTTTGAGCTTCAATGGAGGCTTGAATTATTGATGAAGCTTCAAGAAAATCGTCCAGAATCCATCAATGAACCTCACTGAAGCTTTTTGCAATGGTGATTTGAACTGAAAATGGCTCTATCTTCAAAATCAATTTTCCAAGTTTCTCCACTTTTTCTCAATTCAATTTTCTGTTATCTCCACCAAAATTCTGTTATGGCAGTTAGGAATCATCCAAAATGTTATATGCAATGGATCTAGAGTGATTACAAGCCCAATTGGAGACCACGGCAGCCCAACTCAAAATCAAAATTTCCAAGTTTGAAGCTTTTATGTTATGGTGAGAACAAAGCCAAACCACTTGCAAACTGATCCAATTTCCTTTCTTTTGATGTAAGGAAGATGTGTGGATACGATCGAGGCTTTGAAAATGAATCTATGGTTGATTTTCATTATGTTGCTTTTTGGTGAAGAAACCATGAAATTGGCAAAGCAAATGAATTCAATCTTGACTTCTGATTTTTCCAATGTTCTTAAAATATCAATTGGACTCAAAAAACGCACAAAATATGGCCTCATTTGGTTCCAAAATGAATTGGTTTGAACTAGCCCTTTTCAAGCTTCCTTTTATGATTCATTCATGAAGTTTCTTCAAGCATTTCTCATTCTAATCCATATCAATGGATTCTTGGTTCATGGTTGGACAAATAACATCATTTTGAACAACTTTCAAGTTGGAAAAAATTCCATTTGAGGTATGTAAGATGGTGAAATTGACTCATAACCAAAAATGGCCTATAATCTCAAATTCCCAAAATACCCTTGTCTTGCAAAGCTCATATCTTGAGTTTTACAAATCCAATCATGGACTTCTAGTACTTTTTATAAAGCTAAGAAGAAAAGGAACAAAATTCATGTTGGACAAAAGTTCATGAGAACCATCCTTCTAGGTCAAAAATGTCATACAAGTTGGTTGACTTTCAAGCTCCAAATTCACATTCATCCGATGACCTGTAACTTGTCTGACTCATAACTTGAGCTCTATAAACCCTATCAAGGACTTATAGTAATCAAATTAAAGCTATGATCATGCTCTACAACAATCATGTTGGGGTCAAGGTGAGATGAAACCCACATCTTGAGTTATGTGGTCTTGAAGTTAGGCACCAAACCAAGGGATTTTACACTGTCAAGTATAGCAACCCTAGCCCAGGAACTCCTCACACTCTCGATTCATGATGAGTTGACCTTGGAATCATCCCTTGGGCATCTTAATACATCAATCCATGATCACATGGCCTTGGAATTAGGTCTCAACCTTTTTCAAATCATCAGTTGATCTAGGGTTGACCAGATGAAAACCCTAATTAAACCAATCTTGGTTGTAGCTTCATATTCTTCACGTAATGACCTGTCTAGGCTTCAAAATGACTTTCAACAATTCTCATGAGCTCTCTCAAGGCTTCAAGTACAACTCCATGGATTCAAAATCATCTGAATAGCTTCCCATAACCTTCAAGTTCGGAGATGTGCATTCTTGGCTTCAACCACTCTCTCTGAGAATCTTTAACGTCATTGATGAGGATATCAACCCTTGAAAACTTGAATAAACCTCTTAGATAACTTCATAGCCTTGGTAGCCTCTTGTTGGTAGTCATACCTCTTGATCCCCTACACACATTTCAATGCAATGCAGATGATAATGCTAGAATGAATGCAATGAAACACAAGCTAGGTGAAGCAAAGGTTAGGAAAATTTTGGGGTGCAACACTAAGCATACAGGTCCACCGCTACTCTCCACTACTGGTGCTAGGTTTGTACTCAAGCCCGGGTCTGGCTTATCTCTCAGTGGAACATTCCCCTCCCCAACAGCATAACAAAAATGATATATACAAGGCTGAAAGTAAATGCAGGAAAATAAATGACAACACATAATACACACCCAAAGAGATCAACAACCAAGCGCTAGGATTGACTCGCATAGGTTTCGCAACTGCGAAAAACCACCGGCAGAAAAAACAGAAAAGTCGCCACTTTTGTTATTTATCCCAAAGAGGGGGAAAGGAAGCGATCGGAAAAACCTAAAGAAAAAGGGAAAGACAAGGTCATCGCAACCATGTCTGGATTCGGGAGTCGGTTACGCAAGGGGAAGTTATTAGCACCCCTCACGTCCGTCGTACTCGACGGGATCCATGCATTGTTGTTTATCTAAAAGGGTGTGTTAATACTATCTAGCTAAGGGCTTAGGGACAAAAGAAAAAGAAAAGAGAAGTGACTCGGCAGAGCATCGCCGCTCTGTGCCTACATACTCCCTCGTGCAATGGGAAAGTCAGAGTCAACGTAGTTAGACTAACTACGGCTAAAGAAGGGGGGAAGGTTGCTCGCTAAGACATCGCGTCTTATGCCTACATACTTTCATCTGGTATGAAAGATCAGAGCAAACGTAGTTCGGGCTAAAAAGACCACAGGTTGGTTCAAAATTTTTAGTCCCGAGTAGGGTTAACAGATAGTCCTAGCAGTGGGTATATGCGGCTCTACCATTGGAGACTTAGGCGTTACCGTTTGCGGTAGAACTAAGAGTTAATGAAACTCTTGTTTATGAAAATGATTTCCCTGATTAAGATCCCGAAGGATGAAAAATGTTTGAAGTGTTTTTGTGTTTTTTAGAGAAGAAGTGTTTTGAATTTGATTTGCAACTCATGTCGCACTAGAGACTATGACCTAAGAGGGAATGCGTCGTATATCACCCAAAGGGTGTACACTAAACACTCTAGGTCCTTGAGAGGAGGCCCCTCAATTACCATTTCTCAAGTAGCTTAAGGCTTGTAGTGTGCTACACTTGTCATTCTTTATTAAGTATTTTATGAATGCTTGAAGATGAGAAGAGAAGAAAGAACACTAATGGGAGACTAATCAATCCTAAAAGTTATCATGCAAAGTGGACTTAAAGTTGAGTTTCAAAAGGGAACTACCTAATGTTATCATGCATGCTTAGGCATCTAATGTCTATCATAACCCCAAGAGGTTAAAGAACTTATGGGGAGCATGGCAAAGAAAAGAAAAAGAGGAAGAAGAAGAAGAAGAAGAAGAATGCATATGCAAATGAAAATGCAAACATAAGATGCACAAGTAGAATGAAAGTGGGAGGAAAATAGTGTGGGGCAGTAGCCTCCAAAAGTTCATCTCAACCAAGCATGCATATGGAAATGCAAGAAAAGAGAAGAAGGAGAAGTGCACAAAAAGAAATTAAACCAACAAAATCAAATCACACAAAGATGCACCAAAAAGTGGGATGAAATGACCTAAGTCAAATAACATCAACCACACCAACAAAATTAAACCAAATGAAAGGTAAAACACAACTTAAAGCCAAGGGAGGATGGGAGACCAAATGTGGGCAGCAAGGACCCCGTAATAGGTACTCAACCATAAGCATCACTCAACAAAAGCAAAGAAGCACCAAAAGTGTCCTCAAGGATTCATCATTCTAGGTATGCTTCATATACCTCCAAAGGAGGGACCAAGCCACCTTAAATGACACTCCAAGGTCATTGGACATAAGGGATATGAAAAGAAGAAAGCTCAAAAGCAATATCAAAACAAAACAAGAAGAAATGCAAGTAAGAGCACAAAGGAAGCAAACATGCATCACATAGGAGTCCAAGTTGAAAGCTTGAAAAGAAACACAAAAATGAACAAGGAAGAAACAATATCATGACCTAAAATTGAACCAACATCATCCTTAACATATTAACAACATGAAACAAAAGTCATTGAGGGTTTAAAGGATCCAAACATGTCATATCCAAATCAAACTAGGTCAAGGTATATGTGTGAACCTCCCTTGGAGGTGACTTGACTTGCAAGTTACCTCAAAAATAGGAAAATGGCTCAAAAATAATCAAATAAAATGCACAAGGTAGATAAACATGTTGGAAACCAGAGGCCAAAAGCTCAAAGCAAATATCCCCTCAAAGCACCATCAAAAGAAACAATTCATTTGGATGTACCACTTTGAGATGGGGAAATAAAGACAAAACGAAAAGCCACAAAAAGTCAACCCAAAAGTCAACAACCAAAGGCAAAATGGTCCTCAAAAATTGATCAACTCATCATTGAGATAAGGATCAATTTTCATTCATTGATCCCAAAGGAAATGGAAGAAACAAATAAAAGAACAAACAATGCACAATTTAATTCAATTAAAAACACCTCCAACATTTAATTGTTTTTAAAAATAAAAAATGATCTGAAAAATAAAATAAAAAATGTCTAAAAAAAACAGACATCTCAAGGTTTGTAAAAATATTTTTTTTGAATTTTTGGAGTATTGGAGCTATTTTATTTGATTTAAATTGCAAATAGAAAAATAAAACAAAAATCAAAAAGAAAATAAAAGAAAATGATAAACATTTGGTGTAAATAGCAACAAAATGGAGTGTAAAATGAGGTTGGGCCCATCAGGGGGTGCGCCTAGCATGCACAGTTAAGGCCCAAACAGAAAATCAAAAACTAAAATAAAATCTGGCAATCAGGTGAGGCAAAGTCAACTATGGTGCATCGTGGAAATCAACAGGAAGCGCATGATTAAAAAGTAAGCACATCATGTGGCTGTCAGCGTGCCAACACATTAATGAAGTATTTAAATGAGATTGCGTGCATCAAGTCAAAGGTGGACCATCGTGAGTCTTAATCCTGGACTTTGTAGTGAAAATTAAGCACATTGTGCGCTCGTGGACGTGACACGCAGTCATCTTCCCCAACAAAACTTGGAGGGAAACCAGAGGTGGCCGGAGATGCTCCGGTCATATTCCTCATGAACTCCGGCCACCGTAAAACAACAACAACATGCAGCCAAGCCAAAACTCAACCGTTTTGCACAAAATTTATATCAAAATTCATCTAGAGATCATGAGGATCTCAAATCCAGCCTCAAAATTCATTAATCATGCCAAAATTTCACCAAAACTCACTCAATTCAGTTTAAACATCATCTAGAGGTTATGTAGGTTACAGATCAAGCAAGAATGAAGCAAAAACACACAAGAACAGATCAATCCAAGTCCAAACAGTTTGGAGCACATAAACTCAAACATCACAAATGCCAGTTCATTTTAGTTATTAACGATCTACATGTTTCCTTGGTCTCAAATATGGAAAAATGGCAATGAATCATGGCATATTCAGAGTGTATGGTTGATTTGTAAATACCTAGCGGAGAACTTCCACTGAGCCTTCAACTGATGCTTAAACTTGAAGAAAAGTTTCCAGAAACGTTCAGTGATCCTTCCTAGAGATGTTTGCGAGATTAATTTTCCTTGATTCTTGCTAATTCTCCAAATTCGAAATTCAATTTTCCACCACTTTTTCAAAGTTGTTCTTGAGCAATTGGCCTCCAGTTTCCAGTTCTGATGAGTTGTTCATGATCAAAACCTTATATGCGATGGATCTTGACCGAAATAAAGCCCAATGGCAGCTTGTAGAGCCCAATTGAAAATCCATGGGAATTGATTTTGGAGCTGGTAACACATGGAGTGTGAATGGCTGAGATTTGACCCTTATTTAATCTCAATGGTTGATGTTTGTTGTGTAACTTCATGATGAAGTAAACTTGGAAATGGCTAGCCAAAACACATCAAACTCAAATTCTAAAATTGCCAATGTGTTTAAAACATGTTTTGCACTCAAAATATGCATTCATTTGCACAAAAATGGTCCAAAGTGAATTAAATCCAATTTTCTCCTTTTAAATCCCTTTTTATAAAAATCAACACATCAGTTCCTCAAACCAAGCCAAATCCATGACTTCTTGATGTTTGGTTGAATAAATGACACCATTTGGAGCACATTTGATGTTGGGAAAATCTTCATTTGAAATGTGCAAGATGGTGAAATGGACCTATAATTTTATGACCTATAATCTCACTTTCCCAAAATACCCCTGACTTGCAAGCCTCATAACTCGAGTTCTACAAATCAGATGAAAGACTTCTAGTACATTTTGGAAAGTTAAGATCAAGATCTACAACTTTCATGTTGGCCAAAAGTTGAGATGAAACATGTATCTTGAGGTAGGTGGTCTTGAAGTTGAGGACTAAATATGGGATTTTACACTAAGAACCCTAATTTAGTAACTTCTCACACTCTTGATTCTTCTTGATTTGATCTTGAAATGATATATTAGGCATCTCAACACAACATTCCATGACCATAGAGACTTAGAATTGAGTTTTAATCTCCTTCAAATTCATAATTGACTGAGGATTTACCAGATGAAAACCCTAGATGCGACATCTTTGACTGTGGCTTGTTCCACTTCATACAACAACTTGGATAAGCTCCAAATTGATATCAAAGCACTCAAGGAGCCCTCTCAACATCTTATATCCATAATCATGAATTCACAATCCTCTGATGATCTTGAGCTGGCCTCCAAGTTAGGCGCTGACCTACATCCATCCATCTGTTCTTTCACAAGACCATTGACCACTTCAAGATGTCCTGATGACCATTCAAACTTGAGTAACACCCCTTGCTTAGGCTCAACACCCTAAGAATACTTCTCTTGCTATGCACAACCTCTTGATCCCCTGTTCAATGCAAAGTGCTATGCAATGCAAATGCTAGAAAGAGATGAAATGAAACATAAACCAAGTTAAGAAAAGGTTGGGCAAATTTTGGGGTGCAACAGCTGCCCCTATTCAAACGACTTGGACCTGAATGAGTGAAAAGAGAACGGCTTTCATGCAATCAAGGTAGAAGACAATTGAATACCAAAGATCCCGGAAATTTTCCAACCGCAGAAAATAAATTTGCAAACGAGAATCTCTGGAGATAACTGCTCTGATTACAAATACATTCCGCTGAGGAAAAGAGAAACTTAACGAGTAACTCTGCTTGGGGAATACCCTGAAATAGGGAAATACTTTAAATTGCCGGAATCTGGATATTCAACGAACAAAATAAATCAATAAAATTTGCTGGAGCCTGAACGCTCAACGTAATAACCGGAGCCTGGATACTCAACGCACGATTGACTGGAGCCTGAATACTCAAAAAATAAAAGGATATATCATTTGCAAAATCACCGGAGCCTGGATACTCAACGGAGAAGCCGGAGCCTGGATGCTCAACGTAAAAATTGACCGGAGCCTGAATACTCAACGGACCAAGAAGTACACCATAAACTGGAATCTTTTCGGAGCCTGAACACTCAACGAAGTTGGAATCACAAATCACATGCCGGAGTCGGGGTACTCAACGCACAAGAGAAATTACTATTGAAAATCGGCCGGAGTCTAGATACTCAACATAATATATCGGAACCTGAATGTTCAACAAAAATAAACCGGAGCCTGGATGCTCGACACAATGAACCAGAGCCTGAACCCTCAACGAGGGTGACCGCAGCCTGAATACTCAACGGACAAAAGAAATCATCACCATACGAAAATTACCGGAGTCTGGATACTCGACGGAAAATTGACCGGAGCCTGAATACTCAACGGACCAAACCAAATACTACAAGTCAAAAACTCACCGGAATCTGGATATTCAACGGAGAAGGGGTACCATCACAAAACTTACCAACGTCTGGCTTTACCGGAGTCTGGATACTCGACGGAAAATTAATATGTCACGAACTAACAATATACCAGGGTCTGAGTACTCAACGGAGATACCGGAGCCTGGATGCTCAACGCAAATTGACCGGAGCCTGGATACTCAACGGAAGAGAGGAAGATACCACAAATATACTCATCAAAAACTGAACACCACACTGTCTTTACCGGAGTCCGGATACTCGACGGACAAAGCACAATAATATCAATCACCGTGGTCTGGATACCACAACTATCTTTACCGGAGTCTGGATACTCGACGGAAAAAACAAACCTTCTCAATTGGGAAGGGACCGGAGTCTGGACACTCAACGGACCGAAGAAATCATCAGATCTGCTTATCATGATTCACCAAGATCCAAAGATACTGCTGGGAAATAACATGAGCCGGGGTCTAGATACCACTCGGGCTAAGGGAAATTACATGGTCTGGATACCAAAGGGAAAAGATCAATCCTCCGAAGATACACCTGAAATGAAGAGATAACAACCTGGCTTATGTTTCATATGGATATGTTTGAAAATGGCGTAATGCTCCATACGAAATGGAAATGCTACGCGTTTAGGTGTATGCTATGCATGTTTGCAGATGCAACAGAACTGAATCAACAAAATAGACGCTGGAGGTACATAAAACACCCTGCTGGGGCAAGAAAAATAACTCTGTTGAAAGAATCACTAATTCTGCCGGGGATAGAGCACAAACTTTCTCATGCTAGTAACAATTGGACTTATGCCGAGAAATAGGCTCTTGCTGTCTTTCTGCAAAGTAAATACCGACGTGACAACATTCCTTCATTCTGCTGAGGAAAAGAAAGAAAACTTTGTCGGGGATACCACCCCATTCAATTTGGTGGGAATTGCTCCGCCGGGGAACGAACCTAAATAGGCTGCAAACTGCTCTGTGGGGAGAAAATCCAATCACTACTCGCTGGGGAGTACATTCAAGCATGCACCTTGTGGGGGTTAAATGTGCATCAACTACCGAAGGAACACGTACACGATACCTATTCACTCAAACCGCATACAAACTCCATCGGGGATAGAGTTATAAACGATCACTGATCGGGGAAGTAAATTCAAGCGGGGAATAGGACGAACTTCATCCATATCTTTTGCCCCAAGGGTAACGACCCTGCAACATTGAACAAACGGACAAGATATCCTACGCAATCGGGATCATCTTAGTCATCATTCGTGACGTTGTCCAATTAATTCAAAGTTTAAACAATTATTGGCCAAGGCCTGCAAGTTTATGTTAGCGCAAGTTTATCAAAACATTGGGCGTTTTCACAAACAAAACAGTAAAAGTTAAAACAAAGCACACAAATCAAGTACTGAATAGTATATGTTTATTAATGAATGTCCTGTAAATAGGCAAAGTTTTACAACACATGCAACTCCTGAAAAGTGGAAGCTGCGCAACAACAAATACATATATGTACAAAAATATACAAAAGTGTACAAAAATGTCGGCAACGTGGTACAGACAAACACCATGAGCTGATCCCTCTATGACTCGCCTGACTCTGACGCTTTCCCGACGCTTCGTCTTCAGAAAAGATTGATTCAGATTAAAAAAACGCCCTCAGGTTCTCCCAATCCACTAAGCGATGAAGTTCCAACGCAGACCGCAGTCATTTGCTTTTCCAATCCCTAACTTTTGCCTGAACCTCCCTTTCGGATTTTTGATTCACTGGGATACCCATTTTTGCCAAAGTCGCCTTTCTAGGTTTTCGACTTTGCGGATTTACATATTTTCATTTTTATCCCTAATTTTTGCCCGAACCTATTTTCCCTTTTTCATGGTTCGCCGGGATGCCCCATTCTTTCCTGAACGTTTCTTTTTGTGTCCAGCGGGTCTCTTTTAAGCAAAGTATTTTTTAACTGCGTATGCGTTCACAGGGGACGTGAAAGCCTCACCATCTATGGTGGCTAACAGCAAGGCTCCTCCAGAGAAGACCTTTCGTACAACATATGGACCTTCATAATTGGGATTCCATTTGCCCCTGTGATCTGATTGTGGTGGGAGAATCTTTTTCAGCACAAGATCGCCCGTCTGAAAGCTTCGAGGGCACACCTTCTTATCGGAAGCTTTCTTCATCCGGCTCTGGTACAAACGACCATATGCAATTGATGTTAGCCTCTTCTCATCCATCAGGCTAAGCTGATTCAAATGATTCTTTATCCATTTTAATTCATTAAGTTTCACGTCGACCAGAACTCTTAAAGAAGGAATCTCGACTTCTAGCGGTAGGACAGCTTCCATACCATATACTAGCGAGAAAGGAGTTGCCCCGGTTGATGTGCGCACCATCGTATGATAGCCGTGAAGAGAAAATGGCAACATCTCATGCCAATCTTTGTAGGTGACAACCATTTTTTGCACTATCTTTTTAATGTTCTTGTTGGCCGCTTCGACAACGCCATTCATCTTCGACCGATAGGGTGATGAGTTGTGATGTTCAATATTGAAGTTCTGGCATAAATCCTTCATCATTTTGTTGTTCAGATTCGAACCATTGTTAGTAATAATTCGTTCGGGTACTCTGTATCTGTAAATGATGTCCTTCTTTATGAATCGAGCTACGACTTGCTTGGTCACATTGGCGTACGAAGCTGCTTCAACCCACTTGGTGAAGTAGTCAATGACAACCAAGATGAAACGATGACCACTGGATAAGGTTGGCTCGATCTTGCCAATCATATCAATGCCCCGCATGGAGAAAGGCCACGAGGACACCATAACATTCAATGGGCACAGTGGTATATGTATCTTATCTGGGTAAATCTGGCATTTATGGCATTTCTTCGCAAATTTGAAACAATCTGACTCCATAGTTAGCCAACAATACCCTGCTCGTAATAGCTTCCGAGACATGGCATGTACGCTGGCATGTGTACCGAAAGTACCCTCGTGGACTTCTTCCATAAGCAGCGATGCTTCTTTTTCATCCACACATCTCAATAACACCAAATCATGGTTCCTTCTATAAAGCACACCATCTAGGTTTAGGTAAAAGTTTCCAGATAACCTCCTCAGCGTCTTCTTATCCTGAGCCGAAGCCCTTGGTGGATACTCTTGCTTCCTGAGGAAGTTTTGTATATCGTAAAACCATGGCTTGCCATCAGCAGCCTCCTCAATGGCGAATATGAAAGCGGGTCTATCCTAACGAGAAATGACTATTCTGTGAGCCTCATTCCAGAAATTCACTTTGTACATCGAAGACAGCGTTGCCAAAGCATCAGCCATCTGATTCTCTGCTCGTGGCACATGGTGAAACTCTACCCTATCAAAGAAGGGCAATAACCTCCTGGCATAATCTCTGTAAGGAATTAGATTCGGTTGACGAGTTTTCCATTCTCCCATTACTTGATTAACCACTAGCGCTGAATCGCCATATACATCCAAATTCTTGATTCTCAAATCAATAGCTTCTTCCAGACCCATGATACATGCTTCGTACTCAGCTTCATTGTTGGTGACTGGGAATGTCATTCTAGCAGTGAACGGGATGTGAGTACCATGCGGAGTAGTAATAATTGTCCCGATTCCACTACCATAGGTGTTGACAGCACCGTCGAATATCATTCGCCACTGAGAATCCTTCTCTGTACCTTCACCATGTAGTGGTTCTTCACAATCTTTCACTTTAAGGAACCTCGTCAGGAAATTCAAACTTCATCGGTTGATAATCTTCGATTGGATGCTCAGCAAGGTATTCTGATAGAACACTTCCTTTGATGGCTTTCTGCGAAACATATTGTATATCGTACTCTATCAGTACCATCTGCCACCTTGAAATTCTTCCTGAGAGTGCTTGCTTCTCGAAGACATACTTAATCGGATCCATCTTCAAAATCAGCATGGTTGTGTGATTGAGCATATATTGTCTCAAACGTTTGGCAGCCCAAGCTAGTGCACAACACGTTTTCTCGAGCATTGAGTAACGTAACTCACAATCTGTGAAATTTTTACTCAAATAATAAATCGCATGCTCCTTTCTTCCTGTCTCGTCATGCTGATCGAGGACACAACCCATACTGTTCTCCAAAACCGTTAAGTACATGATTAAAGGCCTTCCAGCTACTGGGGGTATCAATATCGGAGGTTCCTGCAAAGACTCTTTTATTTTATCAAATGCTTTTTGACAATTTTCATTCCAGACAACCGCCTGATCTTTCTTTAGCAATTTAAACATTGGCTCACACGTGGCTGTGAGATGAGATATGAACCGAGCAATTTAGTTCAATCTCCCCAGGAAACCACAAACTTCTTTTTCTGTTTTCGGCGCTGGCATGTCTTGTATGGCTTTTATCTTTGCAAGATCGACCTCGACTCCTTTTTCGCTGACAATGAACCCCAATAACTTTCCGGACCGAACTCCAAAAGTGAACTTATTTGGATTCAACCTCAATCTGTACTTTCTAAGCCTCTCAAACAGCTTCAACAAGTTAACCAGATGCTCCTCCTCTGTTTGGGACTTAGCAATCATATCGTCAACATAAACCTCAATATCTTTATGCATCATGTCATGAAAGAGCATTGTCATAGCGCGCTGATGAGCTTATGATTCACTGTTTCCAGGACAGTCTGAGTGGAGAATCGTTGAATTGGTATATATAGTTGGAAAGTCGTTGTATTCGATCATGGTCAGGTTTATCTAATGCCTTTGTTAAGCAGTACAACTACAACCTCAACATGGCTCCTAGCCGCACGCAGTTGCAAGAACTATCTCAAGCGAACAATGAATCCTTCAGAGGGTATGTGCAGAGATGGAGAGAATTCGCTGCTCGTGTTCAACCCCCACTCCAGGACAGAGAATTGGTTGACATATTTCTGGGTACCTTGAAAGGCCATTACTTTAACAAGCTGATCATTGGCGGAACGTCAGACTTTGCTGACTTAGTGATAACAGGAGAACATGTTGAGAGCGGACTCAAGAATGGAAAGATTCGAGACATTCCTTTTACCTCAGTTTAAGAAGGTGAATCAGTTTTCAGTTCACAAGAAGAATGGGAGAAAGGAAGTGATGTTATCCCAGAACATGACGTACCTCAGATTCAGTGTTCAGATACTTGGAGTGTTTAGAGCCAGCAACCTGTTGGGTCTGTATGTCAGATATCTGTTCCCCTCCAGAGTCAGCAATCATATCATCATCAGCCGTGTCGGCACACTAGATGAAGAATGAGGAAGCCACAAAGGCATTTTACTCAGCTACCGGTATCGTACAGTCAGCTGTTGCTGGATTTGATCAAAGGTGGGTTGATAGTACCGAAGAAGATTAATCCAGAAATTCCTCCGTATCCGCCTGCATTGATGTCAACACCCGCTGTGAGTACCATGCTGGGGCACATGGGCACTCAACTAAAGACTATAAGGTTCTTAGAAGCCAGGTTCAGACTCTGCTTGATTCTAAAAACATCTCAATCACGCTCAGGGTGTTCAGATTAACGACCTTCCTTCATCCAGCCAAGTGGGTGTATCAGTTCATGTTATGGGAGAGTTCACTGAGAGAAGATGTTCAGAAGAGTATCAGGATGACTTCGACGAGAAATTCTAAAGATGGCTGGTTTAGTAGCAAATCAAGTTCGAAAAGCCCGGTTCCTAGAAGCTGGCAATCTTTGTTTTATCATGTCAATTCTTTGCATTTGTAGTTTCTTTTCTGTTAAAGCGTAAATTGCATTCGTAAAACTTGTATTGTTTTCAATGGATATTGATAATGAAATGTATATGCATGTTTTGATTTAATCCATTCGTGTTCACTCAATGTTTGAACTGATGTCAAACGCTTGTTTAAGTAGAATCCGGGGAGGATGACGAAATTGAAAGACGTAAGCTTCCGAATGTATGCTTTTGAATAAAAACCTGTTGATGATTTACAGACATTGTTTCAATCCATAAACACCAGAGATATAAGGAAGATAATCCCTTATCAACCCCTTTGAGCCGAGTAGTAGGAGTTTCTTTCTGAAAATGAAAAACCCTCAATCTTAACCCGGGGCAGGGTAGGTGTTAGCTAATTTGACCAAGCGTTCAAATTACAAAAGGAGTGTTTCCGTTCGAGGATCAATCACACTGCTATAGGTCGTACCTAAAAAACCATGATGGTTAAACCTTGCCGATAAGGAGTGAAACAGTCACAATCTCTTTCAGCAAGTCAGACAAGCCGGTGTCACACGATTTGTTCAAAAAAAAGATGAAAAGAATCAAAAGGAAAAGCCCGCTAAGTCGAATCTTGCGAACAAGTGACTTAGGCAAAAATCAGGGCATCCCGCTGGACTTCCAAAATCGAAGAAACTCAAAAGAGTTAGTCCAGGTAAAAATCAGGGAACGAAAAAACGAAAAGCGAAAAAGATTACAAAAGAAAAATCCTCGAGCAAGAACAAAATCGTGTGGCTCCAGGCCCCAAAGATGAAAAGCGAGTGTCTGTCACTCCGAAAACTTGTGGTTTCGTGAATCGTCACTCCTGTCTTCCAACCTTTGAATGGTGAGTGCTATGGTCGAATTAGCTAAACGTAGGATTGGAGAACATCATGGAGAATGGATGGGTTAAAATGAATTTTGAGCCTATATCCTTTCCTTGTTAACCGTGAACCTGACCACGTTACAACCTGAAAAAGTCCTATTGAAGCAGGTTCGTTTCGAAAGCATACTTCGGTGAAGATCGCATCGAAACTGACTCCCTAAAAGGATTCCTCTTACAACATTGTATTAATGTTGGCATATTGATAAATGATTCGTTCATTATATGTCATAAATTTTTTCCAGTGAACCGAATTGGAATTTCAAAACTGCCATATGCATTGCATTTGATATGTCTTTTATGCAGAACAGTTTGTTTTACTTACGAGTAAGCGCTTAACAACAGGAAAGTTTCCAAAATGGAAAGTCTGACCAGAATAGAATGCAGAATGCCTGAATTCCGGTGAACCGGGGCAAGCTATGTCAAATGATCACTGCATGGGAGTTAGCCATCCAGAAGTCAGTTAATCTGAAGCAGTCGGCTTGAGATTTGATAAATCTCTCGAGGACAATCAGAGGTATTTCCCCACAGATTAGCCAACCAGGGGCAAATTCGTTGAGGACAATGGCAGGCCACCCTAAGAGCACAGAATTTATTTCTTGACCATAGGGTAATTAATATGAAGCACCACTTCGAGGTTCAAGATGTTGAGGCAGATCAGGGTGCAGAGATTGCAGATTCCCCTTCGAGGAACATCCCCACAGAGATCCCACAGGCTGGGGCAAAATATGGAAACAAAGGAATCGTTCCTCTCTGTATCATCAGAGCTACTCAAGCAGGTTTGATCAACCTTCAAGTTCAAAACGAATTTCGGGAAGCCGTGCTACTATCCCTCGACCCTACAACCAAAGTTGTGAATTCAGACAGGATATTTTCCAGCGTCAGTCATACCTGACCCATCACGGATAACCTAAAGCCCAATTCATATTGGTGATTATCAGGAAGCCCAATCCGTGTTTGCACATCATTCCAGAATCCAATTCCCAATTGGTATGCAGGAAGACTTCGTATGTTTTTCCCCAGCAAAAGCCCAATCATCATTAGCACGCGCAAGCTATCCCCAGGAGAGTCCAATCGTACTTAGTACCTTCTTCTATTCCCCAGCGGAGTCGGTTTCACCTTTCCAACATTTATTTTGCTTGAACAATTCTGTGATATCCCGGTTATTCCCCAGCCGAGTTAACTTTAAATTTCCAACATTTATTTTGCTAGAATGATCATTCTGTGTACAACTTTTCTCCGGCAGCCCGAGCCTGCATTTGCATCTTTGCATATATCATCATATTTGCATCGTATTTGTATTTCATCCTCAAATGCGTAGCATTTCCATTTCGTATGGAGCATTACACCATAGGAAAATTCAAACATACGCATATGCATACGAAGCATAAGCCAGTTTTCTATCAGCCTTCCGTGGCAACGTGAATCACCCTGCGGTCGATACAGGGGCATTTATCCAGCAGCTTTATTCAGACAACTCATCAGCTTACTTTCTCTCGGGTTTCAGATCATACGGAGGTTATGTTTTGTCCATCAGTCCTCTGATGATGACATCCATAAGCAGAGTTCCTTCATCCATCAGTCCTCTGATGTCGACAGATTTTCGTTCCGTTAATCTCTATTAACGATGTGTATCTCCAAGCAGATTGTCTTTCCGTTAATCTATATTAATGATGTGTTTCTCCAGCAGGTTTTCTTACCGTCTATCCTTAGACGGTTTGTTTCCCCAGCAAGTCTTCTTACCGTCTATCCTTAGACGACGTGAGTTGTGAATACGATCTTCTATGTTTGTTCAGCATTCAATGATTTGGATTTTGGATATTATTTTCTCTCCGTCTATCCTTGGACGATGCGAGATTTCAAAGCGAACTTCAGATATGGTTTACTCTCCATCTATCCTTAGACGATGTGGGTTTCGGATATGGTTTTCATTCAGTTTTTTGGATGAGATGTTGTTCTAAGAAGGTTTTCGTGCCGTCAATTCCTATTGATGTTGTGGCTCTCTGAAGAATATTTGATTTCCTTGTTGTTGATTCCTATTGACAACATGACTCTTTGAAGGTGGTTCTCTTACTATCAATTCCTATCGACGATGTGGCCCTTTGAATATATTTCCTTTTCATCAATCCTTATGGACGAAAGAATTCAGAAGTTTGCTGAATAGTTGTGAAGTTCGTTGATCTTTCTTTCCGTCGATTCCTATTGACGATGTGATTCTTCAAACAAGTTCTTTTTTCCGTCTACTTTTAGACGACGAGAGTATCAGATGTCTACCCTTAGATTATGTAAGTGTGGTGGCTTTCTTTCTGTCTATCCTTAGACAATGTGAACGTATGGTGTCTTCCCGTATATCCTTGGATGATGTGAGTATTGGTTTTCTTGCTGTCTATCCTTAGACAAGGTGGAAGGATCAAGTGCATGTTGATCCAGCTTTTAGTAGTGACTTTCCGTCTACTTTTAGACGACGTGAATATTGTTTCTTTTTTCTGACAAAGTGAAAGGATCAAGTGCATGTTGATCCAGCCTTAAAAAATGTGGACATATCAAATGCATGTTGATCTGGCTTTAAACAATGGGAAGGATCAAGTGCATGTTGATCGGGCATGTGGGTTCGATGTCTGTGGTGTTACACAGATAACTGACGGTGAGGTCAGGTGTTCTGTATCAGATGAGCAGTCAGCTGGTTGCTGCGCAACTGTCTGTATTCCGTTTTAGGATATTTTTTCCCCCAATCAGAGTTGCAGTTTATTTCTGCAGTTGGCAAATTTCCGGGTTCTTTGGTATTCAACCGTCTTCTACCTTTGAATGTTTGAAAGTCGTTCGCTTCTCAATCCTTCAGGTCTAAGCCGTTTGAATAGGGGCAACTGTTGCACCCCAAAATTTGACCAACCATTTCTCATTATTTGACTTGTGTTTCATTTCATTTTGCATTTGCATCTGCATACCGCATACATTGCATTTTTCAGCCGGACTGATTTTATCGGGATTACAACCCTCTTCTCGCGCCTGAAACAATTCAAACCAGTTCGAATAAAGAGGATTATTTCGGAAGTGTTGCTCTTCCCGGTGTTTTCAGTCTATGCTTTTGTTTTGGGGATATTTTGGCGTCCGCCATTTTACCGTTTATTTTGCTGTATTCTCGCATTTTTAGTAACCGATTTAATTTTCTAGATTTTTAGCATAGAAATTAGACTTTAAATTGTTTAGATATAACTTTCTATTTTGAGAATATTTTAGTTTTTCTAGATATCAATAGTTTTGATAGATTTTTAGGATATTATTTCTAGATATTAATAGTTTTTTTTATAATATTCTAGATTTTATTTCTTTTTAGAATATTTCCTTTTATAGAATATTTTAGAGTTTATTGGAATATTGTTTAGATTTTAAAAATATTTGTTGGATTTAATTTTTGTTTTTAGATACTAATTTTAGAATATTAGAACATTAATTGTTTAGAATGTATTAGAGTTTTATTCTAGATTTAATTCTTTTTCAGATTTTATTAGAATTAATGGTTTAGTCTTAATTAGGATTAGCTTTGATTAGGATTTTAATTGATTCTTCTTCATTAGCTTTATTAATTTTTTTTCCAGCATTAATCATTTTTAAGCCAGCTTTTAATTACTAATTCAGCTTTTAATCAAGCTTTAATTAATTCAGTTAATTGAATTACTTTAGTTCATTTCTCGTGGGCCAAGTGTCAGTTTTTGGGGGCCCAGTCCAATCCGCTGCCATGTGGCATCGTATAAAGCCATGCAACACTCTCTCTCTCCTCTGGCATGTCACGTTTCCTCTCTTCCTGCATGCTGCCACATGTCCCACTCACCACCACCTTCATCTGCACGCGTGACACATCACCCTCACTAGTTGTCACCACCTCATCACACACATGCAGAAACCCTAAACCCTTCCACCGGCAAAATCAACGCCACCGAAAACCGCCGAAAACTTCGTCGTTAACTGTATTCAACTCGCCGGAAAACTCACCGTCACTAGAAAACTCATGCGAGATTCATCGTGTTCATCAATCATTCATAACCGTCTTCCAGAAATCATCATAATCTTCATCAACTTTCATGAGTTTTCCATATTTTTCTTCCGCCTTCATCACGTTCTTCATTCGTTCATCACCAAGATCTTCAGGATCTTCATCCGTTTCATTCAAGAACCTTCAACAATCGTCATTATTCGTTCATCCACCTTCATGCCTTTTCTAAGAAAACTTAAAGAAAATTCATCAGCCTCCGCATTGTTTCCAGATATTCGATGAATATCATGTGATCTTCATTCAAGCATTCAGGGATTTGGTTTTCCAGATTTCCAGAAATCTTCATCGTTTCAGGCCATGTGCATCACCTTCAGCATAATCTTCAAGAACATTCATGAAGATTCATCAACTTCGCAAGATCCTCATCAACACATGACATTTTTCCAGATTCTGCATCTAATCTTCCTCAACGTTTATCATCCGCTTCATGCTCGAAAGATCTAGATCTATGGACCAGTCTCCAATGAAGCTTCCATCAACCTTCAACAATTCTTTTCAGCAAGATTATTCACCCGTCCAAGGTTATTCCCAGAAAACTTCAAGAATTCATGACAGTTTCCAGGTAAACACTCAAACCTTCATCGAAATATTGAAGACTCTTCATACATCCGTCAAGATCTCTTCAAGATCTTAGTCACCCTCGAGATTCTCCATTGTCATCCTCATACTCGTTTTCCAACACCTCAAGATCCAAGCTCAACAATCTTTCTTCGGAAACAACTTAGATCTAAAACTCCAACTACAATCAACATGCAAGTCTCCTCCATCAAATTGAAGTAACAATCAATGTAGCAACCGGCTATTCCTTACGGGTTTAGAGGCTTGTGATCTGTTTTGGTCTTAATGGAAGAAGAAAAGAACGCTCGAGATTGGATAAGTAAGAGGGAGATCGGAGAAGGGAGATTTGAGACAGCAAGGTGATGGGACGGCGGCGGAGGTTGAGAGAGAGGCCAGGGTTTGGGGAGGGAGATGATGAGTCCGTGAGACTCATGGCCTGGGTTAATGGGCCTCAGCCCAATTCTTTCGTTTTTGGGCTCATACTCCCCGTTTTTGTTTTCCCCACCCCTATTGTTGGTTGTTCTTGGAGTTGGCCTTGGCCAACGAGATTAAGCGTTGTACCCCCCATATCTGCTTGCACCTCCCCTCTGTGATTCTTTTCAGTTTTTTTGTGAGAGGTTGGTGGGCCAAGCCCAATTGAATTGATTGTTGTACCCCTGCTGGAATACTATACCCCCTTGTTGTATTTTATTTTTGCAAATGCATTTACATCATGCATTGTATTTTGTATATAAATGTTTTAGTATTTTGTTTTAGCAATTTTATTTTCTTAGAATATTATGCATATATTTTTACATAGAATTTTCTATTTTCATTAGATATTATTTCTTAGAATATTATGCACTATTTTTGTATAGATATTGTATATAGATTTTATATTCTATTTTCTTTTAGGATATATAGAGTTTTCTATAGAATTTTCATTTTATTTTCCATATGCAATTTCCTTGTAATTTCTTTAGAGTTTTCTATTAGGAGTTTTATTTCTTTTTTAGAAGTAGAATATTATTTCCATTTGTCATTGGATTTTTTCTCACCACTTTTGTTTTGTAGGTCGATGACAAGACTTCCGTAAACCATTATTAATCGACTTGTTGATGGGTAATGTAGGATCCGAGATCACTTTTTCTATCTTTATTTTTCTTCTTCTATCTGATTTTTACTTTGATTTTATTTTGTGATGTCCGTGTGACATGATTCAATTGGAGAATGATTTTCAATATCATTTCTCTATCTTGTCTTTGACACGGATATCAATACGCTACCTCTTTGAGTTTGACTTCTCTTATAAGTTGAACCATGACGGTTTAGCGTTACATTGGTTCTGATTCGAAACGTCATCATCAAGGATACGAAGAGGAGAAGATTGGAACTTGCGCACAATGTCAAGGGCCAATGGAACCGCTCCGTTCGATAGCATCTTTCTTATTCAAGCCTTTATGCAACCGTCAAGCGTTGTGGGTTCTAAGAGATAGATACGTGGGAAATGGTGATTGAGGGGCCACCTCTTAATTGCTTATAATGTTTAGTATACGTCTTTAGAACGATATGCGACGCATTCGCTCCTACGCCTTAGGTTCTTGCGTGTGTGTCCCGAGTTCCTTCCTCTATGTTCTCGCCCCGTGCGATCGAAAAACTTTTCTCTCGCATGTTGGTGATTGAGATCCCTTCTCTTGCCCCTGTGCAATCGAGAATTGTTTTCCGCATGCGCCGAACTACGATTGCTCTGATCTCTCATACCAGACGAGAATATGTAGGCATAGGATTGCGACAATCCTAGCGACCTCACTTTTCCCCCTTTCCTGTAGTTAGCTGAACTACAGCTGCTCTGATTTCTCGTACCAGTCGAGAATATGTAGGCATAGGATGCGATATCCTAGAGAACGCACTAACAGCTAACTCCTTTGTTCTCTCGCTTCCGTGCGATCGAGACTTTCCCGCTAATGACTAATTTCCCTTTCTCTTGCCCTAGCGCAATTGAGAACAAACCGTAGTTCTAGAACCCGTACGTTCCCTTACCGTGAAACCAACGACATACTACGTCCGTTCTACCATAAACAGGTAATGCCTAAGTCTCCAATGGTCGAGCAGCAATACACCTAACTGCTAGAATGTGTACGCTAGTATCGTCTATCCTTTCTCTCACCCCTGCGTGATCAAGAACACCCCAGTTACCCGTAGTTAGCTTGAACTAAGTTTTGCTTTAATTTCTCTGATGGGAATACGTAGGCCCAAGATGCGATATCTTGGCGAGCAACCTTCCTCCTTACCCGTAGTTAGCCGAACTACGTTGACTCTGATTTGTCGTTCTCTGACGAGAATACGTAGGCACGAAGTGCGATGCTTTGCCGAGTCAATTTTATTTTCTTTTGAGCCAGCCTTGATAGGTAGATAGATAAACAACCTATCAGATAAACACAACAAGCATGGATCCTGTCGAGTACGACGGACGTGAGGGGTGCTAATACCTTCCCCTTGCGTAACCGACTCCCGAACCCAGACTTGGTTGCGATAACCTCGTGTTTTCCTTTTCTTTAGGTTTGTTCCGATCGTTTCCTTTCCCTTTCTATGGGATAAATAACGAAAGGTGGCGACTCTTCTGTTTTGTCGGCACCTCATTTTCGCAGTAGCGACAACTAGCGACTCTGTTGGGGAATAACGTGACCTATGCGAGTCAATCCTAGCACTTGTGTGTTTATCTGTTGGGTTTGCATTTATTTATCATATTGTACTTTCCTGCACTTTACTTTCAGTATAATATGATTATTTGATGTGCTGTTGTGGGAGAGGGGCTCTGATGAGTGGTAAGCCAGACCCAGGCTTGAGTGTATACATAGAATTAGTTGTGGAAAGTAGTGGGCGCGTGCATTCTTTGCATGTACTAGTGTCCCGCAAAATCCACGCTCAGACGAGATTCTCTTGGCTGACTTCTTTTCCATCCCCTTGGGCTTGACGGGTTATTGGTCTGGAGAGTTGTCGACTCTGGGAAACAATCACTTGTGATTCAGCTAAGTGAGGCCTCTTCGGGAGATGATGATGCCAAACCAAAAATGGTGAACGTGTATTCGTTTATCGAAAGTCTATGACGCCGATGAACGCATAGGATGCCGAAGCTTTGTTAGATTAGGTCCATACCTGTGAGTGGGAGGGTTTTTGCAGGAAACTTAACTTCCAGCCTACCCGGTATTTTGGTTTTCTCTTCAGAGCGAACTTATCCAGTCAGCAACGCAACAATATTCAGAGTTTTGTGGGGGTTGTGACCCTGTGTTTGTTGCATTTTGCATTGCATTTCATGTGCATCTCATGCTTGAATGTCCATCCTCAGCTGGAACAGAGAGCTTACCCGTCTTTTGTCCAAATCGCAGTTGATTTCCCGACATTCGCATTGGACTCGAACTAACTTTTGGAAGAATCATGAACTCAGAAGAGCAGAACTTGGTTGTTACCAGGGCAGAGTTTGAACTGTTGAAGGATCAGTTGGGTCAACTCATGGAAGCCATAACCGCTATGACTAGAGGAGAGGCCAATATTCAAAGGACTCCAGTAACTAATGTTGCTCAAGCCCAGAATATGCGGATTCTTGTCAGAGATAAAGGTTCCTCTTCTTTCCATGACACTGATTATCAGAACTTCACTTTCCCTGTGCTAGATCCTCAGAGGGTTGTTCCGAAGGTTGATGCTGAGAACCCGCAGACTGTTGAGTTTATGAGAAAATGTCAGCTGTTAGAGGAAAAGCTTGACGCCCTAATGAGTCAGAATACTCTTAACCTTAATGTTGCGAGCATGTGCATAGTGTCAGGCCTTGTGATGCCTTCGAAATTTAAAATGCCAAATTTTGAGAAGTTCAAAGGGGATAGTTGTCTGAAGCTACATTTGGTAATGTTTTGCAGAAAAATGACTTCGTATATCCATAATGATGAGCTTATGATTCACTATTTCCAGGACAGTCTCAGTGGAGAATCGTTGAATTGGTATATGCAGTTGAAAAGTGGTTGTATTAGATCATGGTTAGATTAAGCCAATACCTTTGTGAAGCAGTACACCTACAACCTCAACATGGCTCCTAGACGCACGCAGTTCCAAGAACTATCTCAAGCGGACAATGAATCCTTCAGAGGGTATGTGCAAAGATGGAGAGAATTCGCTGCTCGTGTTCAACCTCCACTCCAGGATAAAGAATTGGTTGACATATTCTTGAGTACCTTGAAAGGCCATTACTTTGACAAGCTGATCATTGGCAGAACGTCAGACTTTGCTGACTTAGTGATAACAAGAGAACGTGTTGAGAGCGGACTCAAGAATGTAAAGGTTCGAGACATTCCTTTTACCTCAGTTTATGAAGGTGAATCAATTTTCAGTTAACAAGAAGAATGGGAGAAAGGAAGTGATGTTATCCCAGAACATGACATACCTCAGATTCAGTGTTCAGATACTTCGAGTGTTCAGAGCCAGCAACTTGTTGGGTCTGTATGTCAGATATCTGTTCCCCTCCAGAGTCGGCAATCATATCGTCATCAGCCGCGTCGGCACACTAGACGAAGACCGAGGAAGCCACAAAGGCATTTTACTCAACTACCGGTATCGTACAGTCAGTTGTTGCCGGATTTGATCAGAGGTGGGTTGATAGTACCGAAGAAGATTAATCCAGAAATTCCTCCGTATCCGCCTCGCTTTGATGTCAACGCCCGCTGTGAGTACCATACTGGGGCACAGGAGCACTCAACTGAAGACTGTAAGGTTCTTAGAAGCCAGGTTCAGACTCTGCTTGATTCTAACAGGATCTCAATCACGCCTCAGGGTGTTCAGATTAACGACCTTCCTTCATCCAGCCAAGTGGGTGTATCAGTTCATGTTATGGGAGAGTTCGCTGAGAGTAGATGTTCAGAAGAGTATCAGGATGACATCGACGAGTAATTCTGAAAATGGCTGGTTCAGTAGCAAATCAAGTTCAAAAAGCCCGGTTCCCAGAAGCTGGCAATCTTTGTTTTATCATGTCATTTCTTTGCATTTGTAGTTTCTTTTCTGTTAAAGCGCAAATTGCATTTGTAAAACTTGTATTGTTTTTAATGGATATTGATAATGAAATGAATATGCATGTTTTGATTTAATCCATTCGTGTTCACTCAATGTTTGAACTGATGTCAAACACTTGTTTAAGCGGAATCCGGGGAGGATTACAAAATCTAAAGACATAAGCTTTCGAATGTATGCTTTTGAATAAAAACCTGTTGATGATGTACATGCATTATTTAAATCCATAAACACTGGAGATATAAGGAAGATAATCCCTTGTCAACCCCTTTGAGCCGAGTAGTAGGAGTTTCTTTCTGAAAATGAAAAACCCTCAATCTTAACCCGGGGCAGGGTAGGTGTTAGCTAATTTAACCAAGCGTTCAAATTACAAAAGGAGTGTTTCCGTTCAAGGATCAATCACACCGCTATAGGTCGTACCTAAAAAACCATGATGGTTAAACCTTGCCGATAAGGAATGAAACAGTCACAATCTCTTTCAACAAGTCAGACAAGCCGGTGTCACACGATTTGTTAAAAAAAAGATGAAAAGAATCAAAAGGAAAAGCCCGCTAAGTCGAATCTTGCGAACAAGCGACATAGGCAAAAATCAGGGCATCCCGCTGGACTTCAAAAATCGAAGAAACTCAAAAGATTTAGTCCAGGAAAAAATCAGGGAATGAAAAAACGAAAAGCGAAAAAGATTACAAAAGAAAAATCCTCGAGCAAGAACGAAATCGTGTGGCTCCAGGCCGCAAAGACGAGAAGCGAGTGACTGTCACTCTGAAAACTTGTGTTTTCCTGAACCGTCACTCCTTTCTTCCAAACTTTGAAAGGTGAGCGCTAAGTTCGAATTAGCTGAACGTAGGATTCTAGAACATCAAGGAGAATGAGTGGGTTAAAATGAATTTTTAACCTATATCCTTTCCTTGTTAACCGTGAACCTGACCATGTTACAACCTGAAAAAGTGCTAATTGAAGCAGGTTCGTTTCGAAAGCATACTTCGGTGAAGATCGCATCGAAACTGACTCCCTGAAAGGATTCCTCTTACAGCGTTGTATTAATGTTGGCATATTGATAAATGATTCGTTCATTGTATGTCATAAATTTTTTCCAGTGAACCAAATTGGAATTTCAAAAATGTCATATGCATTGCATTTGATATGTCTTTTATGCAGAACAGTTTGTTTTACTTACGAGTAAGCGCTTGACAGCAGGAAAGTTTCCACAATGGAAAGTCTGACCAGAATAGAATGCAGAATGCCTGAATTCCGGTGAACCGGGGCAAGCTATGTCAAATGATCACTGCATGGGAGTCAGCCATCCAGAAGTCAGTTAATTTGAAGCAGTCGGGTCGAGATTTGATAAATCTCTCGAGGACAATCAGAGGTATTTCCCCACAAATTAGCCAAACAGGGGAAAAGTCGTTGAGGACAGGGGCAGACCACCCTAAGAGCGCAGAAGTTATTTCTTGACCATGGGGCAATTAATATGAAGCACCTGTTCGAGGTTCAAGATGCTGAGGTAGATCAGGGTGCAGAGATTGCAGATTCCCCTTCGAGGAACATCCCCACAGAGATCCCACATGCTGGGGCAAAATATGGAAATAAAGGAATCGTTCCTCTCCGTATCATCAGAGCTACTCAAGCAGGTTTGGTCAACCTTACAGTTCAAAACGAATGTCGGGAAGCCGTGCAACTATCCCTTGACCCTTCAACCAAAGTCGTGAATTCAGACAAGATATTTTCCAGCGTCAGTCGTACCTGACCCATCACGGATAACCTAAAGCCTAATTCATATTAGTGATTATCAGGAAGCCCAATCCGTGTTGGCGCATCATTCTAGAATCCAATTCCCAATTGGTACGCAGGAAGACTTCGTCTGTTTTTCCCCAGCAAAAGCCCAATCATCATTGGCACGCGCAAGCTATCCCCAGGAGAGTCCAATCATACTTGGTACCTTTTGTTATTCCCCAGCAGAGTCGGTTTCACCTTTGCAGCATTTATTTTTCTTGAACAATTCTATGATATCCATGTTATTCCCCAGCGGAGTTAGCTTCACATTTCTATCATTTATTTTGCTAGAATGATCATTCTGTGTACAACTTTTCTCCGGCAGCTCGAGCCTGCATTTTCATCTTTGCATATATCATCATATTTGCATCGTATTTGCATTTCATCCTCAAATGCGTAGCATTTCCATTTCGTATGGAGCATTACGCCATAGGAAAATTCAAACATACGCATATCCATACGAAGTATAAGCCATTTTTCTATCATCCTTCCGTGGCAACGTGAATCACCCCGCGGTCGATACAGGGGCATTTATCCAGCAGCTTTATTCAGACAGCTCATCAGCTTACTTTCTCTCGGGTTTCAGATTATACGACGGTTATTTTTGTCCATCAGTCCTCTGATGTTGACATCCCCAAGCAGAGATCCTTCGTCCATCAGTCCTCTGATGTCGACATATTTTTGTTCCATTAATCTCTATTAACGATGTGTATCTTCGAGAAGATTCTCTTTCTGTTAATCTCTATTAACGATGTGTTTCTAAAGCAGGTTTTCTTACCGTCTATCCTTAGACGATTTGTTTCCCCAGAAAGTCTTCTTACCGTCTATCCTTAGACGACGTGAGTTGTGAATACGATCTTTTGTTTTTGTTCAGCATTCAATGATTTGGATTTTGGATATTATTTTCTCTCCGTCTATCCTTGGACGATGCGAGATTTCAAGACGAACATCAGATATGGTTTACTCTCCGTCTATCCTTAGACGATGTGGGTTTCGGATATGGTTTTCTTTCAGATTATTGGATGAGATGTTGTTCTAAGAAGGTTTTTGTGCCGTCAATTCCTATTGATGTCGTGGCTCTCTGAAGAATATTTGATTTCCTTGTTGTTGAATCCTATTGACAACATGACTCTTTGAAGGTGGTTCTCTTACTGTCAATTCCTATTGACGATGTGGCCCTTTGAATATATTTCCTTTTCATCAATTCTTATGGACGAAAGAACTCAGAAGTTTGCTGAATAGTTGTGAAGTTCGTTGACGTAATCATTGATTTGATCTTTCTTTCCGTCGATTCCTATTGACGATGTGGTTCTTCAGACAAGTTCTTCTTTCCGTCTACTTTTAGACGACGTAAGTATCAGATGTCTACCCTTAGATGATGTGAGCATGGTGGCTTTCTTTCTGTCTATCCTTAGACAATGTAAACGTATGGTGTCTTCCCGTCTATCTTTGGACGATGTGAGTATTGGTTTTCTTGCTGTCTATCCTTAGACAAGGTGGAAGGATCAAGTGCATGTTGATCCATCTTTCAGCAGTGAATTTCCGTCTATTGTTTCTCTTTCTGACGAAGTGAAAGGATCAAGTGCATGTTGCTCTAGCCTTAAACATTGTGGACAGATCAAATGCATGTTGATCTGGATTTAAACAATGGGAAGGATCAAGTGCATGTTGATCCGACCTGTGGGTTCGATGTCTATGGTGTTACACAGATGACTGATGGTGAGGTCAAGTGTTCTGTATCAGATGAGCAGTCAGTTGGTTGTCGTGCAACTGTCTGTATTCAGTTTTTAGATATTTTTTCCCCCAATCAGAGTTGCAGTTTATTTCTGCGGTTGAAAAATTTCCGGGTTCTTTGATATTCAACCGTCTTCTACCTTTGAATGTTTGAAAGTCGTTCGCTTCTCAACCCTTCATTTCATTTTGCATTTGCATCTGCATACCACATACATTGCATTTTTCAGCCGGATTGATTTTATCGGGATTACAGCCCTCTAATCACGCCTCAGACAGTTCAAACCAGTTCGAATAAAGAGGATTATTTCGGAAGTGTTGCTCTTCCCGGTGTTTTCAGTCTATGCTTTTGTTTTGGGGATATTTTGGCGTCTGCCATTTTACCATTTATTTTGTTGTATTCTCGCATTTTTAGTCACCGATTTAATTTACTAGAATTTTAGCATAGAAATTAGACTTTAAATTGTTTTTAGATTTAATTTTCTATTTTGAGAATATTTTAGTTTTTCTAGATATTAATAGTTTTAATAGATTTTTAGGATATTATTTCTAGATATTAATATTTTTTTTATAATATTCTAGATTTTATTTCTTTTTAGAATATTTCCTTTTATAGTATATTTTAGAGTTTATTGGAATATTGTTTAGATTTTAAAAAGATTTGTTGGATTTAATTTTTGTTTTTAGATATTAATTTTTGAATATTAGAACATTTATTGTTTAGAATGTATTAGAGTTTTATTCTAGATTTAATTTTTTTCCAGATTTTATTAGAAATAATGGTTTAGTCTTAATTAGGATTAGCTTTGATTAGGATTTTAATTGATTCTTCTTCATTAGCTTTATTAATTTTTGTTTTCAGCGTTAATCATTTTTAAGCCAGCTTTTAATCACTAATTCAGCTTTTAATCAAGCTTTAATTGAGTCAGTTAATTGAAGTACTTTAGTTCATTTCTCGTGGGCCAAGTGTCAGTTTTTGGGGGCCCAGTCCAATCCGCTGCCATGTGGCATCGTATAAAGCCATGCAACACTCTCTCTCTCCTCTGGCATGCCATGTTTCCTCTCTTCCTGCCATCTGCCACATGTCCCACTCACCACCATCTTCATCTGCATGCGTGACACATCACCCTCACTAGCTGTCACCACCTCATCACACACATGCAGAAACCCTAAACCCTTCCACCGGAAAAATCAACGCCACCGAAAACCGCTGGAAACTTCGCCGTTAACTGCATTCAACTCGCCGGAAAACAAACTCATGCGGGATTCATCATGTTCATCAATCATTCATAACCGTTTTCCAGAAATCATCATAATCTTCATCAACTTTCATGAGTTTTCCATATTTTTCTTCCGCCTTCATCGCGTTCTTCATTCGTTCATCACCAAGATCTTCAAGATCTTTATCAGTTTCATTCAAGAACCTTCAATAATCGTCATTATCCGTTCATCCACCTTCAAGCCTTTTCCCAGAAAACTTAAAGAACATTCATCAGCCTCCGCATTGTTTCCAGATTTTCGATGAAGATCATGTGATCTTCATTCAAGCATTCGGGGATTTGCTTTTCCAGATTTCCAGAAATCTTCATCGTTTCAGGCCATGTTCATCACCTTCAGCATAATCTTCAAGAACATTCATGAAGTTTCATCAACTTCGCAAGTTCCTCATCAACACACGACGTTTTTCCATATTCTGCATCCAATCTTCCTCAACGTTTATCATCCGCTTCATGCTCGAAAGATCCAGATCTATGAACCAGTCTCCAAAGAAGCTTCCATCAACCTTCAATAATTCTTTTCAGCAATATTATTCACCCGTCCAAGGTTATTCCCAGAAAAATTCAAGAAATCATGACAGTTTCCAAGTAAACACTCAAACCTTCATCGAAATATTCAAGACTCTTCATGCATCCGTCAAGATCTATTCAAGATCTTTGTCACCCTCGAGATTCTCCATCGTCATCCTCATACTCGTTTTCCAACACCTCAAGATCCAAGCTCAAAAATCTTTCTTCGGAAACAACATAGATCTAAAACTCCAACTACAATCAACATGCAAGTCTCCTCCTTCAAATCAAAGTAACAATCAATGTAGCAACCGGCTATTCCTTACGGGTTTAGAGGCGTGTGATCTGTTTTGGTCTTAACGGAAGAAGAAAAGAATGCTCAAGATTGGAGAAGGAATATGGAGATCGGAGAAGGGAGATTTAAGACAGCAAGGTGACAGGATGGCGGCGGAGGTTGAGAGAAAGGCTAGGGTTTGGTGAGGGAGATGATGAGTCTGTGAGACTCCTGGGCTGGGTTAGTGGGCCTCAGCCCAATTCTTTCGTTTTTGGGCTCATACTCCCTGTTTTTGTTTTCCCCACCCCTATTGTTGGCTGTTCTTGGTGTTGGCCCAGGCCAACGAGATTAAGCGTTGTACCTCCCATATCTGCTTGCACCTCCCCTCTGATTCTTTTCAGTTTTTTTGTGAGAGGTTGGTGGGCCAAGCCCAATTGAATTGATTGTTGTACCCCTGCTGGAATACTATACCCCCTTGTTGTATTTTATTTTTGCAAATGCATTTACATCATGCATTGTATTTTGTATATAAATGTTTTAGTATTTTGTTTTAGGAATTTTATTTTCTTAGAATATTATGCATATATTTTTACATAGAATTTTCTATTTTCGTTAGATATTATTTCTTAGAATATTATGCACTATTTTTGTATAGATATTGTATATAGATTTTATATTCTATTTTCTTTTAGGATATATAGAGTTTTATATAGAATTTTCATTTTATTTTCTATATGCAATTTCCTTGTAATTTCTTTAGAGTTTTCTATTAGGAGTTTTATTTCTTTTTTAGAAGTAGAATATTATTTCCATTTGTCATTGGATTTTTTCTCACCACTTTTGTTTTGTAGGTCGATGACGAGACATCCGTAAACCGTTATTAATCGACTTGTTGATGGATAATGTAGGATCCGAGACCACTTTTTCTATCCTCATTTTTCTTCTTCCATCTGATTTTTACTTTGATTTTATTTTGTGCTGTCTGTGTGACATGATTCAATTGGATAATGATTCTCAATATCATTTCTCTATCTTGTCTTTGACACAGATATCAATACGCTACCTCTTTGAGTTTGACTTCTCTTATAAGTTCAACCATGACGGTTTAGCGTTACATTGGTTCTGATCTGAAACGTCATCATCAAGGATCCGAAGAGGTGAAGATTGGAATGGAGGTTGCGCACAATGTCAAGGGCCAACGGAACCACTCCGTTCGATAGCATCTTTCTTATTCAAGCCTTTATGCAACCGTCGAACGTTGTGGGTTCTAAGCGATAGATACTTGGGAAATGGTGATTGAGGGGCCACCTCTCAATTGCTTAGAATGTTTAGTATACGTCCTTAGGACGATATGCGACGCATTCGCTCCTACGTCTTAGGTTCTTGCGTGTGTGTCTCGAGTTCCTTCCCATTTGGGCGTGTTAGGCCTGCTTCCTCTTTGTTCTCGCCCCCGTGTGATCGAAACCCTTCTCTCTCGCATCTTGGCGATTGAGATCCCTTCTCTTGCCCCTGTGCAATCGAGTCTTGTTTTTCGCATGCGCCGAACTACGTTTGCTCTGATCTCTCGTACCAGACGAGAGTACGTAGGCATAGGATTGCGATAATCCTAGCGAGCTCACTTTTCTCCCTTTCCTGTAGTTAGCTGAACTACACCTGCTCTGATTTCTTGTACCAGTCGAGAATATGTAGGCATAGGATGCGATATCCTAGCGAACACGCTAACATCTAACTCCTCTATTCTCTCGCTTTCGTGCGATCGAGACTTTCCCGCTAATGACTAATTTCCCTTTCTCTTGCCCTAGCGCAATTGAGACCAAACCGTAGTTCTGGAACCCGTAGGTTCCCTTACCGTGAAACCAATGACATACTACGTCCATTCTACCACAAATAGGTAATGCCTAAGTCTCCAATAGTCGAGCAACAATACACCTAACTGCTAGAATGCGTACTCTAGTATCGTCAATCCTTTCTCTCACCCCTGCGTGATCGAGAACACCCCGGTTACCCGTAGTTATCCTGAACTGCATTTTTCTCTGATTTCTATGATGAGAATACGTAGGCAAAAGATGCGATATCTTGGCGAGCAACCTTCCCCCTTACCCGTAGTTAGCCGAACTACGTTGACTCTGATTCCTCATTCTCTGACGAGAATATGTAGGCACAAAGCACGATGCTTTGCCGAGTCAATTTTCTTTTCTTTTGAGCCAACCTTGATAGGTAGATAGATAAGCAACCCGTCAAATAAACACAACAAGCGTGGATCCCGTCGAGTACGACAGACCTGAGGGGTGCTAATACCTTCCCTTTGCGTAACCGACTCCCGAACCCAGACTTTGTTGTGATGACCTCGTGTTTTCCTTTTCTTTAGGTTTGTTCCGATCGTTTCCTTTCCCTTTCTGTGGGATAAATAACGAAAGGTGGTGACTCATCTGTTTTTCCGGTACCTCACTTTTGCAGTAGCGACACCATTTTATTGTGAAAAGTGAAAATAATAAAAACAGAGATCACAAAATTTGAGTGAGAAAACACCCTTTGATTAATTGATAAACAATGTGCAGACATAAACAAGTAAGGCCCTGAAATAAAATACCACTATGCCCCGGGTAGGACATAGGGTAGTACAATAATTGGAAAAACAAAGCATTATTGTTCTGACGTCACTTGAATGAATTCTTCAATTGACCAGTTGCGTAGGCTCTGTCCCGGAATACACGGCTTGATCCAGGCATCCATATCACAGTCACTGTCTCCAGCTTCATCATCAGAAATGGCATTAATCTGCTCAAAGAAGACACCTCCTTTAGTAAACCTGATCGGCCCCTTGAACTTCGGCGTGCTTTGTGAAGACGATGGGCGATACCCCAGACCGAACTTGTCTTTCTTCTGCGATATATCAATCACCTGCCCCCAGGCTTAGGCTGAACCAGTTTGCACCACAGCCTGTGCTTCTTTAAACGAAGACATAGCCACCTCAGGCTCTTTACTCACTACTGGATTCTTGTCTTTAATCTTGACCGCTTCGAAGGCTTGTCAAAGAGTTTCATGGATCTTTCCATCTACTTCAACATACTTAAAGGATGATAAATGGCTGACCATGATGTCCTCCTCTCCGCATACCGTAACAACGCTACCATCAACCATGTATTTCAGCTTCTGATGCAGAGTTGATGTAACAGCCCCAACTGAATGAATCTAAGAGCGACCTGGTAAGCAACTGTAGGTCGGCTGGATATCCATGATGTAAAACATTGCATCAAAGACTTCAGGTCCAACCTGAATCGGCAAAGTTACCTCCCCAAACACAGATCTTCGGGTTCCGTCAAACGCAGGCACCACCAAATCACTTGGCGTGCAAATCAACCCTTTCATATCTAACTTCATCAGGGCCTTCTTCGGAAGCACATTTTAGGAAGATCCCGTATCCACAAGCACGTGAGACATGACGGTCCCTCGGCATTCTAAAGATATGTGCAGCGCACAATTATGATTTCTGCCCCTGGGCGTCAGATCCAATTTTGTGAAGCCTAAGCCATTTTCTGCGTTTACGTGCGCCACAACTCCCTCAAGTTGATTAACTGAAATTTCCTGTGGCACGTAAGCAGTGTTTAATATTCTCAGCAATGCATTCCTATGCGCATCAGCGCAAATGAGCAACGACAGGATTGATATTTTGGAAGGAGTTTGCTGCAAGTGATCGACTATCTTGTAGTCACTTTTCCGAATCACAATCATAAATTCCTCTGCGTCTTTCAACAAAGATTCTCTCTCCCCAGATTTAGAAGTCTCCTCCACTACCAGTCTTTTCCCCTTGTCCACCTTATCAGCAATCACCTCAGGCAACGAAAAGACTCAGCCACTGCGAGTAATACGTCCTGCTCCCACGAGATTGTCAATTGAATTTGCAGGGAGACCATTCAAGCTACCTTTTGTCCATTACAGTACACTTCGGCTCCGTAGTTCCACGAAATAGCCTTAGTGCTCTCAAACGGCATAGGGCCCACTTTGGTGATAGTTATCGTTGGTGGCTTCGGTGCATAGATAGTAACAGTCGTATACGGGATGGAGATTGTCGCAATCTCATCCTTCTCTTCAGCCACTAAATCCTTAGAATCTCTTCCAACAGAACAATCAAATTGTAAAACCCCGTCATTTATCACCTCCTGAATACAGTTTCTCAACAATCCACATCCTCTCTCAGGATCAACAGAACATTCAACACAGTCCTCAACACAACCTGGGAAAACATCTCCCTTTAGCAATCTGGCTTTCACAGAGCTTAAGGGTGTTTTTAGTTCATCAACATCTGTCACCAAATTCAACACCTCCTCCTTGAGAATTGCATTAACCCCATCCTGCCTGTGATTCGGCATGGGATTCTGCACCACATTGGGAACATCATTAGAAAAATTGATCACCTTACTATCAATCATGTCTTGCACTTTATGTTTGAAGGCTTTACAATTATCAATATTATGTCCTGGAGCACCCGATTGAAATTCACAACGAGCATTTGCATCGTACCCAGGTGGAGGTTGTCCAGTCAAAGGAGCCAAAGTCCTTTTTTGAATCAATTGCAGCTGTAGCAAAGCCTGCAATAACTGAGAGTAAGGCATAGGAGGCACCTCAAAATGCCTATTTGCTTCCCGGCCTCTATCTTGGTATCTGTCATACCCCTGCTGATTTTATTACGGTCGTTGTTGTTGTTGTTGCTGACACTGTTGTTGTTGTGGTTGTTGAACTGCTGGAATGGTGATGCTAGCAATCTGCTGATGTTGCCGATTTTGACCTCTATTTCTTCCCCTTGAACTGGATACAACGTTAGTGTCTCCCTCTCGCCTTTTGTTTTCGAATACCTTCTTGTTCCCTCCTACTGCCGAGGATCCTTCACCAGCATTGATCTTTCCTAACTTAATTCCATTCTCAACCCTTCCCCCGGTGATTATTAAGTCTGAAAAACTTCCCGACATACTGTGTATAAGATTTTCATAGTACACTCCTGGTAAAGTAGCAACAAACATGTCCACAAGCTCCCGTTATACCATCAGTGGATGTACCCTAGCAGCAAGCTCTCGCCACCTCTGGGCATATTCTTTAATGCATTCATTGCTCTTCTGGGAAAGATTCTGCAGCTGAACTCTATTCGGAGCAAGGTCACTGTTGTACTGATAGTGCCTTACAAAAGCTTCAGCTAGGTCTCTCCAGCTACGGACATTAGCGGGCTCTAAGCTCATATACCATTCCAGCGATGGACCGGATAAACTATCCTGGAAGAAGTGCATAAGTAGTTTCTCGTCATCGGAATGCGCAGACATCTTGCGACAATAAGACCTCAGAAGAACCCTAGGGCAAGTGGTGCCTTTGTACTTATCAAAATCCGGGACCTTAAACTTTGGAGGCACCCTCAAGCCTGGAATCAACCCCATATTAGACATATCCAACCCCATAGAGTTTTGGTATTCAAGAGACCTCATCTTCTCTTCGATCATCTTAATCCTTCTATCAGCCTCAAAAGGTACTTCAGGAGCTACAATCCTTGAAGAAAACACATCCTCCTGCCTATCCTTATTCCAAGTGTGGTCCAGGATACCATGTATGGCACCTGTAGTGTTGAGACCAAAACCATAGCCATTTCCATTACCATTACCACCATTGGTAAAACCAGCATGATTAAATTCTGCCGCATTTCCAGCACCAGTAGCGTGACCACCCCCTCCAGCAGTAGGGATGACTAAAGTTAGCATCGAATTGTCTACCCGAGGAGTTTCAATGTGATGAGGGTTAGAAGCAATCCCACCGTGTAACACGCCATCACTATCAACTCGCTCAATCAGAGGTTGCACTAAAGTCTGAAGTTGCGCTTGACCACTAGAAATCCCTTGCATGACCTCCATCAGTTGTACCATATGATCTCTCATCTCTTGCATTTCTACATGCATCTGATCTATCAGTCTTTTCTGGTTTCCTCTGGTACCGTATCGGTGAGTTGTCACGTCAAGAATCCTGAAATACTAGTAAACCACATGAGAAATAAGGTTAACCATTCCGGTGCACCTGCAAATTCGTGAAAAATGCTAGAATGCAGGCATGTATTTATGCAAAAGGGATATTTCCCCCTCGATTCTAGTTTCCAGGAAAAATATAACAATGAAGAACCTTGCGGACAAGCATAGAATACCAACTCCTCGTATATAGATCAAAAAGCCATCAGGCAAAGTACAAGCTACAGCTGAGTACAAATAAGGAAAATACCTCAACCAACAAGCCTGGCGATGGTCAAATACATCAAATAAACAGCAAAAACTACAACAGAAATAGACAAAACAGGTCAAGCAGGACGACGTGATCGGAAGTCCTCTAACAGCCTCAGCGTCTCAGGGTGGTCCGGCCTAGCAAGTAGTCCCTAAATAAGCAAATCTTGTTGGCTAACAGTAAGTTGTAGACTATCAACGTGATCCTCCAAAGCTTCTTCCCTGAAACATGCCTCAAGCCTGCGTCTCTTGGAGTCAGCTCTCAACCTGAGATCCTTCAAATTCGCGATCGCTTCATTCAACCTGTACTCGCTGTTTTGTCTAAGTGATGCTTCCGCTGCAATCTCTCCATCTTTGGAACTAAGCTGAGCCTTCAGCTTGCTGATCTGAAGTTTTAACCTGTCTTCGCGCTCCTTGTTGTTAGTGAGCGTGGGATTCCATATTGACTCAAACTTGGAGATCCTCAAGTAGGCATTGTCCAACTCTTCCTTTTTAGTGGCAAGAACACTGTAAGGGGCATTCAAATCTCGGCTTGTACGCTCTCTGTCATTAGTCTCCTTAGTCAGATCAGTACCAAGTTTTTTCACTAGCTCAGTTTGTCTCCTAAAAGAATGAACTGCATCTATCTTCTCGCTTCGAAGCTGGATAATCTCTTTCTCCAATTCATCATTCGCTTTTCTCAGCTCTTCCTTCTCTTCCAATACCTGATTGTATTTCTTGATATCTACAGTAGTGGGTTCCTCTATCATGAGAGGATATAGAGGTGCAACTGCAGGGAATGGCATCAAGAACTTCGCAGCTCTATCATGAATCCAAGTCAAGTAAGGGTCATATGCTCGGCTGTTACTCTTCTCGAAAGCTAACTTCCCTTTCTGACGAATGTTATTCCATGCATGCTCAAGTCTTCCCAGAGCCTCGCCCTCCAATAAACCAGTAAGATACAGAGATTCCTGTATCTCCTCTTCTCTAGGAGGCTCCCTCAATGCATACCCAAACTGTCTCACCAATGAAGAAGGGTTATAGTTGATGCAACCTTTCCTTCCGATCAAAGGAACGTTAGGAAAGCCACCACAACTATAAACAATATATGTACCCAGCATGTCTCAGTCAAACCAAACAATATTCTCTGCAGATAATCCCATCAATCTCTCCGACCATTTTGAAGTACTAGCAGTAGCCACAAATGGATTCGTCTTAGGCATATGGCTAGCAAACCAAGCATACAATAGAGGAACACAACAAGCCACATTCTTTCCCCTTCATTTCTCATTCTTGTAATGCACAAAATGATAAACGTCTCCGAGAAGAGTAGGCACTGGGTTTCTCGAAGCCAATATATGAAATGCATCCAAATCCACAAAGTCAGGGAGATTAGGAAACAATACAATGCCGTATATACAAAGAGCAAGAACATCATTAAATGCAATCCAGGAACCATCTTTAGCAAACTGTCGAGCCTTATCAACTAGGAAAGCCAAAGGAAAACCATGCACCCCATTCCACTCTGTTAGACCCCCCTTTAACTCCGAAGCATCCACATGTACTATGGCAGCTAGCTTAGCCAGATCAGGCTTAATGTCAATATGAACAAATGGCATCTGACTAAGAACGGGCACATCTAACAATACTGAGTACTCCTCCAAAGTAGGCGCCAGAATGTAGTCAGGAAAGACAAAGCACCTCAACTGTGGATCGTAGAACTGCAGAAAGGCATAAAGGCCATCCACCTCATGTGCTGAAGGCTTGCAGACCCATCTCAATAATCTCCCGTAAGCCTGCCTGAAATCCTCTATCACCTTCCCACCAGCCAGGGAAATGAAACTCAGCAAAGACCTAACATCTGGAGTTGGAAGCTTGTAAGCCACTGTTCTCTTTAAAGAATCCATATCAGCAAGGAGGGAATAAGATCACCAGAATCGAAGGAGAAATATGCACCTGCAACGCAAATACATGTTAATGAAATGCAGATGAAAATGCAAATGCAAATGCAAACAAGGGATCAAGACTGTTGTGTTGTTGGTGGAGAAGAACCAGCCCTTCGCCTTAGCAAGAACGAAGCACCGATAACAGGACCCACTGATAAACAGATTCACACTGTAAAGAACCGGGTATTCTAAAAGCCAAGGTTTCCTGCATAACCCAATCCCCGTCACAAGTGTGGACCTATCCACTGATAAGGTCGGCATCCTATGCGTTTGTCAGCGTCACAGACTTTCAAGAAATGATGATACGTTCACCACTTCTGGTTTAGCATCATCGTCTCTTGAAGAGGCCTCACTTCACAGACTCACAAATGATCGGTCCGCAGAGTCGACAACCTTCAAATCCAAAATTCCCTCGAGCCCAAAGGGCCAGAAAGAAAGTTGTCAAAGAGAATCTCGTCCGAGCGTGAATTTCATGGTGAACTAGTACGAGCAAAGTAAGCACATCCACCACTAATTTCCACTACTAAATCTAGGTCTATACTCAAGCCCAGGTCCGGCTTATCACTCAATGGAACTTCCCTCCCCACAGCACATCAGTAATGATATATGATGCTAAAAATAAATGCGGGAGAAATAAGTAAAGCACATATATACAACACCCAAAGATAAACATACAAGCGCTAGGATTGACTCGCATAGGGAACCAGAGTCCCCGGCAGAGTCGCCAGCTATCGCAACTGCAAAAAACCACCGGCGGAAAAAACAGAAGAGTCGCCACTTTCATTATTTATCCCAAAGAGAGGGAAAGGAAACGATCGGAAAAACCTAATGAAAAAGGGAAAGAAAAGGTCATCGCAACCATGTTTGGATTCGAGAGTCGGTTACGCAAGGGGAAGGTATTAGCACCCCTCACGTCCGTCGTACTCGACGGGATCCATGCATTGTTGTCTATCTAAAAGGGTCTGTTGATAGTATCTAGCTAAGGGCTTAGGGACAAAAGAAAAAGAAAAGATAAGTGACTCGGCAGAGCATCGCCGCTCTGTGCCTATGTACTCCCTCGTGCAATGGGAAAGTCAGAGTCAACGTAGTTCGACTAACTACGGCTAAAGAAGGGGGGAAGGTTGCTCGCTAAGACATCGCGTCTTATGCCTACGTACTTTCATCTAGTATGAAAGATCAGAGCAAACGTAGTTTGGGCTAAGAAGACCACAGGTTGGTTCAAAAGTTTTAGTCCCGAGTAGGTTTAACAGATAGTCCTAGCAGTTGGTGTATGCGGCTCGACCATTGGAGACTTGGGCGTTACCGTTTGCGGTAGAACTATGAGTTAACGACACTCTTGTTTATGAAAATGATTTCCCTGATTAAGATCCCGAAGGATGAAAAAGGTTTGAAGTGTTTTTGTGTTTTTTAGAGAAGAAGTGTTTTGAATTTGATTTGCAACTCATGTCGCACTAGAGACTATGACCTAAGAGCGAATGCGTCGTATATCACCCAAAGGGTTTACACTAAACACTCTAGGTCCTTGAGAGGAGGCCCCTCAATTACCATTTCTTAAGTAGCTTAAGGCTCATAGCGTGCTACACTTGTCATTCTTTATTAAGTATTTTATGAATGCTTGAAGATGAGAAGAGAAGAAAGAACACTAATGGGAGACTAATCAATCCTAAACGTTATCATGCAAAGTGGACTTAAAGTTGAGTTTCAAAAGGGAACTACCTAATGTTATCATGCATGGTTAGGCACCTAATTTCTATCATAACCTCAAGAGGTTAAAGAACTTATGGGGAGCATGGCAAAGAAAAGCAAAAGAGGAAGAAGAAGAAGAATGCATATGCAAATGAAAATGCAAACATAAGATGCACAAGTAGAATGAAAGTGGGAGGAAAATAGTGTGGGGCAGTAGCCTCCACAAGCTCATCTCAACCAAGCATGCATATGGAAATTCAAGAAAATAGAAGAAGGAGAAGTGCACAAGAAGAAATTAAACCAACAAAAGCAAATCACACAAAGATGCACCAAAAAGTGGGATGAAATGTCCTAAGTCAAATAACATCAACCACACTATCAAAATTAAACCAAATGAAAGGTAAAACACAACTCAAAGCCAATTGAGGATGGGAGACCAAATGTGGGCAGCAAGGACCCCATAATAGGTACTCAACCATACGCATCACTCAACAAAAGCAAAGAAGCACCAAAAGTGTCCTCAAGGATTCATCGTTCTAGGTATGCTTCAAATACCTCCAAAGGAGCGACCAAGCCACCTTAAATGACACTCCAAGGTCATTGGAAAGAAGAGAGATGAAAATAAGAAAGCTCAAAAGCAATATCAAAACAAAACAAGAAGGAATGCAAGTAAGAGCACAAAGGAAGCAAACATGCATCACATAGGAGTCCAAGTTGAAAGCTTGAAAAGAAACAAACAAATGAACAAGGAAGAAACAATATCATGACCTAAAATTGAACGAACATCATCCTTAACATGTTAATAACATGCAAAAAAAAAGTCATTGAGGGTTAAAAGGATCCAAACATGTCATATCCAAATCAAACTAGGTCAAGGTACATGTGTGAACCTCCCTTGGAGGTGACTTGACTTGCAAGTTACCTCAAAAATAGGAAAATGGCTAAAAAATAATCAAATAAAATGCACAAGGTAGCTAAACATGTTGGAAACAAGAGGCCAAAAGCTTAAAGCAAATATCCCCTCAAACCACGATCAAAAGAAACAATTCATTTGGATGTACCACTTTGAAATGGGGAAATAAAGACATAAAGAAAAGCCACAAAAAGTCAACCCAAAAGTCAACAACCAGGGGCAAAATGGTCCTCAAAAATTGATCAACCCATCATTGAGATGAGGATCAATTTTCATTCATTGGACCCAAAGGAAATGGAAAAAACAAATAAAAGAACAAACAATGCACAATTTAATTCAATTAAAAACACCTCCAACATTTAATTGTTTTTAAAAATGAAAAATAATCTGAAAAATAAAATAAAAAATGTCTAAAAAAAATAGACATCTCAAGGTTTGTAAAAATATTTTTTGTGAATTTTTAGAGTATTGGAGCTATTTTATTTGATTTAAATTGCAAACAGAAAAAATAAAACAAAAATCAAAAAGAAAATAAAAGAAAATGATAAACATTTGGTGTAAATAACAACAAAATGGAGTGTAAAATGAGGCTGGGCCCATCAGGGGGTGCGCCTAGCATGCACAATTAAGGCCCAAACAGAAAATCAAAAACTAAAATAAAATCTGGCAATCAGGTGAGGCAAAGTCAACTATGGTTCATCGTGGAAATCAATAGGAAGCGCATGACTAAAAAGTAAGCACATCATGTGGCTGTCAGCGTGCCAACACATTAATGAAGTATTTAAATGAGATTACGTGCATCAAGTCAAAGGTGGACCATTGTGAGTCTTAATCCTGGACGTTAGAGTGAAAAGTAAGCACATCGTGCGCTCGTGGACGTGACACACAATCATCTTCCCCAACAAAACTTGGAGGGAAACCAAAGGTGGTCGGAGATGCTCCGATCATCTTCCTCATGAACTCCGGCCACCGTAAAACAACAACAACACGCAGCCAAGCCAAAACTCAACCATTTTGCACAAAATTTATATCAAAATTCATCTAGAGATCATGAGGATCTCAAATTCATCCTCGAAATTCATTAATCATGCAACCTGAGAGAAACCCGAAGCAAACAAGTTTGTACACCAAAACCAAAAGTTCACCAAAACTCACTCAATTTGGTTTAAACATCATCTAGAGGTTATGTAGGTTACAGATCAAGCAAGAATTGAGCAAAAACATGCAAGAACAGTTCAATCCAAGTCCAAACAGTTTGGAGCTCATAAACTCAAACATCACAAATGCCAGTTCATTTTAGTTATTAACGATATACATGTTTCCTAGGTCTCAAATATGCAAAAATGGCAATGAATCATGGCATATTCAGAGTGTAAGTTTATTTATAAATACCTAGTGGAGAACTTCCACTGAGCCTTCAACTGATGCTTAAACTTGAAGAAAAGTATCCAGAAACGTTCAGTGATCCTTCCTAGAGATGTTTGCAAGCTTAATTTGCCTTGATTCTTGCTAATTCTCCAAATTCGAAATTCAATTTCCACCACTTTTTCAAAGTTTTCTTGAGCATTTGGCCTCCAATTTCCAGCTCTGATGAGTTGTTCATGATCAAAACCTTATATGCGATGGATCTTGACAGAAATAAAGCCCAATGGCAGCTTGTAGATCCCAATTGAAAATCCATGGGAATTGATTTTGGAGCTCTCTCATGTGCACGAAAAGCCCTCTAATTTGGCTCCAAAATGCTTCAAAATGCTTGTTGGTAACACATGGAGTGTGAATGGCTGAGATTTGACCCTTGTTTAATCTCAATGGTTGATGTTTATTGTGTAATTTCATGATGAAGTAAACTTGGAAATTGCTCACCAAACCACATCAAACTCAAATTCTAAAATTGCCAATGTGTTTAAAACATGTTTTGCACTCAAAATATGCATTCATTTGCACAATAATGGTCCAAGTGAATTAAATCCCATTTTCTCCTTTTAAATCCATTTTTATGAAAATCAACACACCAATTCCTCAAACGAAGCTAAATCCATGACTTATTGATGTTTGGTTAAACAAATGACACCATTTGGAGCATATTTGATGTTGGGAAAATCTTCATTTGAAGTGTGCAAGATGGTGAAATGGACCTATAATTTTATGACCTATAATCTCACTTTCCCAAAATACCCCTGACTTGCAAGACTTCTAGTACATTTTGTAAAGCTAAGACCAAGATCTACAACTTTCATGTTGGCCAAAAGTTGAGATGAAACATGTATCTTGAGGTAGGTGGTCTTGATGTTGAGGACTAAACAAGGGATTTTACACTCAGAACCCTAATTTAGTAACTTCTCACACTCTTGATTCTTCTTGATTTGATCTTGAAATGATATATTAGGCATCTCAACACAACATTCCATGACCATAGAGACATGGAATTGAGTTTTAATCTCCTTCAACTTCATAATTGACTGAGGATTTACCAGATGAAAACCTTAGATGCGACATCTTTGACTGTGGCTTGTTCCACTTCATACAACAACTTAGATAAGCTCCAAATGGCTCTCAAAGCACTCAAGGAGCCCTCTCAAGATCTTATATACATAATCATGAACTCACAATCCTCTGATGATCTTGAACTGACCTCCAAGTTAAGAATTGACCCACATACATCCATCTGTTCTTTCACAAGACCATTGACCACTTCAAGATATCCTGATGACCATTCAAACTTGAGTAACACCCCTTGATTAGGCTCAACACCCTAAGAAGACTTCTCTTGCTATGCACAACCTCTTGATCCCCTGTTCAATGCAAAGTTCTATGCAATGCAAATGCTAGAAAGAGATGAAATGAAACATAAACCAAGTTAAGAAAAGGTTGGGCAAATTTTCGGATGCAACAATAGGGGATATGTCTGTCCCTAGTAGAGTCGCCAAATGTCGCATCGCTTCGAATAGGGGCCGGAAAGGACAAAAGAGTCACCACCGTTCGTTATTTATCCCGAAAGAGGGAAAGGAAACGATCAGAGAAAACCAAACGAAAATGGGAAAAGACAGGTCATCGCAACCATGTCTCGGGTTCAGGAGTCGGTTACGCAAGGGGAAGGTATTAGCACCACTCACGTCCGTCGTACTCGACGAGATCCATGCTTTGTTGTCTATCTAAAAGGGTGTTTACTATCTAAGCTACGACTCAGGGACAAGAGAAAAGAAAAGAGACTCAATAGAGCATCGCCACTCTAGGCCTACGTATTCCCTCGTGTAATGGGAAAGTCATAGTCAACGTAGTTCGGCTAACTACAGGTGAAAGTGGGGAAGGTTGCTCACCATGACATCGCCGTCTTGTGCCTACGTATTCTCATCTGGTACGAGAAATCAGAGCAAACGTAGTTCGGGCTAACAAGAACACCGGTTGGTTCAGAATGTTTTAGGCCCGAGTAGGGTTAAAACTTAGTTCTAGCAGTTAGGTGTATGCAACTCGGCCATTGGAGATCTAGGCGTTACCTGTTTGCAGTAGAACCAAGAGTTAACAAAACTCTCTTTATGAAACAGGTTTCCAAATTAAATCCCAGAGGATAAAAAGATTTGAAGTTTATTTTTGTGTTTTTTAGAGAAGAAGTTCCTTGATTATTGTTTGTAATTCATGTTGCACTAAAGACTATGACCTAGGAGCGAATGCGTCGCATATCGTCCTAAGGATGTACACTAAACACTCTAAGCAATTGAGAGGAAGCCCCCTAATCACCACTTCCCAAGTACTTAAGGCTCCTAACGTACAACAATCCTTAACCTTTATTAAGTGTTTTGAAGATGTTTGAAGATGAGAAGAGAAAGACACTCTAAAGGGAGACTAAGAATCAACCTAGTGTTCTCATATAAAATTCACCTATGATTAGGATAAGAGGGAATGCTACCTAATGTTGTCATACAAGGGTTAAAGCCTAAGGTCTATCATAATCTCAAGAGATTATAGATCCTAAGGGAACATGGTAACGAAGAAAGAAGAAGAAGAAGGAAGCATGAAATAAGAGAGATGCAAGTATGCATATGCAATGCAACACACAAGCAAAGGGAGGAAAAAGTGTGGGATAAACACCTCCACAAGAACATCTCAACCTTTATTAATGTAAGAAGAAATGAAAAAGCAAAGAAGAAAGAAATCCAAAAGAAAGCACACAATTGCACACAAAAGTGGGATGAAAATGGGAGAATAAATCCTACAACCATTCACACATCAACCACAATGCCCAAAGGCAAACCAAATGAAAAGAAATGTCACCAAGAGCAAATGAGAGAATGGGAGACAATGTGAGTACAACAAGGAACTCACATGGGCAACTCAATAATAAGTAATCACCAAAATATGTAAAACACACCAAAAGAAGTCCTCAAAGAACCATCATTCAAGGCATGCTTCAAGTACCTCCAAAGGAGGGACTAAGCCATCTCGAATGGGATTCCAAAGTCTTTGGACAGAGGTGGAGATGAAAAGAGAGAATGTACAAATCAAACATCAAACACAACCAAAAAGAAAGCAAGAAAAGGCAAGGAGAAAGACCAAAGTCTTACACACATTCAACACTTGAAGTTCAAATGGAAAGCCTAAATAGAATGCAAACCTCAACAAGAAATGAACAAAATTATGATCTATAAATGAGAATAAAACAACCTCAACATGTTTACAATATGAATCAAGAAGAGTTGAGAACTCAATGGATCCACAAAAGTCATTTCCAAATCAAACTAGGTCAAGTACTGGTGTGAACCTCCCTTAGAAGTAACTTAACTTGTAAGTCACCTCAAAAATAGGAAAAAGGCTCAAAAATAACCAAATAAAATTTCAAATGATCACAAGTGAGTTTGCAACCAGAGGCCAAAAGCACAAGGGCAATGTTCCATCAAAGCACCACCAAAAGAAATTAATCCCTAAGGTGTACCACATTGAAATTGAAGAATCGAGGGTCAACAAAATGGCACAAAGTCAAACCAAAAGTGATCAAACCAGGGGAAAAATGGTCCTATAAAATGAAGGTAGGAAAACACTTAGAGGAGGGGTTGAATAAGGGGTTTTCAAAAACAATTATGACAATAGAAAATAACAAGTTATTTTTATCCTGGTTCGTTTGAACTCAAACTACTCCAGTCCACCCGGCCAAGGTGATTTCGCCTCTCTCAAACGAGGACATAACCCACTAAATCAAAACCTGATTATAGTGATATCACTAAGACAAATTGTCTTAGTCTTCTCAAGAATCCTAACCACACTTGGTCTCTCAAGGAAATTTTACAAAGATAAAATACAATGTGTTTAAGTTCTTCCAAAAAGCTATTATCACAATTGTGATTTTTACACAAAATGAAGAACAAATAAAACTTATGTGTTTGATGTAGAAAGTTGTTTGAATATGTTCTTTGATTGTTTTTGGAATTCTTCTTTTGAAAATTCTTTGGAATTGTTAACCTTGAAGTGCTAATGGAGACTTCTTTATATACTCCACTTTCTCAAATAGTGTGTAGATGAAAGTACTGTAGGATGTAGACAGAAAGGACAAATACTTTTTGTCTTGATTTGACATTCGCTTTTTGCCTGAATTCCTGTGCCTTACACGAATGAGAAATAGTACCATTGGTAGACATTTGGTTTTGCAACGTATCTTTCTTGAACAATATCTTTTCAAATGAACAGATATGAAAAGTAATCTTGCATCAGATCCTCTGATGATGTTCCTTGTTCTTCTTTATCAGAGTCACTTTATCCAGTGTTTTACAGCAAAGTGATTAACATGAATGTTTGATCAGAGTTGACTTGATTCATAGAGCCTCTGTACTTGCAGCGTTTAGTTCTCACAGAGTCTTCTGAATATACTAAATCTTTATACTATGCGCTCAGAGTCTTCTATAGGTAGCGCTTCAGAGTCTTCTGCAGGTAGCGCTTCAAAGTCTTCTGCAGCTGCACTTCCTATGCTCAGAGCTTTGCGTTAAGTAATGTTCAGAGGAATTCTTTTTGTCTTCAGATGAATATTTATTTGATATCTGAAACAAAAACACTTGAACACAATTAGAGTATATATTTTCTCTATACAAAATTTCATTAATGTTATTATCAAAACATTGAGATATATTAAGAACCAATATGTGTTCTAACATAAAATTCTTCAACTCATCATGGATATGAGGAAAAATTTCAATCATTGGAGAGAAATATTGATCAAGAAACAAATCAAGAACAATGAAGAACTAGAAAAAGATCAAATAATACACTTCCAAATGATTAATCCCTTTTTAGTTGAAAAATAATCCAAAAAATAAAATAAAAATTTCCTAAAATCAAATGGCATCTCAAAATGTCCTAAAAGTATTTTTGTAGATTTTTATCTCATTTGGAAGAATTTTAAATGAATTAAAATCAAACAGATTTTAAAATAAAAAATAAAAATAAAAGAATAAAGAGAAAGGCGTGAATAGCAATGATTCTAGTTCAAATCAGTGGGCCTCCAGCGTGAGGGGGTGCAAACAGCATTGCAAGCCCATCATATCCTGCTGCATGAAGCACAACGTTTCACTTAAATTGCGTGGCAGTCAGCGCACACGCAAGCGAGTCAAATCTCATCCTGGCCGTTCATCAGACTCAGTCAAAGAGTCAATGTGCAAACATGGCATTCCACGCAAGCAAACGGAGGAAAAACCAGATGCCAGAGCTACAGTCTCTGGTCATCTTCTCCGATCATCCAACCGGAGGTGGTGAGCCAAAATTTAACAAAATCAGACAAAATTTAGGTCTAAAATGATCTCCAATTCATGTAAATTACAAATCCACCAACCAATTTCATTGATCATGTATATACAAAGAGGATCTAGCAATCAAAGTTTTGAGCATCAAACTGAAAATGCAATAAACACATCCAAAAACTATCCAGCATTTTCCTACACACGTAGAACTTCAGTCTATAACAAAAATGGCATGAAATTGATGCATATTGAGTGAGAAATTCTGATTTGAAGCTTACCTAACGGAGCCTCTCCATTGGAGCTTCTACAAGTGATTAAGCTTTATGAAACTGTGCAGATCCACTCACTAGAGCTCAAGGAAGATGATTATGGCTTTGAATTGCTTTGAGAGTGCTTGAAATCCAATTCACAATTTTCAAATTCCACTTGAATGCTTCAACTGTAATTGAGCTCTTTGTGCACGAAATGGCATGAATGAAGCTTCATTCTTCATCTGAAGAATTTATATGTTGGACCTAAAAGTAATTAGAGGCCCAATTGTGGCTGAACTGAGTGTAATGAAGAAATGCCCAAATTTGAATTTCAAGCTCCATGCACACGTGAAATAGCTCCAATTTCACTTGTTTTTGATTCAAATTACTTGCTGGGAGTTCAAATTGATCATGTGGGTGGAAATTATCCCTTGAATTGATCCAATGGTTGGTATTGAATGTGAAACTTCACCATGAAGTTGCTTGAATATGCTCATGTTCTTGATGCCAGGACTCCAATCCAACTTGTGCATTTCACTTGGTATGATAAAGGGACTCAAAATATGCACAAATATGGCATGAAAAGGAATTAAATCCAATCCAATTTAAATCATGACTTTAAAGTCTTTTTTCATGATTTTTCCTTCACCAATCTACAAACACTAGCCAAATTCAATCCAATTGAGTGTTCCATGATGAAATTGGGATCATTTGAATCAAATTTCATGTTGGGAAAAGTTCCATTTGAAGTGCACAAGTGGATGATCAAGACCTATAATCAAAACGACCTATAATCTCACTTTCCCAAAATACCCATGCGTTGCAAGCCTCAATACTTGAGTTCTACAAATCAGATGAAGGACTTCTAGGACTTTTTGGAAAGCTAAGATCATAAGGAACAACTTTCATGTTTGCATCAAGTTGAGATGAAACATGATTCTAGGTTAAAAATTTCTTGGAAGTTGGTTTACTTTTGTTGACTGAAAACACATTCATCTGAGGACCCATAACTTGTCAGCATCATAAAATGAGTTCCAAAAACCCAATGGATGAGTTCTAGTACTAAAAATAAAGATAAGAACATGCTCTACAAGTCTCATGTCTGCATCAAAGTGAGATGAAACTTGTATCTTGAGATATGTGGTCTTGAAGTTGGGCACTAAATAGGGGATTTTACACTGAGAACCTTAGAAACCCTAATTTAGTAACGCCTCACACTCTGTATTATTCTTGAATTGATCTTGAAATAACATCTTAGATGCTTCAACATAACTCTCCATGATCATAATGACTTATAACCAAGTCTTAATCTCCTTCAAATTCACAGTTGATATTGCACTAGGCTGATGAAACCATAGGTGTACAATCCTCTGACTACAACCTCTTACACATGATATAACAACTTGGATAAGCTCCACAATGGCTCTCAAAGCACTCCAAGAGCTCCCAAAACATTCTCCATCCATAACCATGGAATCCCAATCCTCTGATAATCTTCAGTTGGCTTCCAAGATAGGAGATAAACCACAATTATCCATCCACTTCCTCAAAGAGCTTTGACCTCTTCTTGGTGACTTGATGAGCACTCATGCGTGAATAAAACCTCTTACTTATGTTTAGAACCCTTGGTGATCTTCTCTTTCTATGAACACTCCTCTAGAATAGGAGTTCCTATTCTGGATCAGATGCCTTTTTATCATACTGAAGATGAACCTAATTTGACTAAGCTTGCTAATGCTCTTCGTCTAGATGCGTCAGAGTTAGAGGGGAAGTTGTTAGAAGAAATGGGATGCCTAGATTTCCATTATCTTTCCTAGTTGGTAAAGCTCAACACTTTGCGAAAGAGGGTTGTTGGATTGTCTTTAATGCCATCTTAGCTCTGTGCATATATGGGGTAGTTTTGTTTCCGAATATTCTTGACTTCGTGGATTTGGATACTTTCCATATTTTCATCTCAGGAAATCATGTGCTTACACTCCTGGGAGATGTTTATCATTCTGTGCATTACAAGAATGAGAATCAGAGGGGAAAGAATGTGTATTTTTGTGTACCTCTCTTATACAGATGGTTTGTGAGTCACCTTTCCAAGGTTGGTCCTTTTGTTGATAATACAGGTACCTCTGAATGGTCAGATAGACTTATGGGTTTGACTTCTGAGAACATCGTATGGTTTGAAAGAGATCAATTGGGCACAAAGATTATCTTTAGTTGTGGTGGTTTTCCTAATGTCCCGTTGATTGGAAGGAAATGAGGTATTAACTACAACCCGGCTCTTGCAGTGAGGCAATTTGGGTATGCTCTGAAGGAACCTCCGAGGGAAGAGGAAATACAAGAATCTCTGTATTTCGCTGACTTGCTTGAGAATGAGACCCTAATCAGAGTAGAGAAGGCTTGGAACGAGATTCACCGTAGGGGGAAGGTTTCTTTGGGTAAGAGCAGCAGTAGAGCTTATGAACCTTATATGGCTTGGATTCAGGAGAGAGCTAGGAGGTTATTTATGCCATTTCCAGCTTGTGAGCCTTTATATCCTTTAATGATTGAGGAGCCGACTGCTGTTGATATCTAGAAATATAATCAGCTATGGTTCGAGAAAGAGGAGTTGCATAAGGAAAACGAGGAATTAGAGAAAGAGATTATTTAGCTCCGAAGCGAGAGAAATCAGGCCACTTTTTCATCTAGGAAGCAAACTTAATTGGTGAATAAGTTGGGTAGGGAGCTAACTACAGAGATCCGTGCTCGAGAGCGTGTGGGCTTAGATCTGAAGAGCGTTAGTGATGTTCTTAGTTCCAAGAAGAAAGAGTTGGACAAAGCATATGTAAAGATCTCTAAGTTTAATGACCAATGGAACGCCATTCTAACTAACAACAAAGAACGAGAAGACGGATTGCGACAACAGATTGCTAAGTTGAAGGCTGAGATCCAGGTGAGAGATGAGAAGGTTATAACTGAATCCTCACGCTGACGCGAAAGTGACTACAGATTGAATGAAGCTCTTGCAACCTTGGAGGACTATAAGGCAAGAGCATATGTGAAAAGATCTAAGCTTGAGGAAGTGTTTGGTGAAGGCGCTTGGGAGGATTATGTTCAGAGCTTGCAGAGCATCATTAGCCTGAGAGAGTTGCTCATCCAGGGGTTGGTAGATAGGCCAGATCATTCAGATACGAGAGAATTGTTGGAGGATTTCCAGGCCCGCCATTATATTTGATGTTTTCTCTCTTTGTAGTTTGTTGTTATGATGTATCTTGATCGTCACCAGATCTGTTGGATGAGGTCATTTTGATTCCGTTGTATTCAATATTGTGTTGTACATTGATTCTTGGCTCTCATTTTATTTATGAGAAGTTTGTTATGCTTATCTGTTGGCTTCCCTTTGTCTTGCTATTCTCGCGGAACTAAAATCGAGGGGAAAATTCTCCTAACGCATATTTACATGTCTGCATACTGCATCATTTCTCATTTTTGCATCTCAGGTGCTCCGGAAACGTTAACCATATCTCCATGGTTTATTTAGCTTGTTTTAGGATTGACAACCAAGCGACTCATTACTACGTTACTCGAGGAAATCAACGCAGGATCATGGATCAGATTCAGGCTAAACTTCAGGAATTCCGTGACAGGATGGCCCAGTTCATGGATATGATGCAAGGGGTCACCAATGGCCAAGAACAGCTGAGAGCTTTGGTACAACCGTTAATTGCTAGGGTTGACGGGAGTGGTGTGCTGCACGGAGGAACTGCTGTTATAGCTCCTACTGTTGACAATGTCACCCCTCATGATAACATTGCCATCCCAACAACTGTTATCCCTCTGGGCGGAGGAAATCATACAAGAGTTCATATTCTCGGACCTACGTGTGCTCTGCATTGGAATACTGCCGCTCAATGGGAGGAAGATGATTAAGAGGATGTGTTCTCTATGAGGGATGTTTGTGCTTGTCTGCTATCTGACGCAGACAAGAGGTTTAAGCTGCTCGAGGAAAAGATTAAGAGTTATGGGAATCAGAGTTCTATGGGGTTGGATATGGAAAATTTGAGGCTGATCCCAGACTTGGAGGTTCCTCTGAAGTTCATAGTCCCGGACTTTGATAAGTATAACGGGATAACCTGTCTGAGGGTTCATCTTCGTTCATACTACCGCAAGATGTCCGCCTATTCTGACGATGAGAAGCTGCTTATGCACTTTTTCCTGGACAATCTTTTTGGTCCGTCTCTGGAATGGTACATGGGGCTAGATCCAGTTAACATCCGAAGCTGGAGGGATTTATCTGACGCGTTTGTTAAGCATTACTAATACAACAGTGATCTAGCACACAACAGGGTCCAGTTACAGAACTTATCTCAGAGAAGTAATGAATGCTTCAAAGAGTACGTCCAGAGATGACGTGAATTGGCCGCCCGAGTGCAACCTCCTATGGTGGAGAGGGAGTTGATAGACATGTTCGTTGCTACATTACCGGGGGTGTATTATGAGAAATTGATCGACAACATGTCAGGAAGTTTTTCAGATCTAATCATTACAGGAGAAAGAGTTGAGAACGGAATCAAGTTAGGTAAAATTCAAGCTGGTGAAGGATCCTCGTTGGAGGAGTTAAGAAAGGTTTTGGCAACAAAAGGAGAGAGGGGGAAGCAAATGCAGTCTCGGGTTCCCGAAATAGAAACAAGGGTAGATGTCAGTAGTACCGTCAACAGCAACCTCAGGTTTCTAGCATTACGATTCCTGCAGTACCAAAACCACAACAACAGCAGCAGCAACAAAATTATGCTCCTTGCAGATTTTATGACCGGGGTAGAGCAGTAAACAGGAAGTTTGATGCGCCGCTGATGCCATACTCGCAGTTGCTTCAACACTTGATGCAATTACAATTGATTCAAAAAAGGACTCTAGCTCATTTGACTGGTGCACCACCACCCGGATATGATGCTAATTCTAGATGTGATTTTCATTTCGGTGTTCCCGAACACAACATCGACAATTGTAAAACATTTAAGCATAAGGTGCAAGACCTTATAGACAACAAAGACATCAATTTCTCTCATGATATGCCCAATGTCATTCAGAATCCCATGCTTAATCATGGGGCAGCAGGGGTTAGTTCCATTATTGAGGATGAGGGTTTGAACTTGGTAGCTAATGTTGAAGATTTGAAGACTCCGTTGAGTTTTGTAAAAGACAAACTACTGAGAGGAGGGGTATTTCCGGGTTGTGGTATAGCTTGTGCAGAATGTTTGATCCATCCTGAGGGATGCGAGAAGTTGAAGAGCCATGTTCAGAAGCTGATGAATGATGGTATTCTACAATTTGACAGAGTGTTAGAGAAGAAAGATGAGGAAATAGTTGATGAAGAAAAGAATGAAGTTGCGACAATTTTGATTCCTTACAAGATAATTACTATTTCTGCGCCTCCAAGGCTGCCCAATATCATAATTACTAAAGCTTGACCTATACCCTACGAGAGTACTAAGGCTATTTTGTTCAATTACGAAGACGAGGTCTACTGTAATGGTTAGAAGCAGGAACTGAAAGGTTCACCGTTGGATTCTATTGACAATCTGGTAGGGACCGGGGGAATAATCCGAAGCGGAAGAGTATTTTCACCTCCCAAGGTGAGTGCTGAGAAATATGATAAGGGTAAAGGAAAAGCGGTGGTCGAAGAGAGTTCTCAGGCTGGTGAGAAGGAATCCTTGTTGAAAGAAGCGAAAGAGTTTATGCGGCTGATCAGGAAGAGTGACTACAAGATTGTAGATCACTTATAGCAATCGTCGTCAAAGCTCTCCATTCTGTCATTGTTGTTGTGTTCTAAAGCACACAGAAATGCTCTCTTAAGAATCATGAATACAGCATACGTGCCACAGGAGATATTTGTGAATCAGCTCGAAGGAGTAGTGGCACACGTTAATGCGGGTAACGTGCTAGGCTTTACTGTCTTGATTTGACGCCTAAAGGAAGGAATCATAATCTGGCGCTGCATATATCCATTGAATACAGAGGGTCTGTAATATCACACGTGCTGGTAGACATTGGTTCATCACTGGATGTGTTACCCAAGAAGGCTTTAATGAAGCTAGATACCCGAGGGATAATGTGCACCCCGAGTGACTTGGTGGTTCAAGCTTTTGATGGGACCAGAAGGTCCGCGTTTGGGGAATTGACTCTCCCAATCCAGGTTGGTCCGAAAGTTTTTGATGCCGTGTTTTATATCATGGATATTCAGCCAGCGTATAGCTGTCTGTTGGGACGACTCTGGATCCATTCAGCAGGCACTCTTACGTCAACTCTGCACCAGAAGTTGAAATATATGGTGGGTGGCAGTGTTGTTACTGTTTTTGGGGTAGAAGATATTATGATAAGTCATTTGTCTTTGTTCAAATACGTTGAAGTTGACAGTGAGATCCACGAGACTTTATGTCAGGCTTTCGAGACTCTGCAGATTTAGGAGAAAACACCGGTTGTAGACAAAGTACCTGAGGTTGCCATGTCATATTTTAAAGAAGCACAAGCAGTGGTGAAATCCGGAGCATCTCAGGGTTGGGTCCATGTTCTGAGCATCCCCACCAAACAAGACAAGTTCAGACTGGGGTACAGCTCATCCTCCTCTTCATAGAGCGTGCCACGCTACAAGGGACTCGTCCAACTCACCAGCGGTGGGGTGATATTTGAGTAGATCAATGTTGTGTCCGACAAAGAAAGGGATTGCAATTGCAACATGGATTCATGGATTCAGCCATGTATTCCGGGTCAGAGCCTAAGCAACTAGACTATCAAGGAAGTCATCCAAGTGACTAAATAAGAGTAATGATTTGTTTTCTTGATTATGTGTAGCCCTGTGCTCTACCCGGAGCATAGTGGTCTTTGTATGCAGGGCCTAGTCTTTTATGTTGAACAATCGTTTTATAAATTAATCAAAAGGCGTTTTTCTTGCATTCAAATATTGTGATCTCTGTTTTTCTTGTTTTATTTTTAACAATAAAATGGCAATGTGGTTTTCTGCTTGTTTGCATATCATTTTAAGCATTAAATCATCATCATTGCAGGTTTTGCATTGCAGATGACACTGCTCTAGAATCGTCTATGACTCGCTTTGACTTTGATAATCTGACCTTTCAAGCCGAAGAAGAGATTGAAGAAGATGAAAACCTACCTGAAGAGTTAGCCAGGCTACTGAAACAGGAAGAGAAATTCATTTTTCCTCATCAGGAAGAAATTGAGATCATCAACTTGGGTACTGAGGAAGCCAGAAAGGAAGTCAGGAATGGGGCTGCATTGCAGAGTGATGTCAAGCAAAGATTGGTTGAAATGCTCCGAGAGTATAGTGATATATTTGCTTGGTCACACAAAGATATGCCCGGTCTTGACACAAATATCGTGGTTCATCGCTTGCCTTTGTGTGAAGAGTATCCACCTGTCAATCAGAAGCTCAGGAGAACCAGACCAGACATGGCAGTAAAAATCAAAGAAGAAGTCCAGAAGCAGGATTTCTCCTCATGACAAACTACCCTCCATGGGTTACTAACATCGTACCTGTGCCTAAGAAGGAAGGTAAGGTAAGGATGTGCATTGATTATAGAGACTTGAACAAGGCGAGCCCGAAGGATGATTTCCCGCTCCCCCACATTGACGTACTTGTTGATAATACCGCGCAGTATTCATTGTTTTCCTTCATGGACGGTTTTTCTAGATATAACCAGATCAAAATGGCGCTGGAGGATATGGAGAAAAAAACTTTTATCACATCATGGGGGACTCTGTGTTATAAGGTGATGCCTTTTGGGTTGAAGAACGCAGGGGAAACCTATCAGCGGGCAATGGTGACGCTCTTTCATGATATGATTCATCATGAGATCGAAGTCTATGTTGATGACATGATTGCGAAGTCACAAACGGAGGGGGGACATCTGGTAAACCTTTTGAAGCTGTTTGAGAGGCTAAGGAAATTCAGACTAAGATTGAATCCAAACAAGTGCACTTTTGGTGTACGATTGGGAAAGTTGCTGGGGTTCATTGTCAATGAAAAAGGAATTGAGGTCGATCCTGCAAAAATAAAAGCAATTCAAGAAATGCTAGCGCCGAAAACCGAGAAAGAGGTTCGTGGTTTCTTGGGTAGATTGAACTACATTGCGAGGTTCATATCTCATTTCACATCCACGTGTGAACCCATGTTCAAATTGGTAAGGAAAGATTAGGCGGTTTTCAGGAATGAAAATTGCCAAAGGGCATTTGATAAAATAAAATAGTATTTGCAGGAGCCTCCGATACTGATACCTCCAGTAGCTGGAAGACCATTGATAATGTATCTAATGGTTCTTGAGAACAACATGGGTTATGTTCTTGGTCAACATGACAAGGCCGGAAGAAAAGAGCATGCCATATACTATTTGAGTAAAAAGTTCACAGATTGTGAGTCCAGATACTCGATGTTGGATAAAACATGGTGTGCACTCGCTTGGGCCGCTAAACCACATAACCATGTTAATTTCGAAGATGGATCCGATTAAGTACGTCTTTGAAAAGCAAGCACTTTCGGGAAGGATTGTCAGGTGGCAGATGGTCTTGACATAATACAACATTCAATACGTCTCCCAAAAGGCTATCAAGGGGAGTGTTTTGTCTGAATATCTTGCAGAGCAACTGATTGATGACTATCAACCGATGAAGTTTGAATTTCATGACGAAGACATCATGTTTCTGAAGTTGAAAGACTGCGATGAGCCACTAACTGATGAAGGTCCTGAGAAAAGGTCCCAGTGGCAAATGATCTTTGACGGTGCTGTTAACTCTTACGGTAGTGGAATTGGGGTAATCATCACGACCCCCCATGGTTCTCATATACCATTCACTGCCAGGTTGACATTTCCCTGCACCAACAACGAAGCTGAGTATAAAGCATGTATCATGGGTATTGAAGAAGCGATTGATTTGAAAATCAAAACCCTTGATATCTATGGTGATTCAGCTTTAGTTGTTAATCAAATTAAAGGAGAGTGGGAGACTCGGCAGCCCAATCTGATTCCTTATATGAACTATGCAAGGAGGTTGTTGCCCTTCTTTGATAGGGTGGAGTTTCACCACATGCCAAAAGCGGAGAATCAGATGGCAGATGTTGTGGCTACATTATCCTCAATGTACAAAGTGAACTGTTGGAACGATGCTTCGAGAATTGTCATCTCGCGCCTTGATAGGCCAACATTTGTATTCGCAATAGAGGAAGGTTCTGATGGCAAGCCATAGTATTATGACATCTAGAATTTTCTCTAGAATCAGGAGTATCCGCCTGGGGCTTCGGCCTGGGATAAGAAGACCTTGAGGAGTTTGGCTGGAAATTTTTACCTGAACCAAGATGGTGTACTCTACCAGAGAAATTTTGACTTAGTGCTGTTAAGATGCGTGGACGAAAAAGAAGCAGGTTTGCTTATGGAAGAGGTCCACGAAGGTGCCTTTGGTACACATGTCGGCGGGCATGCCAGGTCTCGTAAGCGGTTGCGAGCAGGGTATTATTTGTTGACTATGGAGTCTTATTGCTTCAAGTATGCGAATAAGTGCCATAAATGTCAGGTTTACACTGATAAGATTCATGTGCCGCCGAGTCCTTTGAATGTCATAGCGTCCTCTTGGCCCTTTTCCATGTAGGGAATTGATATGATTGGCAAGATCGAGCCGATCACATATAATGGACATCGCTTCATCCTAGTGGCAATTGATTATTTCACTAAGTGGGTTAAAGCAGCTTCCTGTGCCAATGTCACTAAGCAAGTGGTAGCCCGACTTATCAAGAAAGACATCATCTGTCGTTACAGAGTGCTTGAAAGAATCATTACTGATAATAGTTCGAACTTGAATAATAAGATGATGAAGGAACTGTGCCAGAGTTTCAAAATTGAGCATCACAACTCTTCTCCTTATCGTCCGAAGATGAACGGCGCTGTCGAGGCGGCTAACTAGAATATAAAGAAGATAGTGCAGAAGATGGTTATAAGCTATAAGGATTGGCATGAGATGTTGCCCTTTACTTTACATGGATATCGTACTACGATGCATACTTCAACTGGGGAAACTCCTTTCTCGCTGGTGTATGGTATGGAAGTTGTCCTACCATTAGATGTCGAGATTCCTTCTTTGAGGGTTCTGGTCGACGTCAAGCTTGATGAGACAGAATGGGTGAAAAACAGATTGAATCAGCTCAGCCTGATGGATGACAAGAGGTTAGCGTCCATTGCATATGGTAGTTTATATTAGAGCAGGATGAAGAAAGATTTCGATAAGAAGGTGCGTCCTTGGAGCTTTCAGGCAGGTGAGCTAGTGTTGAAGAAGATTCTCCCTCCACAAACAGATCAAAGGGGTAAATGGACTCCCAACTATGAAGGTCCATATGTCGTGCGAAAGATTTTCGCTGAAGGAGCCTTGCTGTTATCAACCATGGATGGTGAAGATTCCACATCCCCTATGAACGCAGACGCAGTTAAAAAATACTTTGCTTAAAGAGACCCGCTGGGAAGAAAAAGAATACCCAAGCAAAAATGGGGCATCCCGACGAACCACAAAAAGAATGGGTTCGACAAAAATTAGGGATAAAAAGAAAAGATGTAAACCCGCAAAGTTGTAAACCTAAAAAGGTGACTTTGGCAAAAATGGGTATCCAGGTGAATTGAAAACCCGAAAGGGCGATTCAAGAAAAGGTTAGGGATTGGAAAAGCATATGACTGCGGTCTGCATATCGATTTTCAGAGTATAATGGATTAAGGGAGGACCTGAGGGCCATTCATCCGAAACAATCTCTTCAGAAGACGAGGCATCGAAGAAGCATCGAAGTCATGTGAGTCATAGATGAATCGATACATGGTGTTTGTCTGTGCCACATTGCCAATATTTTGTATATTTCTGTGCATTTCTGTAAATTTTCGCGCAACTTCCTCTTTTCAGGGGTTGCATCTGTTGTAAAAATATGTCTATTTACAGGCCATTTCTCAATAAAGCATATACTATTCAGTAAATTATTATTCTTTCTTTGGCTTTACTATTTTGTTTACGAAAAAATGCCCAATGTTTTGATAAAACTTTTCGTACATAAACTTACAGGCTTTTCCAGTAATTATTAAAACTTTGATTTGTTTAAACAATGTCATGGATGATGACTGTGATAGTTTCCATTGTACAGGATATCTTGTTGTTTGTTCATGTGCAGGGTCATTACCCTTGGGGCAAGTTTTTCATAGGTGTATCCCTGGTAGGATCATCATCCCCAAAGAAAGAAGGTATGTAGTTGAGACTCATTTATCTCCAGCAGCGGGGCTGATGAACCTTGTCCCTAGCAAGAGTCTGCTTCTACAGGAAAGGATATGCAAGGGTGAGTTTGAGTGGATACACTTCTCCCTAGCAGTTTGTCTATATGCACTTATTCCTTAGCGGTTCATGTTTGATTTGTTTGATAGAATAAAGTCATCTTCAGAGGTTCGAGATTGATATCCCCCATGTAGGTCAAGTGTGTGTGCTTATTATGGCACCCTAAAATTTGACCAACCTTTTTTTTTCTTAACTTGGTTTATGTTTCATTTCATTTTCTTCTAGCATTTGCATTGCATAGAATTGTTCATTTAACAGGGGATCAAGAGAGGGTATGCATAGCAAGAGGAGGTTACTAAGAGTGTTGAGCCTAAGCAAGGGATTTTACTCAAGTATGAGTGGTCATCAAGTCACCAAGAAGTGGTCAAAGCTTTGTGAAAGAGTTGATGGGTGTATGTGGATCAGCTCCTAACTTGGAGGCTAATTGAGGATCATCAGAAGGTTGTGAATTCATGATTATGGATATGGGATGTTGAGGAACCTCATTGAAGGCTTTGAGAGCCATTTTGGAGTTTATTCAAGTTGTTGTGTCATGTGTAAGAGGCCATAGTCAAGAGTGGTGCATCTAGGGTTTTCATCTGGTCAACCCTAAGTCAACTGTGAAATTGAAGGATATTGAGACTCAATTCCAAGTCTTTTAGATCATGAAATTTTGTGTTGAGATGTCTAATATATAATTTCAAGATCACTTTATCAAGAATCAAGATTGTGAGAAGTTGCTAAGCTAGGGTTTCTAAACTTGTCAGTGTAAAATCCCCTATTTAGTGCCTAACTTCAAGACCACATATCTCAATATACAAGTTTCATCTCATCTTGACCCCAACATGAAACTTGTAGATCATACTTCTATCTTTCTTTTGAGTACTAGAAGTCTTTCATCTGATTTCTAGAACTCAAGTTATGATGCTGGCAAGTTACAAGTCATCAGATGAATGTGATTTTGGTCAACAAAAGTCAACCAACTTCCAAGTCATTTTTGACCTAGAAGGGTGTTTATCCTCACTTTGACCCAAACGTGAAAGTTGTTCCTCATGATCTTATCTTTCTAAAACGTATTAGAAGTCCTTCATCTGATTTTTAGAACTCATGTTATGAAGCTTGAAAGGCAGGGGTATTTTGGGAAAGTAAGATTACAGGTCATTCTCATTCTAGGTCCATTTCACTATCTTGCATACTTCAAATGAAACTTTTCTCAACATCAAACTTACTCCAAGTGGTCCCAATTTCATCATAAAACACTCACTTGTCATGGATTTGGCTAGGGTTTGAGAATTGGCACGAGATTTCTTCAAAAAAAGTCTTAAAAGCCATGAAATCTAATTAATTGATTATGAATCATTACAGGGCATGTTTATGCATTTTTTGAGTCACAAAGATGTATTAAACAAGATGCACAACTTGGATTTAAGTTTTGGTACCATTTTCACGTGCAAATCAATGGCTATGTCAAGTGAAATTTCAACAATGCAATATCAACCATTTGATCAAATCAAGGAGTGAATTCAATCCACATGATCAGAATGAAGTCCCAGCAGTGATTTTGAATAAAAAACAAGGTGAATTGAGGAATTTGGCACGTGTGCATGAGCATGAAAATCAGAATTGGGCATTTCAACAATGCTCACAATTGAGCCACAGTTGGGCCTCCAAACTTTCACCAATCCATCATATATAAATTTCAGATTAATTTTGAGCCTTCATGCATGCGTTTTCGTGCCTTGGGAGCTCAAGAACAGTTTGAAAAAGCAAGCAAAAATTCTAAATCGTGAATCTTAATTGAGTTGTTTTCAAAGCAATTCAAGGTCAGAATCATCTTCAGCGAGCTTCCTTGAATGTGTCTGGATCATTTTCTTCAAGCTTAAGCCACTGAGAAGCCCCAACGGAGGTACTTCGTTTGGTAAGCTTAAGATCGAAAATTCTCACTAATTATGTACTTATTTCACTCCATTTTTGTGTCATTCTGAAGTCTTACTCTTGGAGGCAAATGTTGGTTCATTGTTGTGCTTGTTTGTTGCAATTTTAGTTTTGAGCTAAAAATTTGTTTGCTTCGATTTGGTTTATTTACGCATGATCAATGAAAATGGTTGGTGTATTTGCAATCTACGTGAACTGGAGATCAATTTAGACTATAATTTTGTTCAATTTGGTTCAGTCGTGGATTTTGTGTGTTTTGGTTGGCCGGAGAAGACGACCGGCGCCGCCGCCTGGATCATCTTCTCCGGCGTGCTTCTTATTTCCCTCTTTTAGCCATTTTTAAAACCTTCCAGTGCCACGCGTGCTTCTCCTCACCTTCAGATCTGATTAATAAACCCTTTGATGGCTGAGATCATGATCTACCGTACACCTCATTTGACTTGCCACACCCAATTCATGTGAAACTCACCGTTTCACTTAACTGCATTGGATCTAGGCTTCTTTTTCTATTGCAACCCCCCTCTATGCGTGGCCCAACCATTTTGCCTATCTTTCTTGCTATTTGCACCGTCCACTTTATTTATTTTATTTTCTTTTTATTTTGCAACTGTTTTGATTTAATTCCAAATAAAATACTTCCAAGATTGATAAATTTCTACAAAAATATGTTTAAGACATTTTAGGGTGTATTTTATTTTTAGAAAATTTTTATTTTATTTTTTGGTTTATTTTTCATTAAAAAATGGAATTATCAATTGGAGGTGTTTTATTTGAATTAATTCTTGACATTGTTTTATTCTTGATTTGTTTTTGCACTTTTCTTTTGATCCAATGACTGAAAATCAATCTTCATATCCACGATGAGTTGAGTGATTTTTGAGGACCATTTTGCCCCTGTTTTGTTGAGTTTTGGTGTGAGTTTGATAGCATTTCATTTGACCCTCGACAATCCTCTTTCACAATGGAGCGCCCTAGTGAATCAAATTCTTTGGTGACGTTGTGAAGTGACTTTGATTACAAGCTTTTGGCCTCTGGTTGCCAACATGTTTATGTATTTCTTGCATTTTATTTGGGAATTTTTGAATCATTTTCCTAATTTTGAGGCAACTTGCAAGTCAAGTTACCCCAAAGGGAGGTTCATACATACACATTGACCTAGTTGGCCTTGGATATGACCTTTGTGGATCCTTTGAGCCTCTAATTCCTTTTGATTCATGTTGTTAGCATGTTAAGGTTGCTGCTTGTTCAATTTTAGGTTATGACATTGTGCTTTGCTTGTTGAACTTTGCACTCTTTTGTAGCCTTTTCTTGTTTTCTTTGGTGTGCTTTTCCATGATTGCTTTGTGCATCTTCTTATTCATCTATACCTCTGTCCCATGACATTGGAGTCTCATTTGAGGTGGTTTAGTCCCTCCTTTCGAGATACTCGAAATATGCCTTAAGTGATGAATCCTTGAGGACCTTTTGTGCTTCTTTTTCTCCTTTCTTGTGATGCTTATGGTTGAGTGCATATTATGAGTCCCTTGCTGTCCTCATATAGCCTCCCATCCTCACTTTTGTTTTGAGTTTATTTTCCTTTCATTTGTTTTGACTTTTGGCACTTGTGGTTGATGTTGTTTGACTTAGGTCATTTCATCCCACTTTTGGTACATTTTTGTATGGTTTCTTCTTGTTGTTTGATTTCATCTTGTGCATTTATTTCTCTTTTCTTCTTTTGCATTCTCATATGCATTTTTGAGGTTGAGATGAGCTTGTGGAGGCTACTGCCCCACACATATTTCCTCCCTCACTTTCATCCTATTTGTGCATTCTATGTTTGCATAATTGCATTTGCATGTTCTTTCTTCTCCTTCTTCTTTTGTCTTTCTTCCCTTAGGACCTCTAACTTATCTTCTTCAAGAGGGGTTATGATAGACATTAGAATCAAACCATGCATGGTAACATTAGGTAGTCTGTAACAGCCCAATTTTCAAAATAGTGGATTAATTGTACTAATTAATTGGATTTATTTGATCTATGTGAGTTATTGGATTTAACTGATTTATTCTATTTGGTAGAATAATGTGGGATTACTAGATATTATCCAATTAATGATAAGATGAGATATTTTGGTGAATAAAGGGTCAAGTGGATATTTTATGAGAAATTGATTAGTAGATATTTTGAGAGAAGGGAAATGTGATGGAAAGAAAATAATGGAAGGTATATAAGGATAAGTGGAAGGAAAATAGATGGATAGGAAAACATAAGAGAAAGAAAGTGGAAGAGAAGAGAAAGAGGAAGATAAGAGGAAAACTTGGAAAATCATCAAGATCCGATCCAAAGCTTCGATTTAATCAAGGTAAGGGTGAGAAACATTATTATGTTAGCAATGTGTATGATTATGTATGATTGAATTGGGTTGTTGTGAGTTTTCCACCATTTTTCATTTTAGGGCAAAATGGATTTAATCGGTGTAAATCGAAGTTTAACGGTTAAAATCGAGAATAAGTAGTATAGTTTAGTCAGGTATGGTTATATTAAGGTTATGGAAACTGATTAGATGAGAATCGGTCGATTTTGGAGAGAGTTGGAATTTCTGAACAGTGGGAAAATTCTGGTTCGCAGACGTTCGCTAGTTGTTCGCTAGGCGAGCTGGTCGCGAACGCTCGCTGGGTCCTCGCATAGTGAGCTAGTGGCGAGTGGAAACAGAATGTGAGAGGTTCCTTCGTTGGGTAGCGAACGGGGTAGCGAATGGTTCGCTCTGGCGAACAAGGTAGCGAGTGAGGTCTGTAGCATCTGTTTGGGTTCGCTAGCAGTTCGCTAGGCGAACATGTAGAGAAGGTTCGCTAGCTGCTCGCTAGGCGAGGCAGTAGCAAACATGACAGCATTTTTGTTTTTCTGTGATTTCATTCCATGTTGTGTTGTGGTTCGATCGGGTTCTATTCTTAATGGAATGAAAAGTTATATGCTGTTATATATGTGTTATGGGTAGTCGTATGGCGTGAATCCTAGGTTTTGAGATGTGTATATTATTTGTATTGATTGGAAATGCATGAGAACATAATAAAGGTTATGTGTGCATTGCTTGATAGATGTTTTAAATGCATATTATATGTATGTGATTAAATGTGAATAATGCATGAGAACATATTGTGGATATGTGTGCATTGTTTGATAAATGCGAAGAATGCATGAGAACATATTGTGGATATGTGTGCATTGTTGATAATGTGGTGATGATATTGAATTGTGAGTGCATATTGTTTGTATGCGGTTGTATGAATAGAATGCATAAGAACATGTCTTAGATATGTGTGCATTGCTTGATAGATGTTTTAAATGCATATTGTATGTATGTGATTAAATGTGAATAATGCATGAGAACATATTGTGGATATGTGTGCATTGTTTGATAAATGTGAAGAATGCATGAGAACATATCGTGGATATGTGTGCATTGTGTGATAATGTGGTGATAGTGTTGAATTATGAATACATTGAGGAATGTTATGTGAATATGTTGTGTGTGCAATCATGATATAATTCTTGAAGAGATGAATTATTGGAATGCATGAGATTAAGATGTCGATCTTAAGTGCATTTGATTTTCGATTGCATATGCATCATTTAGTCAAGAGGCAATGCTTGCTAGTTTCGTGGAGACTAGTGACTTGTCCCAAACCTAGAAGAGTGGGTTTGAAGGCTTAGAGGACGGGCCTTTGTTGTTATCGGTCTAGAAGTCTGGACCCGGTTTAATGTAAAAACCGAAAAATGATAACGGGTTATCGGTCTAGAAGAGTGGCCCCGGTTTAATGTAAAAACCGAAAAATGATAACGGGAGTCGGTACCGCATTGCATGAGTTGCGTTGAGTTGTTGAGTCACATTGATATATGACATATGCATGAAGAGATGCTTATGTGTGAATGATAAGATTGTGGAAATCTGAGTGTATGCATGATGTGGGAATGCTTTGTGAATATTCATGTTGTCTATATATGTGTGGTAAATATATATGACTAAGAGGGTGAATAGTGGTGAGAATTGGTGAATATGCGTATGTGCATTACTTGTGTAATTGAGAAATGTGAATGTGTAATAGTGAATTGGTAGAATTGATGGGCTTTACGTGAGCCATATGGCATGGATAGAATTGTTGATTTAAGTTATGTTTACCTATGTGTACATGACTTGTGTAATTGAAAATGATGAATATGTGATTGTTAGGAGAAGTGTGCATATATACATGATATGTTGATTTAAGAGTGGTGAGTGTGTGAGTGTTGTATGAAAGTATGCTATGTGCATGATAATATGCTTGATGATCAACCATGTTAGTTTATATGATGAGGTAATTGAGAGGTATGTGTGAATTGAATATGAAATGTGGTGAGAAATGTGGCATATATGTATTTTATGATTGCTTATATACATAATTATATGCATTGATTATTATGGTAATATTTCTCACCATTCTGCTGGAATGATGTCCTACATGACATCGTGCAGGTATAAGAGTAGAGCTGTTCGTTGTTGCGAAGTCGCTGTTGGTGCAGTTGTTTAGTATTTTTATTATGTTGGGTCGAGTCATGCTCTGGTCGTGTAACACTGGGATCGCTTGGTTTATGTTTTAGAAATATACTATGTTTTCTTGTTTATTAAAATAATAAGAAGTTGGCCTTAGTGCCCGAGCCTTGTTGATTTATGTGATGAAAAAAATATTTCTTTTATGAAAAATCATTGGATAAATAAATCCGCTGCTACATGCCAATTGAAATTGTAAAACATGATTATTCATTGAAGTGTTGATGAGCATGATAGGTGTTTGAAAGTTTGAAGTGTGACACCCTTGGTTGAATGCATGTTAATTTTACTCTGATTATTTTAATTAATTACGGGGATTAGAGGGGTGTTACATTAGTGGTATCAGAGCAGGTCGGTCCGTCCGGCCATGTTGTCTAATGTTATTTGTTCCCTTGTATGCGACATGTGTGTGAAAACACTGTCGATACATGTTTGTCGTTTAACCTTTGTCTGCAGAAGTGGGAGTGATCGAAGTGGGGGAAGAAACTTGTGATTCTCCAGGATGCTGCAAGTGTGGAGTTGTAGCTCAGTGTGTGATTAAACACTATTATAGTTTGGTAAAGATGGTTTATGCCCCACTATGATTTCGGCTGTCTATTGACAAATTGAGGAACTGATCACCCTTAATCTCTTGTTGATAGTAGTTGGGATTGTGTTGGATGGGATAGACGTGTCTTGCAAGCTTAGATGACGTGAGCAGTGAATTGTTTGGAGTTAAGCCAAGTGTTGAAGAATTGTTTTGATGAGTCGGCGCAGGACAGTGATGAGATGTTTCATTTTGATGGAAATTTTGAGTGTTAACGAAAGTGGGAAGTTGACGGTTTGTCGATTAATTGTGGTTGTCTGGAAGTTATTCTGACAGGATAGTGATATACAGCCAGGATGTGAAGTGGAGTTGTGATTGACTTAGTTACGGGAACTAGTCCGATATTAAGAGCTCCATATTGTATGTCTATTTGGATCGTCAAGGAATTAAACTGGTTGAGTAGTTTTGAGACTTGTGTCTGGTGTGTGTGATGCGGCAACATAGTGTGAAGTCAAGTATATAAAGGGTGGATAGTGACTTCTGGTGATTATTAAAGGAAATAAAGTGGGGGATATTATATTGGTACAATTAGACCTTTAAACATTTCAAGAGCCGAAGATGTGTTGGATGGCCTTCTAAGTGTGGAAATGTTGTTTTCGTATTTTTGTCGTAACGGGAGGACCGTAACTCGAAATGACGCAAGATTAGGAGCGCGGAAAGTTATTACAATGCTTTATGCGATGGTGAAGTAGTGACATGGAATTAAGTATTTATTGATGAAATATTTTTGGATGTTGTGGTAAGTGTGGTTCGTGTTTCGCCATAAGTTCACAACTGAGTGTCCGTTTGACATGGGGTTCTCCATACTTAATTGAGTGAGTAATGGTTGTGTAATCGATGGTGTTTGGATGCGTCGAAGAGTATAGAGGATCAATTTGCACATCGAGAATTAGAGTTATCAGTATTGGAGAAGAATTAGTGATATGCCACTGTGAAGAAGTTCAGAGAGTTTTTGGAAAGTTGTCAATAACTCGTGTGTTGGTTTTGCCGAATCCGACGGAACTATTCGTTGTGTTGTATTGCTTTGTTAATATGACTGGGAGATATGTTAAGTGCAACATCAACGAGTTTTGGCTATGCTTTGAAGCAACTTAAAGTACATAAGGGAATTATCAGACGAGTGATTTAGAGTTGGTTGTTGTTGTGTGTTTGTACCGGAGGTTGGAAGCCTCAATTGTTTAGTTGAGATTTGAGATGGTTAATGATCTTAAGATCTTAAGGTATTTGTTTGATTTGAGAAGTTGAATATGATGTGGAGGAAATAATTGGGACTTCTGAAAGAGTATGGTTTTGGTTGAGTTACCATTCGATTGAGACCAAGTGGTAACTGAGTTATTGCATTGGAAATCTCTGTATGTACCGATGATAATGGTAATGAAGTTAAGACTGATTGAGTAAATTCGGAATATGAGTGTAGTCTGTGAATAGACTTCTCATGGAATTGAACTTTATATGATGAGACTGACTATTGGTATTCTCGATGAGATTCGAGGAGGTCGGAATTCTAATTCGAGTTAATAGATTGATTGAATTTAAGGGATAAAAGTCGAGGAGGTGATTTTCGGATTTATGGAAATGGTATCATGAGATGTCAGGATGGAGTATGTGTTATGAATAGTGTGAGTTGGATGAGAGTACACTGGAAGAAGGGCATTGAGATAAATGGAGTATCCATGCAGGTACTGGGAAGGTGTGACCGAATTTGAGGAATTATTTTGATCACCACAGATGAAGAAAGAAGTGATTGAGTTTGTATATGCTGATTAAACTTGTTGGGAGTCGAAGTGTGAATATCAGAGACTGTTGGGTCTGACACAACTGTTGAATATTTCTGAGTGGGATGGGATAGTATTGTCGCTACTGCGAAAATCGGCGCCGGCTGAACAGAAGAGTCGCCACCGTGCGTTATTTATCCCAACGGAGGGAAAGGAAACGCTCGAGGTAAACCTACCGCAAAATAGGGAAAGGAATGGCCATCGCAACCAAATCCTGGATTCGGGAGTCGGTTACGCAAGGGGAAGGTATTAGCACCCCTCATGTCCGTCGTACTCGACGGGATCCACGCTTGTTTTAGGGTATGGATTGTTATTCTATCTACTCTACAGGTCAGGGGTTAAAAGAAAATAAAATGACTCGGCAAAGTATCGCACTTTATGCCTACGTATTCCCGTCTGGAACGAAAAATCAGAGTCAACGTAGTTCGCCTACCTACGGGAAAGGAGGGGAAGGTTGCTCGCTAGGATATCTCATCCTATGCCTACGTACTTTCATACAGCATGAAAGATCAGAGCAAACGTAGTTCGGGCCACGTATGACACAAGTCTGTTTTGATTGTTTTTAATTCCTTCTGAAAAAGGGTTTTTCTGATTACAGGTCCAAGCGGACAAAAATGACGTTTTGATGAGTTCACATTCTTTTACGGAAGAAATGTCTTTTATTGTGTTTGAAATATTTATGGTGTTTTTCTGTTTGTTTTTGAGAAAGAAGAGACAGAACTCTATCCTATAGTTGCGCAGGGAATCAAACTAACCTAATGTTATCATGCATGGGTTAAGACCTAGTGTCTATCATGTTCCTCTCTTGCGCAGAGAGAAACAGAGATCCTAAGGGAATAGACGGAAACAGAAACAATAGCAGATATATAATAAAGCAGTAAAATGCATGGATGCAGCAATACAAGCGAGGCAAGGGAGTCCCACTCAACCTCGAACCTAGAAAACAACAGGCAAAAATGAACAGAATTCACTTTCAACCTAACAGGTTAAACAGCAAACAATACAGTCAGGGAAAACCAATCAATACATCAAGAATCAAAAACAGCAAAAAAAAAAAAAAACAGCCACAGCAGCTCTGCATCAACATCTGACTTCAAGTCATCTCCAAACAGCTGCAAGCTTCAAGCAGGCATCAAACTTTATCTTCACAGCCTTCAAGCAAGGTCTTTGTCATCAGTCTTCAATCTGCAATGGCTTTTCTTCAAGTCTCAATCTCCAAGATGAGTATCAGTCAACAAGATGAAATGCATGTTAAACAGTCAATTGCCTACCAAGGGTGGCTCACTGACTGTTAACATGATACAGACAATTTTCTCTCAAAAGTTCTATCTTTCAAATAAATTCACTAATCCTTCCAAAGGAAGGAGGTGGATATTTGAAAGAGACTTTGAATCATAGAGAAAGGATGGAGGCAGACAAGACCTTCTATGTTTGTGAATCAAGTTTTCTACTCTAGAGCTCTGCCTAGCTCCTAAACCTTATAGCCTTCAATAGCTGCCAGCAAGAGACACTCCTCATCAACTCTGGAAGTTGGACTCCAATCCCTTTTATCTCCAATGGCCTTCATCATCAAAGTCTTCAGCTCTCCCAATCCCCAAGCAAACCCAATACCCCACACAGACAAATGAAATAACCCTAGAGAGGGCACACCACACAGTCAAGCAAATACAAACTGTATACTAATAGTAATAGTAGAATAGGGGAAACCTAACAATTTCTAAGGGATCTATTATCTACCCATAACCCCTATAGTCCCCATACCCCAAAGATTCAATCTCTAACTCCTAAAAGAAAGGATTTACTGTACCTATGTTATCTCCTAAACCCTAATTCTGATTCTTCTAATCACACCTAAACAAATCATCTAAAATTAAATCCTAAAATCATGAACTAAATTTTATATACAAGCTAAAACTCTAAGCTAATCACTCTAAAAAAATGGATCAAAATTGTTAAAGCATCTAACCAAACCAAAATCATCAATATCATGTATTAAACTAAACATTATTTAATCCTATTTAAAAGAAAAATATGCTAAAAATAAAAAAATAAAATGAAATGTTAATTTTTTATATGATAATTTTCTTGACAGAATTATGAAAAATATACAAAAACAACCAATTAAAAATAAGCATTTTTCTATTTGTTATGAATTTTTAAAGAATTAAAATAAAATGGAGGAAATTAAATTGAACTAAATTGGCTGAGGGGTGCATCTAGCATTAATTCCAGTTAAAATAATAGGATGGGCCCAGACTGGGGGGCGCGCCTAGCAATGCGCGTCTGGGCCCAATGATCAGAAAACACAATCAACAAATAAAAAAAACCTGAAATGGTGCAAGAAGTAAAAAATCAGTTCATTCTCATTGGGCCTGGCAATTAGGGGATGGGGTTAGCAAGGGATTGTGAAGCCCAATCTGAGGGTTTAATGAAACGGTGCGTTTGGCACCCAAGGTTCCCTCCAAACTCCAGCTTTGAATCGTGGCCTTCAGATCAATTACTCAGTCAACCAAATTAGACTCCATCCAACGGTCTACATGCATCTTCTCCAAGTGCTAGGGTTTCAGCCATGGAAGCTCCATGCACGAGCTCATGAACCAGATCTTCACCTCATTCATACAACCTCGATTCCCCATGAAATCCCAATCTGTAAAGAGCAAAGTTGCTCTACTTCTTCCCCTCTACACAACCATAATAATATCTTCCTCTAAAACTCATCAAAGTTCAAACCCGATAGGTAGAAAGCACTGATTTCACCAATTTACACTGATATCAAACTTGAGGATTCTTGTTAACTCTTACCCTAACATCATCTACACGCCATGCTGATCAATTTAAGCTATATATCCAAGATTATAATGAAATATTCTAGATGTTATAAACCCTAACAGAATTGGTGCACCAATGGCAACTTCCATGAAACCTTCTCAAACTTTCTGAATTCCATCATCTAACCTAACCTAACAGTTCTAACCCTAAAATTCTCTAACATGCTAACTAATTCAAGCAATTCGAAGGGATTACCAACCTGGTGTAAATGATGAAACATGTGGGGAATTCTTCAGATCCAATGCTTGCAATGCTTGGGAATTGATTAGTGAACTTGATTCTGAGTTCTGTATGCAAAAGTTCTTGCTCCAATGCCTTAGATCCTTGTAACCACTTCTTCTTGCACTTTGGATGATGAAGTTGGTAGCGAGTGATTCCTCTTCAATTCAAACAAATCTTTGATGGAAATTGGATATATGAAAGATGTTGATGATGATAGGATCAAGAACTTTGGGAATTGATGAAGATTTGATGAAGTTTGAGATGAATTTGCAAAATAGAAGAATGAAGTGTAAATTGGTATTATGAACAAAATGAATCACCAACCCATGCATGAAGCTACTCAAGGCAATATATAGATGACATTAGAAAGCCCTAGAACTTTGTAGAAACTTCCCATGCACACTTTCCTTGAATTTTGGATTATGTAACTTCTTTTGTAAGCAACCAAGCATAACTTTCAAATTTTGAACCAAACTCAAAAATCCACTTTTGCCAATGTTCTTAAAACATTTTTCCCAATCAAAATGACCTATAATTTCACCCCATTTGGCCAAATTATTAAAAATCTCAATTTTAGGTCACTTTTTATTCATTAAATTCACCAAATTTGAAACCTTGAGCTATGAGATTTTCCAATCTTCCATGATCACTTTTCTAGACTCAAAATGTCATTTGGATCAAGTTTGATGTTGTGAAGTTTTTCATTTGAAGCTTCCTTGTATGAGTTTTGGGCATAGGCTTGAAATGACCTGTAATTCTCAAATGACCAAAATACCCTTTGCTTGAAAAGACCATAAGTAGAGTTCCACAAATCATATGAAGGCATACTATACCTTTATAGAAAGCTAATACAATAAGGAACAACTCTTATGTTGACCAGAAATTCATTTGAAATCTCCTTAAGTGGTAAAAGTTGCTTGGAAGACAAGTAACTTTCACAGACAAAATTTCAGATACCTCAAATGACCTGTAACTTGCAAGGACCATAACTTGAGTTCTATAAATCTTCTTTATGTCTTCCACCACTCAAATTAAAGGTATTGAGATCCTCTACAAGTTTCATGTTGACCAAGGATCCATTTTAAGCTTGCATTTTCACTTATCTTGCTTGTAAGTTTGACCTAAATCAGGGGATTTTACACAGAAACCCTAATTTAGAACCTCCTCTTCTTCTTGATTTCTATTGATTTCTTCTTGGCACATCACCATATCCTTATTTACATGTCAAATGATGAACCCCACACCTCTTAGATAGACCTTGATGCCCTTCAATCAGTCAATTGACCTAGGGTTGACCCAGGGTTGACCCAGATGAAACCCTAGTTGACTGTCTTCAGCTGCAACTCTTGTGATCATATCAATGACTTGTATCACTTTCAAAATGACTCTCCATGCCTTCTATGATGTCTGTATACTCTCCATGCTCAATTCACAGCTCACAACTTCTTTGATGATCTTCAAATACCCTTAGATAAGAGATAGATGCACTGCTTGATCCACTGACTTCTTCAGCTTTCCAATCCAATTCTTTCTGATGACTTGGATATGCTTGAATTTGAATAATAACCTCCTGATAGGCTCATAGAGATAAGAATAGTACCTGGTCCCTTGTTGAATGGCTTGCTATGCTATGCTATGTAGATGATTAGACTATGTACATGATTCCATATGCAAGTGCTAATGCAATTGAAACATAAACCAAGTGAAATAGGTTAAGCAAATTTTAGGGTGCAACAGCTGCCCCTATTCAAGCGATTTGGACCCGATTGGGTGAAGAGCGAACGGCCTTCAAACATTCGAGGTACGAGACGGTTGAATACTAAGAACCCGGAAATTTGCCAACCGCAGAAATAAACTGCACCACTGCTTGGGGAACGACCTCCATCAACTGAATCTAGCTGTTACAGCAACCAACTGATCCATTAGAGACCGTGCTGGGGATTATTTTCACCAGCCTGAAAAAGGTTCTATCATCGAAAAACTTGTCCACGTTAGGACTCCTGTTTTGTCAACACGAAGAAACCTCAACTAAAACTTGTCCACGTCAGGACTCCACCTGCTGTCAACCCGGAAAAATCTCGGCGACTTCGCTGGGGATAACTCGTCTGCCTTTCATCATCACGAGGGGATTCCATCAACATTGTCCATGTCAGGACTAACTTTTTCCACGTAAGGAATACATCTTTCCACGTTATGAATAACCTGTCCACGTTAGGACTAAACTCTTCCACGTAAGGAATACATCGTCCACGTCAGGACCCACTTTTCCACGTAAGGAAACACCTTTTTTCCATGTAAGGAATGAACTTCTTTCCACATTAGGAATAACTCTTCTTTCCACGTAAGGAATGCGTCTTCTTTCCACGTAAGGAATAACTCTTCTTTCCACGTAAGGAATGCGTCTTCTTTCTACGTAAGGAATGTCATCTTTCCACGTAAGGAATACAATCTTTCCACGTAAGGAATCCATCTTTCCACGTAAGGAATCACAATCTTTCCACGTAAGGAATCACATCTTTCCACGTAAGGAATGCCATCTTTCCACGTAAGGAATACAATCTTTCCACGTAAGGAATCCATCTTTCCACGTAAGGAATCACAATCTTTCCACGTAAGGAATCACATCTTTCAACGTAAGGAATCACATCTTTCCACGTAAGGAATCACAATCTTTCCACGTAAGGAATCACATCTTTCCACGTAAGGAATCACATCTTTCCACGTAAGGAATCACAATCTTTCCACGTAAGGAATCACAATCTTTCCACGTAAGGAATAAATCTTTCTTTCCACGTAAGGAAACACTTTTCGTCTTGATTTGTCCACGTCAGGACTCACCTCTTGACTCGCTGAGGAAATAAAATTTGTCCACGTCAGGACTCGTGCACCTTCGACCCGCTGGGGAAATAAAACTTGTCCACGTCAGGACTCACATCTCGACCTACTGAAGAAATAAAACTTGTCCATGTCAGGACTCACGCTTCACTAACACGAAGAGAGATAACCTTGTCCACGTCAGGACTTGCGCCTCTTATCATCACGAAAAACTATAAACTTGTCCATGTCAGGACGCACATTTCACCATTGCGAAGAAAGATATCTGCTGGGAACAAATGGTCCACGTCAGGAAACCAACACGAAGAGTAATCAACTTTGTCCACGTCAGGACTTCACATTCAATCAATACCAAGAAATCAAATCTGTCCACGTTAGGACTAGCACACCTCATCAACGCGGGGAAATAAATCTGTCCACGTTAGGACCCCCACTTCTCCAGCACGAAGAAAATCCATCAATAAAATTGTCCACGTCAGGACTCATTTCTCCATTGGTCCCAAACCACAAACTTCTTAGCACTGACGTGACAGCGACTTTGAGGCGGACTCTACTGAGGATATTTGGAAACCAAGCTACCGGACGCCTGTTCTGATAACCGGCGGCAGCCTCTGAAATTCTGATTCCTGAAACCCTTTGATGACAAATAACTCTGCTTGGGGACAAGGAGATATTTTGCCTACTAACTCTGTGGGGAATAATGCCAAAACGGACACTTTCATTGAATGTCTCACGTCGAGATCTTGAATGTTTGGTAATTCATTTGAGCAAGAGCTCCTTCCACCTGCAAGAGAGCAATACTTGAAACAAACGGTTAGCCAACCTGGTTCATGTTTCAAAATGCATATGTTTGACAATGGCGCAATGCTCCATTCGACATGGAAATGCTACGCGTGTTTATTCGGTGGATGTAAGTATGACACTATATGCCAATGCAAATGCAGACTCGAACTGCTAGGATACAGGAAACCGCTTCAGCAAAATAAATGCTAAAGACAATGCCGACTCTGCTGGGGATCCAACGTCCCCAGCAGACAAGACAATTACTGATGCCATTTCCAGCTGCACCAGTCCCTGTTCATATTCCGGTGGAAGAACCAACCACTGTTACTAGGGAGGCCTACGAGCAAGTTGTCAAAGAAAAAGAAGCCTTGATGAAGATCAATGAAGGGTTGGAAAAGGAACTGGCCCAGATACGTAGTGAGAAGAACAAGGTTGTGCACTCCTTCCAGCAGCAGATCGAACTAGTAAACAAGCTAGGTGTTGAATTGACTGAAGAGAAAAAGAAGCGCGAACGTCTGGGTCAAGAGTTCAGAAGCTCCCATGACATGTTGACAATTCAGCTGACCAACAACCCCTTCGACCCAAAGGGTAGAAAAAGAAGTCAACCAGAAGAACCTCGTCCGAGTGTAGATTTCGTGAGACACTAATGCAAGCAAAGCCGGCACACGCCCACTAATTTCTACTCTAATTCTAGGTGCACTCAAGCCCAGGTCCGACTTATCTCTCAATCATAGAATCACCCGTCACAACCCCATACAGCAATAATAACAATAATATCGTGCTGATATTAAAATACAAAAATATAAATCCATACAAAATCCTTGACGGGAAAACAAGCGCTAGGATTGACTCGCTTAAGGGACATTGGATCCCAAATGCATAAGGAACTATCGCAGTCCTTAGCAACCATAGATTCTGGGTTCGATCCCCAGCAGAGTCGCCAGCTATCGCTACTGCGAAAATCGGCGCCGGCTGAACAGAAGAGTCGCCACCGTGCGTTATTTATACCAACGGAGGGAAAGGAAACGCTTGAGGTAAACCTACCGCAAAACAGGGAAAGGAATGGTCATCGCAACCAAATCCTGGATTCGGGAGACGGTTATGCAAGGGGAAGGTATTAGCACCCCTCACGTCCGTCGTACTCGACGGGATCCACGCTTGTTTTCGGGCATGGATTGTTATTCTATCTACTCTACAGGTCAGGGGTTAAAAGAAAATAAAATGACTCGGCAAAGTATCGCACTTTATGCCTACGTTTTCCCGTCTGGAACGAGAAATCAGAGTCAACGTAGTTCGCCTACCTACGGGAAAGGAGGGGAAGGTTGCTCGCTAGGATATCGCATCCTATGCCTACGTACTTTCATACAGCATGAAAGATCAGAGCAAACGTAGTTCGGGCCACGTACGACACAAGTCTGTTTTGATTGTTTTTAATCCTTCTGAGAAAGGGTTTTTCTGATTACAGGTCCAAGCGGACAAAAATGACGTTTTGATGAGTTCACATTCTTTTACGGAAGAAATGTCTTTTATTGTGTTTGAAATATTTATGGTGTTTTTCTGTTTGTTTTTGAGAAAGAAGAGACAGAACTCTATCCTATGGTTGCGCAGGGAATCAAACTAACCTAATGTTATCATGCATGGGTTAAGACCTAGTGTCTATCATGTTCCTCTCTTGCGCAGAGAGAAACAGAGATCCTAAGGGAATAGACGGAAACAGAAACAATAGCAGATATATAAGAAAGCAGTAAAATGCATGGATGCAGCAATACAAGCGAGGCAAGGGAGTCCCACTCAACCTCGAACCTAGAAAACAACAGGCAAAAGTGAACAGAATTCACTTTCAACCTAACAGGTTAAACAGCAAACAATACAGTCAGGGAAAACCAATCAATACATCAAGAATCAAAAACAGCAAAAAAAAAAAAAACAGCCACATCAGCTCTGCATCAACATCTGACTTCAAGTCATCTCCAAACAGCTGCAAGCTTCAAGCAGGCATCAAACTTTATCTTCACATCCTTCGAGCAAGGTCTTTGACATCAGTCTTCAATCTGCAATGGCTTTTCTTCAAGTCTCAATCTCCAAGATGAGTATCAGTCAACAAGATGAAATGCATGTTAAACAGTCAATTGCCTACCAAGGGTGGCTCACTGACTGTTAACATGATACAAACAATTTTCCCTCAAAAGTTCTATCTTTCAAATACATTCACTAATCCTTCCAAAGGAAGGAGGTGGATATTTGAAAGTTACTTTGAATCATAGAGAAAGGATGGAGGCAGACAAGACCTTCCATGTTTGTGAATCAAGTTTTCTACTCTAGAGCTTTGCCTAGCTCCTAAACCCTATACCCTTCAACAGCCGCCAGCAAGAGACACTCCTCATCAACTCTGGAAGTTGGACTCCAATCCCTTTGATCTCCAATGGCCTTCATCATCAAAGTCTTCAGCTCTCCCAATCCCAAAGCAAACCCAATACCCCACACAGACAAATGAAATAACCCTAGAGAGGGCACACCGCACAGTCAAGCAAATACAAACTGTATACTAATAGTAATAGTAGAATAGGGGAAACCTAACAATTTCTAAGGGATCTATTATCTACCCATAACCCCTATAGTCCCCATACCCCAAAGATTCAATCTCTAACTCCTAAAAGAAAGGATTTACTATACCTATGTTATCTCCTAAACCCTAATTCTGATTCTTCTAATCACACCTAAACAAATCATCTAAAATTAAATCCTAAAATCATGAACTAAATTTTATATACAAGCTAAAACTCTAAGCTAATCACTCTAAAAAAAATGGATCAAAAATGTTAAAGCATCTAACCAAACCAAAATCATCAATATCATGTATTAAACTAAACATTATTTAATCCTATTTAAAAGAAAAATATGCTAAAAATACAAAAATAAAATGAAATGTTAATTTTTTTATATGGCGCAGCGGAAGCGTGGGAAAAATAGCATGTTAGACTGTTTTACCGTTGTCGTTTGTGGGAATTGCATGATGTGTTCATGTGTCTAAGCTTAGGAGGTACATTGATTCAGATGGATAGTATATAAGTGAGAGATGATTTGACTGTTGAGGAATTGTTAGTTCAGGTTGATGAACGAGAAGTAACTTCGAGGTAAAGGGATTCCCAATTTTCAAAATAGTGGATTAATGGTACTAATTAATTGGATTTATTTGATCTATGTGAGTTATTGGATTTAACTGATTTATTCTATTTGGTAGAATAATGTGGGATTACTAGATACTATCCAATTAATGATAAGATGAGATATTTTGGTGAATAAAGGGTCAAGTGGATATTTTATGAGAAATTGATTAGTAGATATTTTGAGAGAAGGGAAATGTGATGGAAAGAAAATAATGGAAGGTATATAAGGACAAGTGGAAGCAAAATAGATGGATAGGAAAACATAAGAGAAAGAAAGTGGAAGAGAAGAGAAAGAGGAAGATAAGAGGAAAACTTGGAAAATCATCAAGATCCGATCCAAAGCTTCGATTTAATCAAGGTAAGGGTGAGAAACATTATTATCTTAGCAATGTGTATGATTATGTATGATTGGATTGAGTTGTTGTGAGTTTTCAACCATTTTTCATTTTAGGGCAAAATGGATTTAATCGGTGTAAATCGAAGTTTAACGGTTAAAATCGAGAATAAGTAGTATAGTTTAGTCAGGTATGGTTATATTAAGGTTATGGAAAATGATTGGTTGAGAATCGGTCGATTTTGGAGAGAGTTGGAATTTCTGAACAGTGGGAAAATTCTGGTTCGCAGACGTTCGCTAGTTGTTCGCTAGGCGAGCTGGTCGCAAACACTCGCTGGGTCCTTGCCTAGCGAGCTAGTGGTGAGTGGAAACAGAATGTGAGAGGTTCCTTCGTTGGGTAGCGAACGGGGTAGCGAATGGTTCGCTGGGGGTTCGTTGTGGCGAACAAGGTAGAGAGTGAGGTCTGTAGCATCTGTTTGGGTTCGCTAGCAGTTTGCTAGGCGAACATGTAGCGAAGGTTCGCTAGCTGCTCGCTAGGCGAGGCAGTAGAGAACATGACAGCATTTTTGTTTTTCTGTGATTTCATTCCATGTTGTGTTGTGGTTCGATCGGGTTCGATTCTTAATGGAATGAAAAGTTATATGTTGTTATATATGTGTTATGGGTAGCCGTATGGCGTGAATCCTAGGTTTTGAGATGTGTATATTATTTGTATTGATTGGAAATGCATGAGAACATAATAGAGGTTATGTGTGCATTGCTTGATAGATGTTTTAAATGCATATTGTATGTATGTGATTAAATGTGAATAATGCATGAGAACATATTGTGGATATGTGTGCATTGTTTGATAAATGTGAAGAATGCATGAGAACATATCGTGGATATGTGTGCATTGTGTGATAATGTGGTGATAGTGTTGAATTATGAATACATTGATGAATGTTATGTGAATATGTTGTGTGTGCAATCATGATATAATTCTTGAAGAGATGAATTATTGGAATGCATGAGATTAAGATGTCGGTCTTAAGTGCATTTGATTTTCGATTGCATATGCATTATTTATTCAAGAGGCAATGCTTGCTAGTTTCGTGGAGACTAGTGACTTGTCCCAAACCTAGAAGAGTGGGTTTGAAGGCTTAGAGGACGGGCCTTTGTTGTTATCGGTCTAGAAGAGTGGACCCGGTTTAATGTAAAAACCGAAAAATGATAACGAGAGTCGGTACCGCATTGCATGAGTTGCATTGAGTTGTTGAGTCACATTGATATATAACATATGCATGAAGAGATGCTTATGTGTGAATGATAAGATTGTGGAAATGTGAGTGTATGCATGATGTGGGAATGCTTTGTGAATATTCATGTTGTCTATATATGTGTGGTAAATATATATGACTAAAAGGGTGAATAGTGGTGAGAATTGTGGAATATGCGTATATGCATTACTTGTGTAATTGAGAAATGTGAATGTGTAATAGTGAATTGGTAGAATTGATGGGCTTTACGTGAGCCATATGGCATGGATAGAATTGTTGATTTAAGTTATGCTTACGTATGTGTACATGACTTGTGTAATTGAAAATGATGAATATGTGATTGTTAGGAGAAGTGTGCATATATACATGATATGTTGATTTAAGAGTGGTGAGTATGTGAGTGTTGTATGAAAGTATGCTATGTGCATGATAATATGCTTGATGATCAACCATGTTAGTTTATATGATGAGGTAATTGAGAGGTATGTGTGAATTGAATATGAAATGTGGTGAGAAATGTGGCATATATGTATTTTATGATTGCTTATATACATAATTATATGCATTGATTATTATGGTAATATTTCTCACCCTTCTGCTGGAATGATGTCCTACATGACATCGTGCAGGTATAAGAGTAGAGCTGTTTGTTGTTGCAAAGTCGCTGTTGGTGCAGCTGTTTAGTATTTTTATTATGTTGGGTCGAGTCATGCTCTGGTCGTGTAACACTGGGATCACTTGGTTTATGTTTTAGAAATATAATATGTTTTCTTATTTATTAAAATAATAAGAAGTTGGTCTTAGTGCCCGAGCCTTGTTGATTTATGTGATGAAAACAAATATTTCTTTTATGAAAAATCATTGGATAAATGAATCCGCTGCTACATGCTAATTGAAATTGTAAAACATGATTATTCATTGAAGTGTTGATGAGCATGACAGGTGTTTGAAAGTTTGAAGTGTGACACCCTTGGTTGAATGCATGTTAATTTTACTCTGATTATTTTAATTAATTACGGGTATTAGAGGGGTGTTACATAGTCCCCTTTGGTATCCCAACTCTAAGTCCACTTTGCATGACAACTTTTAGGATTGAGTTAGTCTCCCTTTAGTGCGTCCTTTCTCTTCTCATCTTCAAACACTTTCAAAACTTAATAAAAGATAATGGATGTTGTGCCATGAGCCTTGTGCTTGGGAAATGGTGATTGGGGTTCTACCCCTCAATTGCCTAGAGTGTTTAGTATACGTCCTTAGGATGATATGCGACGCATTCGCTCCTAGGTTTTAGACTTTAGTACAACATACATTATAAACAAATAAAACTCAAAATACTTCTTCTCTAAAAAACACAAAAACACTTCAAATATTTTTCATCCTTCGGGACCTTAATAACGAAAAATATTTTCAGATAAAAGAGTATTGTTAACTCTTAATTCTACCGCAAACGGTAACGCCTCTGTCTCCAATGGTCGAGCTACATACACCAAACTGCTAGAACTATTTATTAACCTTACTCGGATAAAACACTTGAATGAACCTGTGTTCTTTTATCCCGAACTACGTTGACTCTGACATTCCCACTTCACGAGGGAGTACGTAGGCACAAAGCGGCGATGCTCTGCTGAGTCCTTTCTTTTTCTGTTGTCCCTTGACCTTTAACTAGATAGTTAATCACCCTTTTAGATAGACAACAAAGCGTAGATCCCGTCGAGTACGAAGGACGTGAGGGATGCTAATACCTTCCCCTTGCGTAACCGACTCCCGAATCCAGGACTTGGTTGCGATCACCTTGTCTTTCCCTTTTTCGTCAGGTTTTTCCGGTCGTTTCCTTTCCCTCTCTTTGGGATAAATAATGAAAGGTGGCGACTCTTCTGTTTTCCGCTAGGTGTTTTTCGCAGTTGCGACAGCTAGCGACTCGGCTGGGGAACTCTGGTTCCTTATACGAGTCAATCCTAGCACTTGTTTGTTTATCTTTGGGTGATGTATATATGTACTTTATTTACTTTCGCGTTTTACTTTCCCCCATTTATTTTCAGCATCATATATCATTATTGTTGTGCTGTGGGGAGGGAACGTTCCACTGAGTGATAAGCCAGACCCAGGCTTGAGTACAAACCTAGCATTAGTAGTGGAGACTAGTGGGGGCCTGTTTGCTGAGCAGACACAGTTCCCCATGAAATTCGCGCTCAGACGAGATTCTCTTTGATGATTTCCTTTCCGGTCCTGAGATCTGACGGGATTTTGGATTTGAGAGTTGTCGACACTAGGGACCGATCATTTGTGATTCAGCTTATTAAGACCTCTTCGGGAGATGATGATGCCAAACCATAAATGGTGAACGTATCATCGTTTCTTGAAAGTATGTGACGCTGATGAACGCATAGGATGCCGAACCTTATTAGTGGATAGGTCCATACCTGTGAGAGGGATTGGGTTATGCAGGAAACCTTGGCTTTCAGACTACCCGGTTTTCTTCGTAGTGTGAATCTGAATTACTGATATCAGTGGGTCCTATTATCGGTACTTTGTTCCTGCTAAAGCGGAGTGTCGATTATTCTCGATCAGACAGCACAACAATCTTGATCCCCTGTGTGCATTTGCATTTGCATTTTCATCTGCATTTCATTAACATGTATTTATGTTGCAGGTGCATATTTCCCCCTGATTCTAGTGATCTTGTTCATTATTCCTGACATGGAATCCCTGAAGAGGACATTGCCCTACTGTCGCTACTACGAAAATCGGCGCCGGCTATGACAGAAGAGTCGCCACCGTGCGTTATTTATCCCATAAGAGGGAAAGGAAACGCTTAGAGTAAACCTTACGCAAAGAGGGAAAGGAATGGTCGTCGTAACCAAATCCTGGATTCGGGAGTCGGTTACGCAAGGGGAAGGTATTAACACCCCTCACGTCCATCGTAATCGACGGGATCCACGCTTGTTTTCTATCTAAGGGTGTGTTATTCTATCTACTCTACAGGTCCGGTCTAAAAAGAAAATAAAATGACTCGGCAAAGTATCGCACTTTATGCCTACGTATTCCCATCTGGAACGAGAAATCAGAGTCGACGTAGTTCGCCTACCTACGGGAAAGGAGGGGAAGGTTGCTCGCTAGGATACGAAATCCTATGCCTACGTACTTTCATACAGCATGAAAGATCAGAGCAAACGTAGTTCGGGCTACGGAAGACACAAGCTTGTCTGACTGGTTTTTTATTACCTCATGAAAGGGTTTTTCTTGATTAAGAGTCCAAGAGGACAAAAATGACACTTTGATGTTTGTTTTGAATCTTCTACGAAAGAAGTGCTTTTTAGTTCGTTTGTAATCTTTGACGCACTAGAGACTATGATCCGAGAGTGACTACGTCGCATGTCACCCTAAGGGTACCATACTAAGCAGTCAGATTAATGAAGAGTGACCCTCCAGCAACCTTTTCTCGAATAGCTTAAGGCTCGTAACGTACGACTTCGATTAACCTTATTACTGTATTTTTGAGTTGTTTTGAGATAAGAAGAGAAAGAAGCTCTAAAAAGCATAGGGTTGAAAAGGGAATAAAAACTAACCTAATGTTGCCATCCATGGATAAGAATCCTAATATCTGTCATAATTCCCTCCTGCACAGAGGAAATCAGAAATCCTAGGGGATAAACAGAAAAGAAAGCAAGCAAGTACAGTAAAATGCATGCAATGCAGCAATACAAGTGAGGCAAGGGAGTCCCACTCAACCTCGAACTTGGGAAAACAACAGGAAAAGTGAATCAACATTCACCTCAAACCTAGGGGGCAAGCCACACAAGCCAACAAACAATACAGAAAACAAAATCCCAAAGCAGAGGAGGCAGTCCAAGCAGCAACACCAAACTCCTACAGCAAACAGCAGCTCTGACATCAACAAATGATTAACCAACAAAAAGTTGACAGCAACAAACTTCATCTTCATGAATAACTCCCATCTTCAAGCTTCCATAAACTTTCAATCTTCAACAAGCACCAGGCTTCAACAAGCTCCCAGCTTAAGCAAGCTCAAACCCCCAACCAGCAACCAGCTTCAACAAGCTCATGACCTCACCCAACTCCTAGCTTCAACAAGCAAACAAAATCCTAGCTTCAACAAGCAAACAAAATCCTAGCTTCAACAAGCAACCTTATCTTCTCCTTTACCAAGCTTCAACAAACACCTCCAAGGGAGACTCATTCAATCAAGATCAAGTTGGAATGTTAAGAAGCTCAATGACAACCAAGGGAAGTCACTGAGAACTTAGCATTATGAGAGACTAGCATCCTCAAAGTTCTACTCACTTGGGCATACCCCTCATCCCTCTTAAGGATAGATGGAGCTTCCCAAGGAGGACTTTATGTCATTGGATAGAATGGAGATGGACAAGATACTCCATGTTTGAAGAAAGAAGCAAAACTAGTCTAATGCTCTTCCTAAAACCCTAGTTCTCCTAAGCTCCTGACAAGCACTCCAACAGATGAGAGAATCTTCACATACAAGCTCCTTCAAGCTTTCCAAAGCATCTTCAATTGGTCTTCATGATCATCCAAGCTCAAAAGCAACACCACCCTAATCTAAGGGGAACTATTGAATCAAACTAGCCAAATTAGTTCATCAGAAACACCTAGAAGTTAGTCTTAAAACTAATTCTACTTAAAATACCAAAAGTGATTGTAAAATCCAAAAAAAATTACTAAGGGTTCCTAAACCTCTTAAGAATCTGTCATACAAAAACCAGGAGGTTAACCATTCATTTGGACCCTAAACTATGCCCTAAACCTAAAGGTATCATCTTAAAACCCTAAATCTAAACAACCTAATGTCCAATGCTCAAACTAACCTAAAAGTATCTCAAACAAATATGAAAAAATTAATATGGGTACATGCACATCTAAGATAGCTATTCCAAAAAGAATCAACTCAAAATTCATCACCAATCATTCACAATAAAATCAGCAAAATGGCATACCAAACAAATTAAAAATAAAACCAATTAAAATGCAAAAAATGAAAATAAAATATAAAATGCATGAATGAACTATTTTTCAATCCTATTAAATTCTATAATTTGTAAGGAGTTAAAGAAAAAAAATATAGCTTAAAAAGATTTATTTTTCTATTTATTATGAATTTTAGAATCAAAATGCATTAAAAATAAAAGAAAATCCAATAAAAGAAATTAAAATGCTTAATTAAATGGGAGCCATTAGATCAATTGACTGGTAAACGAATCCAAAGCCTAGAGCGTGTCCACGTGTGGTGATGACTAGCGTGCCACATCGTTTAATGAAACGATGCGTTTCAATGGCTTGGAGGCAATCTCAGTTTGAATCCTAGCCACACGATCAACATAACAAGTCTCAAATTCAGGATGATCCAAAGGTGAAGACCTCATCTTCTCCAAACGAACTCAGGTGAAGGTTAATATTTCAGACGGTGGTCCGGTGGTCCAGCCACCGTCTTCTCCGGCGAAGCAAACCCTAAACCTCACCAAACAAGCCAATTAAAAACCCCAATCCACTCCAAATTTCACCCTGGTCACGAATATGATCCCCATTCTTATTGATTCTCACTTAAACTCCAAACCCGATAGCAAGTTCAGCAAATCATCAAACTTCTATTGTCACGATTCTTGAACCTAAAGACCCCAGCATGAACTACACGTCTCACTGATTAATTCTCACCATTCAATCACTATTAATTCTCCAAGAATCGTGAGAACCAAGCTCCAACAGAATTTGCAATGCCTTAAGTTTTGTCTCTAAACATCATTCTTTCCTACCAGAATCCAACCTAGCATCAACTACAATCCATCCACACATCAATTCCTAGCCAATTCCCTCTATTTTAAGCTACAAGTTGAAAATTGCATACCTGTAAAAAGTGGATGAACAGAGTGGTCTTTGCTTCGAATCAAGCCCCAATTCTTTCCAGATTCCTTCAAACAATCACCCTAAAGCTTCTGTATGCAATAGTTTGGATTGAAATCACTCCAATCCTTGAAACCGAATCTTGATGCAATGATGAAATTTCACTTTGTTATCTCTCGATTCTCCTCAATTCATGGCCAAAAACCCAACTGAATCAGTTACAATGTATATATAGAACATGTTAGAAAGATCTAGAAAGATCTGCAACAATTAGAATGATATTTTGAAAATCTCTTGCACCATGAGAACTTTGAATATGACAGTCGGGTTTTTGCTAGTTCAGCAACTTGATTTTGCTTCAATTTCTCACCAGATGATAATTAGAAATGAATGAGATGTGTATTGGACTTGTAGCTGATCTCATGAGGTGTTTTGCATATGTTGCTTCAAACATAAGTCACCAAATGCAATTCTTGGAAAATGACCTCAAATTCCAAAAGTAACAATGCCATCATCTTTAAAACATGTTTTCTGATCAAATTGGTATGTAACATTGCTTAGTTTGGCCATGAAATCAAGAAATCACAATTTTGCCTTTTAAATGATTTTAAATACTTCATTAAAAAGCCATCTCAAACCACCTTCTCATATGAGCCAATTCAAACCTTCCTTGATGCATGGTCAAGGTTAAAACCCTATTTTGAGCAACTTTCTAGTTGAACAATTTTCCATTTGAGGAGTGGAAGATGGAGATTTTGGCACATGCTTGAAAATGACATATAATCACAAATGCCCAAAATACCCTTGGATTGCCAAGATCATAACTTGAGTTCCACAAATCCCCTTGAGGAATTATAGTACTCTATGGAAAGCTAAGATCAATATCTACAACTCTTATGTTGGTCAAGAATCCATTTGAAAACCCCTTGAGGGGAAAAAGTTGCTTGGAAGTCAAGTGACTTTCACAGATAAATTTCAATGTCGTCTGGTGACCTGTAATTTACAAAGACCATAACTTGAGTTCTATAAATCTTCTTGAAGATTTCTAGTACTCAAATTAAAGGTATTGAGAAGCTCTACAAAGATCCATTTGAAACTTGTATTTTGACTTATGTGGCTTTGAAGTTAGGCACTAAACAGGGGATTTTACACTGAAACCCTAATTTAGCAACTCCCCACCTTCTTGATTCTTCTTTGCTTAATCTTGGCACAACACCACACATGTATCAACATACCAATTCATGAATCCTCATGACCTCAAGTTAGGCATTGATGCTCTCCAATTACTCAATTGAATTAGGGTTGACCCAGATGAAACCCTAGTTGACTGCACCTCAACTGTGGCTCTCATACTTGAATCAATGACTTACCTCAGCTTCAATAAGGCCCTCTAGGCATCCCATGAGATCCATACACACCTCAAATTCCCATTCCATGTTTCACATCCCACTGATGATTCTCAATATTCCTCAAGATAGGAGCAAAACCCACATGTAGGCACTCAAACTTCTCAAAACTTCAAATCCCTTCTTGATGGCTTGGATGACTTTCACACTTGGATAAGACCTCTTGCCAGGCTCTTCTCTTGATAGACACCCTTGATCCCTTGTTGGATGCATGCTATGCTATGATATGCAAATGATTGAACTATGAACATGATGTAACTATGCAAATGAAATGCAATGAAACACAAATCAGGCAAGAAAAGGTTGAGCAAATTTTGGGGTGCAACATCTGCCCCTATTCAAATGGCTTGGACCCGACTGGGCGAAGAGCGAACGGCCTTCCAACAATCGAGGTACGAGGCGGTTGAATACCAAGAAACCCGGAAATTTTCCAACCGCAGAAATAAATTGCACTGCTTGGGGAACGACATCCGCCAATTGAACCTGGTCGTTATGGCAACAACTGATCCAATGTCTGATAATAATTCTGATTTCAACTTCAACTACCTATGTAACGCCAGAGGTACTGAACTATCTTTTCAAAACACCTCCGTCTATAACTGGACCAACCTTGTCAACACACAACGAGAAACAAATTCGTCAACACGAATAGAGATTCTGTCATCACAGGAGTAACCTTGTCCACATCTGGACCCAAATTTCGTCAAATCACGAATAACCACCAATCTGTCCACGTCAGGACTCACGTTTCAACAACACATGAATAGAACTTTGTCCACGTTAGGACGCTTGTTTTGTCAACACAAAGAAATCTCATCATACACTTGTCCACGTCAGGACTCCACCTGTCGTCAACACGGAAAAATCCCGGCGACTTCGCTGGGGATGACTCGTCTGCATTTTGTCATCACGAGGGGATCCTATCAACATAGGAATAAATTGCCCATGTCAGGAATAAATCGTCCATGTTAGGAATAAACCGTCCATGTTAGGAATAAACTGTCCACGTTAGAAATACACTGTCCATGTTAGGAATAACCTTTCCCCGTTAGGAATAAACTTTCCATGTTAGGAATAAACTTTCCACGTTAGGAATAAACTTTTCCTCGTTAGGAAATAAACGTTTCCCCGTTAGGAAATAAACCTTTCCCCGTTAGGAATAACCTTTCCCCGTTAGGAAATAAACTTTCCCCGTTAGGAAATAAACCTTTCCCCGTTAGGAAACAAACCTTTCCCCGTTAGGAATAACCTTTCCCCGTTAGGAAATAAACCTTTCCCCGTTAGGAAATAAACCTTGTCCACGTCAGGACTCACGCTTCGCCAACACGAAGAAAGATAAATTCGTCCCCGTCAGGACTCGCACATCTTGTCATCATGAAGAACTATAACCTTGTCCACATCAGGACACACATTTCACCATTACGAAGAAAGATATCTGCTGGGAATAAATGGTCCATGAAGAATAATCAATTTTGTCCATGTCAGGACTCCACATTCCGTTAACACAGAGAAATCGAATCTGTCCATGCTAGGACTAACACATCTCGTCAACCCGAGGAAATAAATATGTCCACGTTAGGACACCCACTTCACTAGCACGAAGAACTCCCGTCAATACAGGAACAAATGGTCCATGTCAGGACTCATATTTCATCAACACGAGGAACTCCTATCAACATAGGCAATAAAGTTTTGACGATCTCCGGGGGAATACTCCTGTCAACCAGTAAGAAAATACATTTGTTTATCCATACAGGAAGATACTCTGAATACAATTTCTCTGCTTATCTCTGCAGTAGCTAACTCCATTGGTCCCAACCCACAAACTTTTTAGCAATGACATGACAACGACTTCGAGGAGGACTCTACCGGGGATATTTGGAAACCAAACTGCCAGACGCCTGTTCTGATAACCGGCGGCAGCCTCTGAAATTCTGATTCATGAAACCCTTTGATGCTGACGTAACAACAAATTTGAAGAAAATAATCCATTGGCCGAATAAGAGAGACTTCAACAAGCAACTCTGGCGGGGGAACAAGAGAAATTTAAGCAAATAACTCTGCTCGGGGACAAAGAGAAACTTAACCAAGTAACTCTGTGGGAAAAATAGTAAGATGAACCGTATCATCACACATCTCACGGCGAGACTGAGAATACCTGGTAATGGATCTGAGCTAGAATTCCATACTCCTGCTGAGAAAAACACACCTGCAAGCACAAAGGTTAACCAACCTGATTTATGTTTCAAAATGCGTATGTTTGAAAATGGCGTAATGCTCCGTACGACACGGAAATGCTACGCGTTTGAGTAGATGCAAATATGATGATAAATGCAAATGCAGGCTCAAGCTGTCGGGGCCACTCTGACAATGACGTCTCAACCACATGAATGCTGAGGGTAACGCCGACTCCGCTGGGGAGAACAAGTATCACAAAATATCCTGGCGAAATAAACGCCAGAAATACAACCAACTCTGCCGGGGAGGGACTAAACACCAATTTCCACTGGGAGGAAAGAACAAACCACCCTACTGGTGAACCAACTCATCTGGGGAAAGAAGCGACACTTCTAGGAAAAACACACTGTCGGGGCACAGTTTACAAACTCGGAGCCTCGGACTTTGCTGAGGATCAACATCCTGTCAATGGCATGACGACTTGCGGGAAGCAATAAAACCATCCCTCGCGGATATAAACCCTTCGAACCAACAACTGGGTTAACTATTGCGGGAACCTCCCATGCTGGAGATTGATCATGCACATCTTCGATTCGCTGAGGAACGCAACCTCTGCAGGGGACGTTGATTTTGACTTGCTGGGATTAATCCTATGGACGGCTTTCCATGAGGACACTCTCGGGGAAAATAATTCCCTGCTTCGGGAAAGGATAAACGTCCTTTCAAATCCCAGGGGGATAAGCTGCAACTAGCTGAGGCATGGCATCAACTGGAGTCAGGTCTTACGTTAAGCGACCTTGGCTGGGGAATACAATTCCTGACCGTTTGCTCCAAAGGTAAGAACCCTGCAAAACACAAACGAGACAAAACAGGCCTATACAACAGAATCTATCCGGGTTAGCATCTGTGACATTACTTCAGTCAATTCGAAGTTTTAGCAATTATTGGCAAGGGCCAACAAGATTATGTAAGTGCAAGTTTATCAAAAACATCGACATCTTTCACAAACAAAACAGTAAAGAACAAGCATCAAGTACTGAATAACATGTTTTATTGATAATGGGCCTCTGAATAGGCAAAGTTTTGTACACTGAATGCAACTCCTGAAAAGAGGAAGTTACACACACACATACATACATATATGCACAAGAAGCATAAATAAAATACAAAACAATATTTGTACACATGTCGGCAACGTGGTAAAGACAAAAACCATGGGCTGATCCTCCTATGACTCGCCTGACTCTGCGCTTTCCCGATACTCGATCTTCGGAAGAGGTTGTTTTGGATAGACAGTGTAACACCCCACTTCCCAAATTAAATAAAATATAAACATTATAAATAAACATCAGAGTTTTCACAAAAACTGTGGGATATCACATCACCAATAGTTATCAAAAATACTTTATTCATTATTTTCAAAATAATACAGCGGAAATTATTATTCCAACATTCTCGGCCATCCGCCAGATTTACATAAAATCTTTATTATTATAATTCACCAAAATGTGATACGTCACAGGATTTTCAATAAGTTTAACATAAACAAATAAAACACCCATATCCCGTGTAACGTATCAGAGCATCCTAAGACTCGACTTGCACACCGCCATCCAAGCTATCTATGTACCTGGATTATCTGTACTTCCGAGGAAGCACAGACCACAACACAACAAAGGGGTGAGAAAACATGATCAAAATATATCGTTAATTTAATACATGCAATAAAGGTAGTAAAACACACCAATATTCACCCCATCAACACCAATCACGAACCTACTATTCAAACATCCATATAACATATAATAATTAAAACACGCCAATATTCACCCCACAACACCAATCACGAACCTACTGTTCAAATTACAATATAACATATTATAATGCAAATATGCAACTCAACGCCATGCATGCGGTACCGACTCAATGGTTCATTCAAGCGAACCTTGGACAGATCACTTACGCTCCTACTGAGATATGATCTATCCCCGGCAGATCACTTACGCTCCTACTGAGACATGATCTATCCCCGACAGATCACTTACGCTCCTACTGAGATATGATCTATCCCCACCATTCTCCACAAAGGAGTACAGATGAATCACATACACTCCTCCTGAGCAATGATTCATCCCACCAGACACCATGATATGTACGACACCAATGCACGACAACAATGCACGACAAACAAACTCAAGCACACTAAGTGCACAACATCCTCCTGATCACATCACCACACATTATATATATTACACCACCAATAAACACAAGCACATAAGTGCACACGGTCCTCCTGATCACATCACCACACATTATATATATTACACCACCAATAAACACAAGCACACTAATTGCACAACAATTAAACTCAAGTAAATAATCAATAAATCATTTCAATCGATCCATGGTTTAGTTACTATTTAATTAATCAATGACTCCCCAAAAATATTGGATATAAAAATATTTGGCAAATAACTATATTAATTATACCATGCTATAGATCTATTCAAGAGCTTTCCAACGCATCGAACGGGGACTAAATCCGACTTACAGATCAAAAGTTATGGCCAAAATCGTCAAAACAGAAAATTCACCAATATACAGCTTTGAGTCGACGCAAACAGCGCAGAATGCAGAAAATTCTGTGTTTTTCATCGTTCGAGGCCTTCCCGACCTCTGATTTCAATTCCGTAAAAAGCCCCAGTTTCAGAATTCGAAATCCTACCATAATATGACAATTATAATAGCCAACAACATATTTTTAAAGATCATGTCATCATATATCATATAACCATACTTTTCAAAACCATGACATTTAGGGGTTTCTACCCTAAATGTGATCCTACCCATCATACACTATTACACCATCCCAATGATCATACGAAAACCCACCTTTACCGTCCAACACTGTCATCTTGCTCAATTCCAAGCTTATCACTCTTCATCCATCCTCTGCCCTATCATTACTACAACTATCACACACTTCTCTAATCAATTGTTCCTTAAACTACATCTCAGAACCTATATCATGGTCATTACCCAAGCCACAGAGGTTACACAAAATCTCACCTATACTCATGGTCATTATCCAAACCACAGAGGTTATACAGGAACTTCCCTAAAACCGTAAACCCAACCAATACCCCAAACTCACCAAAAACAACAATTCATCAACATCGACATATATCAATTCCTCATTGGTTTATCAAATACCAATTCTCAACATCAATCAACAATTATAGGCATGACAACCTAAAACTTCATACACCAATACATTCCTATGGGGTTAAGGAATCCCCACTACCCTATACATGTAAATATCATCCCAATCAAGTTTCTCCCCCCTTACCTTGTTAATCGGTTTGATCGATGGAAATCCTCCTAGATTTGCTCTCTTGGCTTTCCCCTTTTTTTTCCGTTCCTCGTTCCTTTGCTCGTTCTACGCTCTTCTCACTTCTCTCGTTCTTTCTCCCAACTCTCCAAATGTATCGTAAAAAAAAACCACTAACCCCTCACATTCCCTATTTTAATTATCTAATCTTAATAATAATAATAACTTAATAAAATAATATAATAATAATAATCTTAATAGTAATACTAATATAATATTACTAATATAAATAATTATAATAATCATTATAATAATAATAATAATACACATAGCAATATTAATAATATTATTTCACCCATAATAGTAATATTAATAATAATAATAATAGTAATAATACTCCACCAATAATATTATTAATAATAATAATAATAATCATAATAATATTCTCCCACTAATAGTTATAATAATAGTAATAATATTACTAATAATAATATTCTCCAATATTAATAATATTACTACAATTAATAATAATAATAATAATAATAATAATAATAATAATAATAATAATAATAATAATAATAATAATAATAATAATAATAATAATATTAATAATATTACCACCATATTACTACTATTTATTTTATTATTATATTCACACCAATTCACCACCAATAATCCTCCCATATCAGGGACACCCACCAATCATCGTCAAACACACCCCCACCAAAGGGCACACCAACGTATAATAATTAAAATAGTAATAAAATGACTAAATAATTAAAATGGGTGTTACAACTCTCCCCCACTTTAATTATTTTCGTCCTCGAAAATTACCTGATGGAAATAGTTCCGGATACGCTTCCCGCTTCCCGCATCCTTCATTCCAATTCTCAGGTCACACTGCCTTCTGCAACATCCCCCCTCAAGCCACTTTCACCAAAGTTATCTCCTCCCCTCGGAGTTGTTTCTCGTTCGTCAAACAAACTAGCAATGCCTCCACAATCAAATAATTTTCCACTGGTACATCATCCACCTGATTCAATGTAATTCCTCAACGAAGACACATGAAACACGTCATGCCAATTCACTGCAACAGCGCCAAAACAATCTAACATGTTACTTCTCTCATGCCTCCGTTGCGCTACTCTGATACAACCACAGAACCCGGTGCGAACTTCCGACATTTCGAAGCCCGACTAGCACCAGTCACCGACGTGACTCTCAAAACACATATTTCCTTATATCCTCTTGATCTTCTCAGCCATCTCAAGCATAATTCTCGGTCTGAGCACAACACTCCCACTCGACTTATTCCAACACAGAAGAGTCTTACACTACCTATCTCACCAAGCCATATATAGTGTCATTCCGACACTAGGATGGTAATCGTTATTATAGGTAACTCAATCAACGGTAATTACTCATCCCACGATCCACCTTGATCCAACACCCAAGCTCTCACCAATTCTCTACAGACTCAATAGTCCTCTCTGACTGACCATCAGTTTGCGGATGGTAAGCCGAACTCAACTTCAACTTAGTACCTGAAGCTTCCTGTAAGCCCCTCCAACATCTCAATATAAACCTCAAATTTCAATCTAACACAACATTCGATAGTATCTCATATATCCTTAACACGGAATAGTTCATCCATTCACAACAACCCAAATTAAAATTATGTCTTTCCAATTCTTTGGAAATCTCAACACCAAATCCGTGAAAATACTACCTGATTTCCACTTTGGAATATTCAATTGCTGCATCAGACTCAACAGTTTCTGATGTTCACTCTTCGAATTCCAACAATTCTAACCAGTATATTCAACCTCAACCACTCCTCTCCTCATCTATGGTCACCAAAACAATCTACTCAAATTCGGTTACTTCTTCATAGCACTGGGATGGACACTCCATCCACCTCAATGTATTTCTTCACGAGTACTCCTACTCCCCTCAATAACATCCGATCCACATACCCCATCACAACATATCATGGTACTATTTCCACAAACCCGACAATCCACTCTTCGACTCTGATTTATCAATTTCAACTAATTTAGCAACTCAACCCAGATTTCTGACCTCCTCGAATCTCCTTAAGAATACTACTAGTACGGTCTAACATACGAGGCTTAACTCCATAAGAAGTCTCTTCACAGACCAGACTCGCATCACAAAATTTTCCAACCGGTTCCAACTCTTTTCGCCATTTTCCTCGGTACAAGCAAGGTTTCCAAAACGAAGCATCAGCTACCACGGTATATTCCGAAAACATACAGTAAGATAACAGATCAAACGCACCCGATCACGACGGTAAAAGTTGACCAAATTACACATTTCGAATATTATGCTATAATTGGATCATCCACTGACATAAAAACCATTTTTCCCGGAAAGAGCATCTCGTTAGCTCTCCAACGCTTCAAACGGGGGGTCAAAACGGACATACGGTTCAAGAGTTATGAATATTCGAAGTTTTCCGAAAAACCAGAATTTTGCCGAAAAACTGCTACGGGATTTTGTATTCTAGTCCGAAAATTCGACCGATTCAATTCCTTTCTTCAAAAAAAACACATACTCATACTCACCTAACATATAGCCTCGAATTGGAACCATTAAACATGATTTCTACGGCGTCCGATTTCGATTCCGTAAAAAGCTGGGATCTCGGAATTCAGCGTACAACAACAATTTCATACATAGGAGACCATCCAACACACTTTCAATCTTTCAATATTTTAAAACCCAATTACTCCCAATCTCAACAGCAGATCTTGGAGCCTCCCATTGCGATACAACTTTGACCTTTGATACCACAACCACAATAGCTCTACCCGAGCTCACACGACCAAGGAAAACTCACATCCTTCAGCCCGTTGATCCATCAACTCATCAACTCTTGGAAGCGAATGCTTATCCTTGATAGTCACCTTGTTCACTTATCCATAGTTCACCCAAAGCTTCACAAAACCTTCTGTCTGTCTAACCAACAAAATTGGTGCACCTTATGGTAACACACTCAAACAAAAGAACCTCTCTTCCAGCAGGTCTTCAAGTTGACTCTTTAACTTTCTCAATCCCAATGCAAACACAAAATATGGAGTCACCCATATCGGACTAGTTCCAAGAACAAACTCAATGTGTAAGCTTTACTTCACATTCCGATAGTAAACTATTTACCTCCTCATTAAAACTTTCGGACAATCACAATTAATTGATAAACCCCAATTTCTCACTTTCCTTAACATTCAAAGTTTCCGTCAAAATACACATCTCAACACCGTCTTACGCCAACTCCTCAAAATAATCCCTTAAGCACTTAGCTTAACTCAATGCAATTCATTTCTCATACCACTAAGCTTGCAAGACACGTCTATCCCATCCAACACAATCCCGTCTACTATTAACAAGAGATTGAGGGTGATCAGTTCCTTAATTTGTCAACAGACAGCCGAAAATCATGATGGAGTATAAACCATCTTTACCAAACTATAAGAGCGTAACACACTAAGCCACAACACTGCAGCATTCCGGAGAAATACCAACTTCTCCCCCACTGGAATCATTTCACTTCTACCGACAAAGTTTAAACAACAACATGTATCGACAGTGTTTTTACACACATGTCGTATACCAGGGAACAACACTAGACAACATTGGCCGGACGGACCGACCTGCTCTGATACCAATTGTAACACCCCACTTCCCAAATTAAATAAAATATAAACCTTATAAATAAACATCATAGTTTTCACAAAAACTGTGGGATATCACATCACCAATAGTTATCAAAAATACTTTATTCATTATTTTCAAAATAATACAGCGGAAATTATTATTCTAACATTCTCGGCCATCCGCCAGATTTACATAAAATCTTTATTATTATAATTCACCAAAATGTGATACGTCACAGGATTTTCAACAAGTTTAACATAAACAAATAAAACACCCATATCCCGTGTTACGTATCAGAGCATCCTAAGACTCGACTTGCACACCGCCATCCAAGCTATCTATGTACCTGGATTATCTGTACTTCCGAGGAAGCACAGACCACAACACAACAAAGGGGTGAGAAAACATGATCAAAATATATCGGTAATTTAATACATGCAATAAAGGTAGTAAAACACACCAATATTCACCCCATCAACACCAATCACGAACCTACTGTTCAAACATCCATATAACATATAATAATTAAAACACACCAATATTCACCCCATCAACACCAATCACGAACCTACTGTTCAAACATCCATATAACATATAATAATTAAAACACATCAATATTCACCCCACAACACCAATCACGAACCTACTGTTCAAATTACAATATAACATATTATAATGCAAATATGCAACTCAACACCATGCATGCGGTATCGACTCATTGGTTCATTCAATCGAACCTTGGACAGATCACTTACGCTCCTACTGAGATATGATCTATCCCCGACAGATCACTTACGCTCCTACTGATATATGATCTATCCCCGACAGATCACTTACGCTCCTACTGAGATATGATCTATCCCAACCATTCTCCACAAAGGAGTACGGATGAATCACATACACTCCTCCTGAGAAATGATTCATCCCACCAGACACCATGATATGTACGACACCAATGCACGACAACAATGCACGACAAAAAAACTCAAGCACACTAAGTGCACACGATCCTCCTGATCACATCACCACATATTATATATATTACACCACCAATAAACACAAGCACACTAAGTGCACACGATCCTCCTGATCACATCACCATACATTATATATATTACACCACCAATAAACACAAGCACACTAAGTGCACAACAATTAAACTCAAGTAAATAATCAATAAATCATTTCAATCGATCCATGGTTTAGTTACTATTTAATTAAACAATGACTCCCCAAAAATATTGGATATAAAAATATTTGGCAAATAACTATATTACTTATACCATGCTATAGATCTATTCAAGAGCTTTCCAACGCTTCGAACAGGGACTAAATCCGACTTACAGATCAAAAGTTATGGCCAAAATCGTCAAAACCGAAAATTCACCAATATACAGCTTTGAGTCGACGCAAACAGCGCAGAATGCAGAAAATTCTGTGTTTTTCATCGTTGGAGGCCTTCCGGACCTCCGATTTCAATTCCGTAAAAAGCCCCGGTTTCAGAATTCGAAATCCTACCATAATATGACAATTATAACAGCCAACAACATATTTTTAAAGATCATGTCATAATATATCGTATAACCATACTTTTCAAAACCATGGCATTTAGGGGTTTCTATCCTAAATGTGATCCTACCCATCATACACTATTACACCATCACAATGATAATATGAAAACCCACCCTTACCGTCCAACACTGTCATCTTGCTCAATTCCAAGCTTATCACTCTTCATCCATCCTCTGCCCTATCATTACTACAACTATCACACACTACTCTAATCAATTGTTCCTTAAACTACATCTCAGAACCTATATCATGGTCATTACCCAAGCCACAGAGGTTACACAAAATCTCACCAATACTTATGGTCATTATCCAAACCACAGAGGTTATACAGGAACTTCTCTAAAATCGTAAACCCAACCAATACCCCAAACTCACCAAAAACAACAATTCATCAACATCGACATATATCAATTCCTCATTGGTTTATCAAATACCAATTCTCAACATCAATCAACAATTATAGGCATGACAACCTAAAACTTCATACACCGATACATTCCTATGGGGTTAAGGAATCCCCATTATCCTATACATGTAAATACCATCCCAATCAAGTTTCTCCCCCCCCCCCCCCCCTTACCTTGTTAATCGGTTTGATCGATGGAAATCCTCCTAGATTTGCTCTCTTGGCTTTCTCCTTTCTCTTCCGTTCCTCGTTCCTTTGCTCGTTCTACGCTCTTCTCACTTCTCTCGTTCTTTCTCCCAACTCTCCAAATGTATCGTAAAAAAAAAACCACTAACCCCTCACATTCCCTATTTTAATTATCTAATTTTAATAATAATAATAACTTAATAAAATATAATAATAATAATAATCTTAATAGTAATACTAATATAATATTACTAATATAAATAATTATAATAATCATTATAATAATCATTATAATAATAATAATAATACACATAGAAATATTAATAATAATACACATAGAAATATTAATAATATTATTTCACCCATAATAATAATATTAATAATAATAATAGTAATAATACTCCACCAATAATATTAATAATAATAATAATAATAATCATAATAATATTCTCCCACTAATAGTTATAATAATAGTAATAATATTACTAATAATAATGTTCTCCAATATTAATAATATTACTACAATTAATAATAATAATAATAATAATAATAATAATAAATAATAATAATAATAATAGTAATAATAATAATAATAATAATAATAATAATAATACCACCATATTACTACTATTTATTTTATTATTATATTCACACCAATTCACCACCAATAATCCTCCCATATCAGGGACACCCACCAATCATCATCAAACACACCCCCACCAAAGGGCACACCAACATATAATAATTAAAATAGTAATAAAATGACTAAATAATTAAAATGGGTGTTACAGACAGCCCCCAGGTACTCCCAAACCACTAAGCAATGCTGTATCAAATCCAGACCGCAGTCATCTGCTTTTTCAATCCCTAACTTTTGCGTGAACCGCCCTTTGCGTGTTTTCAATTCATCGGGATACCCCTTTTTGCCGAAGTCGCCCTTTTCAGGTTTTCGACTTCGCGGGTGTACATCTTTTCAATTTTATCCCTAACTTTTGCCTGAACCTTTTATTCATTTTTTATCGTTCGCTGGGATGCCCCATTTTTGTCTGGACTCTCTTTTTACTGTCCAGCGGGTCATTTTCAAGCAAAGTAATTTTTAACTGCGTCTGAATTCACAGGAGACGTAAAGTTCTCACCATCCATGGTGGATAGTAACAAGGCTCCTCCAGAGAAGACTTTTCTGACAACGTAGGGACCTTCGTAATTGGGAGTCCACTTGCCCCTGTGATCTGTTTGTGGTGGGAGAATCTTTTTCAAAACAAGATCGCCCGTCTGAAATCTTCGAGGGCATACCTTCTTGTCGTAAGCTTTCTTCATCTGGCTCTGATATAACCGACCGTATGCTAGAGAAGCCAATCTCTTCTCATCCATTAAGCTGAGTTGATTCAGTCTATCTTTAACCCATTCTGCCTCGTCAAGTTGGACATCACGTAAAACCCTCAGGGAAGGAATCTCGACCTCCAACGGTAACACCGCCTCCATTCCGTATACCAATGAGAAAGGGGTTGCCCCGGTTGATGTGCGCACCGTCGTACGATAACCGTGCAAAGCGAAAGGTAGCATCTCGTGCCAATCCTTATACGTCACAACCATCTTCTGAACAATCTTCTTTATGTTCTTATTGGCCGCTTCGACTGCGCCATTCATCTTGGGCCGGTAAGGAGAAGAGTTGTGATGCTCTTTCATCATTTTGTTATTCAAATTTGAACCATTGTCGGTGATAATCCGCTCAGGGATTCCATATCTGCAGATAATATCTCGTTTGATAAATCTGGCCACCACTTGTTTGGTCACATTGGCATATGACGCTGCTTCCACCCACTTGGTGAAGTAATCAATTGCCACCAAAATGAATCGGTGTTCGTTTAATGCTGTAGGCTCAATCTTGCCAATCATATCAATCCGCCACATCGAGAAAGGCCATGGTGATGACATCACATTCAGAGGATTCAGAGGCACATGGATCTTGTCCGCATAAATATGGCATTTATGACACCTCTTTGCAAACTTGAAATAGTCTGTTTCCATAGTTAGCCAATAATAACCTGCCCGTAACAGTTTTCTCGTCAGAGCATGTCCGCCCGCATGTGTACCAAATGTACCCTCATGTATCTCTTCCATGAGCAACTTCACCTCTTTCTCATCGACACAACGTAGCAACACCAAGTCGTGGTTTCTTTTGTATAGGACACCGTCAGGATTCAGATACAAATTGCCAGCCAATCTCCTGAGAGTCTTCTGATCTCGACTGGATGCCCCAGCCGGACACTCGTTGTTCTTCAAGAAATTCTGGATGTCAAAGTACCAGGGTTTACCATCGGGAGCCTCGTCAATGGCAAATATGAATGCAGGCCTATCAAGCCGGGAGATAATAATCCGGGGAGCCTCGTTCCAGAAGTTAACTTTATACATTAAAGTCAATGTCGCCAGGGCGTCAGCCATTTGATTTTCTGCTCGTGGCACGTGATGCAATTCCACCTTGTCAAAGAAAGGCAACAATCTCCTTGCATAGTTCATTTATGGTATCAAATTGGGCTGACGTGTCTCCCATTCTCCTTTAATCTGATTCACCACTAGAGCTGAGTCTCCGTATACATCCAGGTTCTTGATTCGCAAATCAATAGCTTCTTCCAGACCCATGATGCAAGCCTCATATTCAGCCTCATTATTGGTAACGGGAAAGGTAAATCGGGCAGTAAAGGGGATGTGCGATCCCTGAGGAGTGGTGATAATTGCACCTATTCCGCTACCATAGGAATTCACAGCTCCGTCAAATATCAACTGCCATTTGGAACCCAACTCTGGTCCTTCGTCCGGCAACGGTTCTTCACAATCTTTCATTTTCAGGTACATGATATCCTCGTCAGGAAAATCAAACCTCATCGATTGGTAGTCCTCAACCGGATGCTCCACAAGGTACTCTGACAGAACGCTACCTTTAATAGCCTTTTGCGAGACATATTGGATGTCGTATTCTGTTAACACCATCTGCCATCGGGCAATTCTTCCAGAGAGTGCTTGTTTCTCAAACACATATTTGATTGGATCCATCTTTGAAATTAGCAGGGTTGTATGACTCAACATGTATTGCCTCAAACGTTTGGCGGCCCAGGCTAACGCGCAACACGTCTTCTCGAGCATCGAGTATCTGGACTCACAGTCGATAAACTTGTTACTCAAATAGTAGATCGCATGCTCTGTACGTCCAGTCTCGTCATGTTGACCGAGAATACAACCCATACTTTCCTAAAGAACCGTCAAATACATAATCAAAGGTCTCCCGACCACTGGGGTTATCAAGACAGGAGGTTCCTGCAAGTATTCTTTTATCTTGTCGAACGCCTTTTGACAATTTTCATTCCAGGTAAACACCTGATCCTTTTTCAACAACTTGAATAACGGCTCGCATGTCGCAGTTAGGTGAGATATGAACCGAGCGATGTAGTTCAACCTCCCTAAAAACCCACACACCTCTTTTTCTATTTTAGGCGTCGGCATTTCTTGTATAGCTTTTATCTTTGCAGGATCAACCTCTATTCCTTTTTCGCTCACGATAAACCCCAGCAGTTTACCCGATCTCACCCCGAAGGTGCACTTGTTAGGGTTCAGTCTCAACCTGAACTTCCTAAGTCTTTTGAACAGTTTCAGGAGATTAACCAAATGCTCGTCCTCCGTCTGGGATTTGGCAATCATATCATCAACATAAACCTCGATCTCTTTGTGCATCATGTCATGAAAGAGAGTCTTCATAGCACGTTGATATGTTGCCCCAGTGTTCTTCAGTCCGAAGGGCATCACTTTGTAGCAAAATGTTCCCCAGGGAGTAATGAAGGTAGTCTTCTCCATGTCTTCTGGTGCCATTTTGATCTGATTATAGCCTGAGAATCCGTCCATGAAGGAGAATACGGAGAACTGAGCGGTGTTATCAACCAGCACATCAATGTGAGGAAGTGGAAAGTCGTCTTTCGGGCTCGCCCTATTCAGATCACGGTAGTCTACACACATTCGCACTTTACCGTCTTTCTTCGGCACTGGTACTATATTAGCGACCCACGACGGATAAGTTGTAACAGCTAGGAAACCAGCATCCCACTGTTTTTGAACTTCCTCCTTGATTTTCACAGCCATGTCTGGTCTGGTTCTTCTGAGTTTCTGCTTAACAGGCGGACATTCCTCTCGCAACGGAAGACGGTGCACAACTATGTCCGTATCCAACCCAGGCATATCCTCGTACAACCAAGCAAATACATCGCCATACTCTCGCAGTATCTCAATCAGCCTTTGCTTGACGTCGCTCTGCAGCGCAGCCCCTATACGGATATTTGTCACAACTTCTTCCGACCCCAAGTTGATAATCTCAATTTCCTCCTGATGAGGCAGAATGATTCTCTCTTTATGTTTCAACAAACGAGTCAGCTCCTCTGGCAAATCACTATCCTCAACAATCTCTCCCTCTGCTTGGAATACTGGGTGCTCGAAATCGAAACGAGTCATAGGCGGTTCGTAGGAGATGTCATCTGAAATATTAGTCCTGCAAAGGAAATGGTTAAACGCTTCAACACCCAAACAAAGCAAATAACAACGTTGCCATTTATTGTTAAAGTAAAACAAGAAAAACATGGATCACAATATTTGTATATGAAAAACACCTTTATTTCATGATTAAAATAGTGCAATACACATAATCAAGTAGTCCTAATGCAACATCACTATGCCCCGGGTAGGACATAGGATTATTCAACAATTGATAAAACAAATCATTACTGTTTAAAAGTCACTGGGACGGTTTCCCGGATGGACCAGTTGCAGAGACTTTGTCCTAGCACGCTTGGCTTAATCCACGCGTCCATATCGCAGTCGCTATCTCCGTCTTCAGCATCGGAAATAGCGTTGATAGTCTCAAAGCACACCCCGCTTGGCGTAATCGTGACCGGTCCCTTGAACCTGGGCGCTCCTGAAGATGACGCTGACGACGTCGGTCGATACCCTAGCCCAAACTTGTCATTCTTCACGGGAATCTCCACAACCTGCCCACAGGCTTTAGTCTCACCAGTCTGCACTAAAGCCTAAGCCTCTTTGTAAGATGACACTGCCACATCTGATATTTTGCTGGCAGGGTGTCTTGTGTATTTCTCCGTCGACCTCCACATATCTGAATGATGACAGGTGACTGACCAAAATATCCTCCTCCCCGCAAACGGTAACAACACTATCACCCACCATATACTTCAACTTCTGGTGCAGTGTGGACGTTACGACCCCTGCAGCATGGATCCATGGGCGCCCGAGAAGGAAGCTACAAGCTGGATGGATATCCATGATATAGAATTCGGTATCAAAAATTTCCGGCCCCACCTGAAGCGGTAATGTTATTGACCCAAACACCGATCTTTTCGTCCCGTCAAACGCCCTCACAACCAAATCGCTGGGAGTGCAAATAATTCCCCGTATGTCCAATTTCAACATGGCTTTCTTTGGCAGTACGTTCAACGATGATCCAGTATCCACCAATACACGCGACAGTACGGTGCCCCGGCATTCCACCGATATATGCAAGGCCATGTTGTGCTCTCGACCCCTGGGCGTTAGGTTAAAATCTGTGAAACCCAGGCTATGTCCAGCATTGACATGCGCCATTACCCCCTCTAACTGATTTTAAGAAACTTCTTGAGGCACAAATGACGTATCCAGTATCATGTGGGCTTCGGAACATAACAACAACGACAAGATAGAAATCTTCGATGGCGTCTGCTGTAGGTGCTCAACAATTTTGTAGTCGCTTTTGCGAATCAGTCTCTTGAATTCCTCTACGTCCTTGAGCGACGTATCTTTTTCTTTCGACTGAGAAGGCACGCTTTCACTTACTTTGGCTTTACCTTTGGCCAACCTCTCTGCTTCTATTTCAGGTGAGGTAAAGATCCTTCCGCTACGGGTCATACCCCCCATTCCAACGACATTATCAATAGCCCCAGCTAGCTGGTTATTCACCACAATCTTTTCACCATTGCAATATGCTTCTAATCCGTATGTCCACGGGACAGCTTTCGTACTCTCAAAGGGAACAGGCCCTGCTTTGGTAATCGTGATAGTGGGCCGCCTGGCGGGCGCCATTATCGTTATAGTCTTCCTCGGGATCGTCACCATTGCAATATCACTCTGCTTATCACATAATGCCTCCACAGGCTTCTCAACCGCAGTTCTATCAAATTGCAAGGTCCCTTCATCGATCATGGCCTGAATGCCCTGCTTCAAATCAGTAACACCCTCGGGCTGGGTTCAACACTCTAAACAGTATTCATCACAACCAGGGAATACTCCCCCTCTGAGCAACCTGCTTTTCACCTCACTCAATGGTGTTTTCAGTTCGTGAACATCCATCACCAAGTTCAAATTTTCTTCTATCAAGATAGCATTTGCCCCATGATTAGGCATAGGATGTTGTACAATATTAGGCCCAGTTTGACCAAAATTGATGGCTTTACTGTCCAACAAATCCTGAACTTTATGCTTGAAAGCATGACAAGATTCTACATCATGTCCGGGCGCCCCTGAATGGAATTCGCAATGCTTATTAGCGTCATATCCATAAGGAAGTGCTGGTCCTGGAGGCGGTTCCAAAGTTCTTTTCTCGACCAAATTCAACCCCAGCAGTGTCTGAAGAAGCTCTGCATATGTCGACGGAGGCTTATCAAATACCCTCTTCGACTTTGCATTCTGAAACCTTCTCTGCCCCTGATTCTGCCTTTGCTGCTGCTGCGGTGGTTGCTGCTGCTGTTGTTGTTGTTGAGGAATCAGAATAGTAACACTAGCTATTTGTTGAGGTTGACTATACTGATTTCTACCTCTGCCCCGGCCTCTGCCACCAAATACAGCGCTTGTATCACCTTGTCGTCTTCCGCCGAACGCTTTTCTCGCACCCCCGGCTGAAGTAGATTCGCCTGCCTGAATCTTCCCAATTTTAATTCCATTCTCGATCCTTTATCCCATAAGGATCATATCGGAGAAGCTACCCATCAAAACATTGAGTAACTTGTCAGAGTACATTCCTGTAAATGTTCCCACAAACATGTCATTCATCTCCCTTTCAACCAAAGGAGGGTGCACCCGAGCTGCCATATCGCGCCACCGCTGCGCATACTCTTTGAAACTTTCACCGCTTTTCTGCGACAGACTCTGCAACTGAACTCTGTTTGGTGCCAAATCGCTGTTATATTTGTAATGCATAACAAAAGCATCAGCCAACTGCTTCCAGCTCCTAATCTGGGTAGGCTCCAGTCCCATGTACCATTCCAATGATGGTCCAAATAAGTTATCCGGAAAGAAATGCATGAGCATCCTTTCATCATTGGAATATGCAGACATCCTTCTATAATAAGAACGTACATGGACCTTTGGGCAGGTATCTCCTTTGTATTTGTCAAATGTTGGATCCTTGAATTTCAATGGCACCCTCAGCCCTGGTACCAACCCCATAGTAGTCATGTCTAACCCAACGGAGTTTTGATCAACCACCCCTTTCATCTGCTCTTCTAGCATCCTGATCCTTTGAACAGGGTCAATAGGGCCTTCAGGTCCCATACCCGTTCCCGAAAAAGCGTCCTCCTGTTGATCCACATTCCAGTCATTGCCATACCCATCGTAACCCATGTTACGGCCAAATCCTTGCTGATTGAACACAGGACCCTGTCCTCGGTTGCCGAACCCTAGATTGACCCCAGCAGGTCCAAAACCATTGTTGAAAGGAAATGCTCCAGCGCTGTTGTTATTCACATTACCGAACCCACCATTACCATAGCCATACCCCTGATTGTTGTCGTAACCGTCATTACCGAAACCTTGATTGTTGAACCCGAAGTTCCCATCCTGATTGACATTGCCATACCCATTGTTTCCAAAGCCAACATTGTCAACGAATCCTTGATCGGCATCCACAGTGTTGCCTTTGTTGTTAACAACATGCCCATCACCACCATTTCCAGTATTGCCATTACCTGCGCCAGCACCTGCACCAGTACCCGTGTTTCCGTTGACAGTCACGACAGGTGGAGTAACAACTGCCGGTATCTCATCCTCTCGGCGAGGAGTTTCAACAGAAATGTGGTCAGTATTGCCATTTCCGTTTGCCCGCGTCAGCAGTGGCTGCACCAAGGTCTGAAGATTCTCCTGGCCCTTGGCCATACTCTCCATGGCTTGCATGAACAGAGTCAACTTCTCATGGATTTCCTGCATCTCGACTTGGACTTAATCCATTATCTTCTTGCAGTTGTTTCTGGTTGAGTAGCGGTGGGTTCTTCGTTCGTCAATCCTGAAAAACCTGTGAGATGCAGAAAATAAGATACAGATTCAACAAGTAACTGGCAATGCAAAATGAATATGCAGGTGCAATGTGTGTCTGTGCGTTAGGGCAATCACCCCCAGATTCTAGTGCCAAAGTGCCAGTGCAGTGATAGTGATAAGAATCTTGACTCCATTCATGGGGATAAAGTTTCTCATATATTGCTGAAAAGAGCCCCACAAGGCAGAAATACAATATCACTGAGTGTACAATAACAAGAAGGCATGACCTCAACCAACAATCCTGGTGATGGCCAGCACAATGCAAATAAAGCATATACAACAGCGCATAAGGTAATCAAAGGCGACTATAGGACCGATACTCCTCTAACAATCTCTTAGTCTTGGGATGATTTGGCTGGGTGAGCAACCCTTTGACGAGCGAGTCTCTTTGCCTGATAACACGCTGGAGATCCCCAATGGATTCCTCCCAAACACCTTCTCCAAAGCACTCCTCCAGCTTTCGCTTCTGGGATGCAGACTCTTTCTTGCGCTTGATAACTTTGTTCAACGAATTCTGAACGTCGTATCTCCGCATAACCTTTTCTTCAAACTTTTTCTGGCTAGCTTTCAACTGATCTTCCAGTTCAGAGATCTGCAGCTTTAGTTTGTTTTCTCTTTCCTTATTACCGGTCAGTGTGGCATTCCAGGTTTTGTTGAATGTGGAGATCTCCCGGTAGGCTACATCAAGTGCTTTCTTCTTGGACTCCAGCATATCGTGAGAGCTCTTGAAATCTATCACCAAATGTTCACACTTCTTTCGTTGTTCAGTCAGTTCTGCACCTAACTGGTTCACCAGCTTTGTTTGCTGCTTGAAGGAATATACGGCTTCATTCCTTTCGTTCCTGAGTTGAACTAGCTCTTCTTCCAACTTCTCGTTGGCTTTGATCAGCTCTTCTTTCTCCTTCATAACCTGTTCATATCTCTCAATAGACACAGTAGTTGGCTCCTCAACCACGAGGGGAGCAGGAGGTGATACTGCAGGAAATGGCATCAGCGCCTGCTTTGCCCTATCTTGGATCCAGACCTTGTACGGAGCATAGGCTTGACAATCATTCTTACCCAACAATGGCTTACCCCTTTTGTTGATGTTATTCCAAGCATGCCGAATCTTGGACAACAATTCTCCACTCAGTACACCCGTGAAGTACAGAGATTCTTGCACTTCCTCCTCTTTTGGCGGGCTTCTCAAAGCATAACCGAATTGCCTAATCAACAACGACAGATTATAGTTAATGCACCCTTTCCTCCTGATCAAAGGAACGTTAGGATATCCCGTGCAGCTGTAGATAATCTCAGATCCCAGCAAATCCCTATCAAACCAGACAACATCTTCTGAAGAAAGCCCCATCAAACGCTCAGACCATTCCACCGTAGCTGCAGACTCAGCAAAGATACCCTTCTTGGGCAGGTGACTATCAAACCACATATACAACAAAGGCACACAACAAGAGACGTTCTTGCCCCTCCTATTCTCGTTCTTATAATGCAGAGAGTGATAGAAGTCTCCAATCAGGTTAGGCACAGGATTGCCTGAAGCAAATATATTGAATGCATCCAAATCCACGAAGTCAGGCATGCTAGGGAACAGTATAATGCCATATATACATAAAGCAAGGATAGTATTAAACACAATCCAACAGCCACTCTTGGCATACTCTTGTGCTTTCCCCACCAAGAACTTGAGTGAAAAACCAGAAACTCCATTCCACGAGGTTAACAGCAACTCTGAGGAGTCTAAATGCAAAGCAACAGCCAAATCCTCCAGCTTGGGCTCAGCACCTATATGAATGAAGGGTACCCTATTCTGAATGGTTAACTCCAAGATCTCAGCGTATTCCTCCATGGTCGGAGCCAGAATGAAGTCAGGGAAAGTAAAACACCTCAGTGGGGGATCATAAAACTGCATAAGCGTGTACACTCCGCTCAGCTCATACGTGGATGGTTTGCAAACCAACTTAAGCAGTTTCCCATAACTCTCCCTGAAGCTTCTCTTCACATCATCATCAGCTAAAGACATCAACCCAAGCAAAGAAGTAACATCTGGAGTAGGCAACTTGTATGCCACAGTCTTCTCCAGAGTATCCATAATAGCGGACAGAAATCCAAGCCACTAGAATCAGAGGGTATGAAATGCACCTGCAGCACAGACACACGTTAATGATATGCAAAATGAGTATGCAACAATGCAATATGCCAACATGCAACAGGGATCAAGTGATATATTGCTGAAGAGATCCATCCACAATGTCTGTCTTAACAGACCCACAATACTGCTCAAACCTGGTCTCAACAGACCCAACAATGCTCCAACCTGGTCTCAACAGACCCATAACAAAGCTCCAACTTGGTCTCAACAGACCCATAACACTGTCCTGATGAAGAACCCCAAGTAACCACATATAGTGATCCAATATCAAGAAAACCGGGGAGTTTGGAGGTCAAGTTTGCTGCATGCCCCAATCCCTCTCACAGGTAGGTGTTCTATCAGCTGACACAAGGTACGGTATCCTATGCGGTTGTCGGCGTCACAGACTTTCAAGACTGATGATACGATACCTAGAAGGTGTGGCATCATCATGTCCTGAAGAGGCCTCACTTAGCCAACTTCCAAATGATCGGTCCCCAGAGTCGACAATCCAACTAACCAACAACCCCCTCAACCCAAAGGGTTGAAAAAGAAGTCAACCAGAAGAACCTCGTTCGAGCATGGATTTTGCGGGACACTAGTACATGCAAAGCATGCACGTGCCCACTACTTTCCACAACTAATTCTAGGTGCACTCAAGCCCAGGTCCGGCTTATCCCTCAATCTGACCCCCTACCCCACAACGGCAATAACAATATAAAGTTGACAATAAAATGCAGAAAGTAAAGGCAGAAATGTAAATCCATACAAAACCCACGACGGGAAAACAAGCGCTAGGATTGACTCGCGTAGGGAACCATTGGAGTCCCCAGCAGAGTCGCCAGTTGTCGCTACTACGAAAATCAGCGTCGGCTATGACAGAAGAGTCGCCACCGTGCGTTATTTATCCCACAAGAGGGAAAGGAAACGCTCAAAGTAAACCTTACGCAAAGAGGGAAAGGAATGGTCGTCGCAACCAAATCCTGGATTCGGGAGTCGGTTACGCAAGGGGAAGGTATTAGCACCTCTCACGTCCATCGTACTCGACGGGATCCACGCTTGTTTTCTATCTAAGGGTGTGTTATTCTATCTACTCTACAGGTCCGGTCTAAAAAGAAAAGAAAATGACTCGGCAAAGTATCGCACTTTATGCCTACGTATTCCCGTCTGGAACGAGAAATCAGAGTCGACGTAGTTCTCCTACCTACGGGAAAGGAGGGGAAGGTTGCTCGCTAGGATACGGCATCCTATGCCTACGTACTTTCATACAGCATGAAAGATCAGAGCAAACGTAGTTCGGGCTACGGAAGACACAAGCTTGTCTGACTGGTTTTTTATTACCTCATGAAAGGGTTTTTCTTGATTAAGAGTCCAAGCGGACAAAAATGACACTTTGATGTTTGTTTTGAATCTTTTACGAAAGAAGTGCTTTTTAATTCGTTTGCAATCTCTGACGCACTAGAGACTATGACCCAAGAGTGACTACGTCGCATGTCACCCTAAGGGTACCATACTAAGCAGTCAGATTACTGAAGAGTGGCCCTCCAGCAACCTTTTCTCGAATAGCTTAAGGCTTGTAACATACGACATCGATTAACCTTATTACTGTATTTTTGAGTTGTTTTGAGATAAGAAGAGAAAGAAGCTCTAAAAAGCCTAGGGTTGAAAAGGGAATAAAAACTAACCTAATGTTGTCATGCATGGATAAGAATCCTAATGTCTGTCATAATTCCCTCCTGCACAGAGGAAATCAAAAATCCTAGGGGATAAACAAAAAAGAAAGCAAGCAAGTACAGTAAAATGCATGCAATGCAGCAATACAAGCGAGGCAAGGGAGTCCCACTCAACCTCGAACCTGGGAAAACAACAGGCAAAGTGAATAAACATTCACCTCAAACCTAGGGGGCAAGCCACACAAGCCAACAAACAATACAGAAAACAAAATCCCAAAGCAGAGGAGGCAGTCCAAGCAGCAGCACCAAACTCCTACAGCAAACAGCAGCTCTGACAGCAACAGATGATTAACCAGCAAAAAGTTGACAGCAACAAACTTCATCTTCATGAATAACTCCCATCTTCAAGCTTCCATAAACTTTCAATCTTCAACAAGCACCAGGCTTCAACAAGCTCCCAGCTTAAGCAAGCTCAAACCCCCAACCAGCAACCAGCTTCAACAAGCTCCTGACCTCACCCAACTCCTAGCTTCAACAAGCAAACAAAATCCTAGCTTCAACAAGAAACCTTATCTTCTCCTTTACCAAGCTTCAACAAACACCTCCAAGGGAGACTCATTAAATCAAGATCAAGTTGGAATGTTAAGAAGCTCAATGACAACCAAGGGAAGTCACTGAGAACTTAGCATTATGAGAGACTAGCATCCTCAAAGTTCTACTCACTTGGGCATACCCCTCATCCCTATTAAGGAGAGATGGAGCTTCCCAAGGAGGACTTTATGTCATTGGATAGAATGGAGATGGACAAGATACTCCATGTTTGAAGAAAGAAGCAAAACTAGTCTAATGCTCTTCCTAAAACCCTAGTTCTCCTAAGCTCCTGACAAGCACTCCAACAGATGAGAGAATCTTCACATACAAGCTCCTTCAAGCTCTCCAAAGCATCTTCAATTTGTCTTCATGATCATCCAAGCTCAAAAGCAACACCACCCTAATCTAAGGGGAACTATTGAATCAAACTAGCCAAATTAGTTCATCAGAAACACCTAGAAGTTAGTCTTAAAACTAATTCTACTTAAAATACCAAAAGTGATTGTAAAATCCTACAAAAATTACTAAGGGTTCCTAAACCTCTTAAGAATCTCTCATACAAAAACCAGGAGGTTAACCATTCATTTGGACCCTAAATTATGCCATAAACCTAAAGGTATCATCTTAAAACCCTAATTCTAAACCACCTAATGTCCAATGCTCAAACTAACCTAAAATTATCTCACAAAAATATGAAAAAATTACTATGGGTACATGCACATCTAAGCTAGCTAGTCCAAAAATAATCAACTCAAAATTCATCACCAATCATTCACAATAAAATCAGCAAAATGGCATACCAAACAAATTAAAAATAAAACCAATTAAAATGCAAAAAATGAAAATAAAATATAAAATGCATGAATGAACTATTTTTCAATCCTATTATATTCTACATTTTTTAAGGAGTTAGGGAAAAAAAATCTAGCTTAAAAAGATTTACTTTTCTATTTATTATGAATTTTAGAATCAAAATGCATTAAAAATAAAAGAAAATCCAGTAAAAGAAATTAAAATGCTGAATTAAATGGTTGCCATTAGATTAATTGAATGGTAAATGAATCCAAAGCCTCAGAGCGTGTCCACGTGTGGTGATGACTGGCGTGCCACATCGTTTAATGAAACGATGCGTTTCAATGGTTTGGAGGCAATCTCAGTTTGAATCCTAGCCACACGATCATCATAACAAGTCTCAAATTCAGGATGATCCAAAGGTGAAGACCTCATCTTCTCCAAACGAACTCAGGTGAAGGTTAATATTTCAGACGATGGTCCGGTGGTCCAGCCACTGTCTTCTCCGACGAAGCAAACCCTAAACCTCACCAAACAAGCCAATTAAAAACCCTAATCCACTCCAAATTTCACCCTGGTCACGAATATGATCCCCATTCTTATTGATTCTCACTTAAACTCCAAACCCGATAGCAAGTTCAGCAAATCATCAAATTTCCATTGTCACGATTCTTGAACCTAAAGACCCCAGCATGAACTACATGTCTCACTGATTAATTCTCACCATTCAATCACTATTAATTCTCCAAGAATCGTGAGAACCAAGCTCCAACAGAATTTGCAATGCCTTAAGTTTTGTCTCTAAACATCATTCTTTCCTACCAGAATCCAATCTAGCATCATCTACAATCCATCCACACATCAGTTACAATGTATATATAGAACATGCTAGAAAGATCTAGAAAGATCTGGAACAGTTAGAATGATATTTTGAAAATCTCTTGCACCATGAGAAGTTTGAATATGACAGTCGGGTTTTTGCTAGTTCAGCAGCTTGATTTTACTTCAATGTCTCACCAGATGATAATTAGAAATGAATGAGATGTGTATTGGCCTTGTAGCTGATCTCATGAGGTGTTTTGTATATGTTGCTTCAAACATAAGTCACCAAATGCATGTCCTGGAAAATGACCTCAAATGCCAAAAGTAACAATGCCATCATCTTTAAAACATGTTTTCTAATCAAATTGGTATGTAACATTGCTTGGTTTGGCCATGAAATCAAGAAATCACAATTTTGCCTTTTAAATGATTTTAAATTCTTCATTAAAAAGCCATCTCAAACCACCTTCTCATATGAGCCAATTCAAACCTTCCTTGATGCATGGTCAAGGTTTAAACCCTATTTTGAGCAACTTTCTAGTTGAACAATTTTCCATTTGAGAAGTAGAAGATGGAGATTTTGGCACATGCTTGAAAATGACCTATAATCACAAATGCCCAAAATACCCTTGGATTGCCAAGATCATAACTTGAGTTCCACAAATCCCCTTGAGGACTCCTAGTACTCTATGGAAAGCTAAGATCAAGATATACAACTCTTATGTTGGCCAAGAATCCATTTGAAAAACCCTTGAGGGGCAAAAGTTTCTTGGAAGTCAAGTGACTTTCACAGATAAATTTCGGTGTCCTCTGGTGACCTGTAATTTACAAAGACCATAACTTGAGTTCTATAAATCTTCTTGAAGACTTCTAGTACTCAAATTAAAGGTATTTAGAAGCTCTACAAAGATGCATTTGAAACATGTATTTTGACTTATGTGGCTTTGAAGTTAGGCACTAAACAAGGGATTTTACACTGAAACCCTAATTTAGCAACTCCCCGCCTTCTTGATTCTTCTTTGCTTAATCTTGGCACAACACCACACATGTATCAAAATACCAATTCATGAATCCCCATGACCTCAAGGTAGGCATTGATGCTCACCAATTACTCAATTGAATTAGGGTTGACCCAGATGAAACCCTAGTTGACTGCACCTCAACTGTGGCTCTCATACTTGAATCAATGACTTACCTCAGCTTCAATAAGGCCCTCTAGGCATCCCATGAGATCCATACACACCTCAAATTCCCATTCCATGTTTCACATCCCACTGATGATTCTCAATATTCCTTAAGATAGGAGCAAAACCCACATGTAGGCACTCAAACTTCTCAAAACCTCAAATCCCTTCTTGATGGCTTGGATGACTTTCACACTTGGATAAGACCTCTTGCCAGGCTCTTCTCTTAATAGACACCCTTGATCCCTTGTTGGATGCATGCTATGCTATGATATGCAAATGATTGAACTATGTACATGATGTAACTATGCAAATGAAATGCAATGAAACACAAATCAGGCAAGAAAAGGTTGAGCAAATTTTGGGGTGCAACACCTACAAGTTTCCGGCTCCAGATATCAGTCCTTTGTTGAGTTTGATCGCCATGGCTGATAAAGCAATAATGGAGGATTTTAGGAATTCTTATGGGAGGCTGTTGAGATGTGTCGGTAAACCTTCTGCATATGAGATCAGTGGTCTCTACACTCTTCTACAGTTTTATGATGCCCAACTGAGATGTTTTGTCTTCCCCAATTATGTTCTGGCTCCTACTCTAGAGGAATACTCTGTTTTGTTAGATATGCCTATTCTGGATCAAATGTCGTTCTTTCATACGGACGCTGAGCCTAATCTGGTTAAGCTCGCCGCTATCCTGCATTTGGATGCTTCAGAGTTAGAGGGAAAGATGCTCAAGACAAGTGGGATGTTTGGATTTCCTTTGCCTTGTTTGGTTGAGAAAGCTCAACAGTGTGCTAAGGATGGTTGTTGGGTCGTATTTAGCGCCATCCTAGATCTTTGCATCTATGGCATTATATTGTTCCCTAATCTTCTGAACTTCATGGATGCAGATGCTTTTTACAAACTGGCTTCAGGGAACCCAGAACCTACACTAATCGGTGATGATTATCATTCTGTGCACTACAAGAATGAGAACCGAAGAGGGAAAATATGTCATGCTGTGTTCATCTACTATACAGGTGGCTTGCCAGTCATATGCCCAAGACTGGTCCTTTTGTTACTTCTGCAGGTACGTCAGAATGGTATGAACGTCTGATGGGTTTATCAGCTTAGAACATCACTTGGTTCGATAAGAATATGCTTGGTATAGAGATCATTTATAGTTATAGTGGATTTCCTAACGTCCCTTTGGTCGGAAGGAAAGGATGCATCAACTATAACCCATCTTTGTTGGTTAGGGAGTTTGGATACGCGCTGAGGGATCCTCCTAAGGAAGAGGAGATACAGGAATCTCTGTATCTCACCGGTTTGTTGGAGGGTGAGACTTTGGGCAGACTTGAGCATGCTTGGAACAACATTCACAGGAAAGGGAAAGCCTTATTGGAGAAGAGTGATATTCGAGCATATGATCCTTACCTGACTTGGATTCATGATAGAGCTGCAAAATTTATGATGCCGTTTCCTTCAATTGCGCCTTTGTATCCTCTCATGATTGAGGAATCCACCACCGTAGACATTCAGAATTACAATTAGTTATTGTTTGAGAAGGAATAGTTGAGACAAGCTAATGAGGACTTGGAGAAAGAAATCATTCAGCTTCGAAGCGAGAATATTGAGGTTGTTCATTCCTTCAAGAAGCAAATTGAGCTTCTAAACAAATTGGGTAAGGATCTGACCAAGGAGACCAATTCTTGGGGGCGTTTGGGTGTGGATTTCAAGGTTGTTACTAGTGTTCTTGCTTCCAAGAAGGAAGATTTGGACAGAGCTTACTTAAAGATTTCTAAGTTTGATAACCAATGGAATGTCATGCTCACCAATAACAAAGAGCGCGAAGATAGGTTAAAGCTACAGATCAGCAAGTTGAAGACTCATCTCAGTGTCAAAGACGAGAAGATTTCAGCAGAGGCGTCACTCAGACGGGATAGTGAGTAAAGACTGAGCGAAGCTATTGCAAACTTGAAAGATTGCAGGTTGAGAAGTATGCACAAAGGTCGAGGCAGTCTGCCAGAATTTCACGAATTTCCTCGTCAACAGCTATGTCATGTCTCCCAGGGTAGTGCTAATGCTGAAAAGTATGCACAGAGGCCGAGGCAGTCTGCCAGAATTTTCCATCAGATCCCTACAACATATGCTCAGCTTTTGCAATTCCTACTTCAACTTCAGTTGGTCAAACTTCGAACTATGTCTCCGTTGACTGGAGAGCTTCCACCAGGTTATGATGCAAGTGCCCATTGTGATTTCCACTCTGGGGCACCGGGGCATAACATTAAGGACTACAAAGCTTTTAAGCAACAGGTCCAGGATTTGATTGATTCCAAGACAGTTGAATTCACGTCGGGTGGCGTAAGCATACCGAGGGTGTTATTCCATGTATTGCAAAGAAGGTGGAGACTCCTATTCTTTCCCTCGAAGTTGTATCAGGTCAGAGATATATATTGCAATCCTTGATTTATGAATCCCCCTGCCCGCAGCAGTTTCCTGTTCCAAGGCCAAGCCTGAGGATGAAAGCACCTGAACAAAGGGAGTCCCTGATATCTCAGACTCAATTTCCAGGTGATTCAATTGGTGAAAGTCAGCAATCTCTAAGGCCTGCACGTCAAAGTCAAGGATCATATCATCATCCATCGCGTCAACACGCCAGACGAAGACCAAGGAAGCCAGAGAGGCATTTTACTCAGTTATCGGTATTGTACAGTCAGTTGTTGCCGGATTTGATCGAGGATGAGGTGAACTACAGTTGCTCTGATTCCATCCTAGTAAGGATACGTAGGCATAAGATGCGATATCTTTGCGAGAAAACTTAGAATTATCCTTAGGTCTTTACCTCAAACTTTACCTTAACCTTGATCTCATGACCCTAGCAAACAACAACTTAGATAACTTAGCATACATACACATAAAAGGTTCATGTAGAGTACTAAAGATTTCTAGGATGTGAAATACCTACCCTAGTCATAACCAACCCCTGATCCCCGAAACTCTAGCGTTGTTGTTACATCGCGTGAAAGGTTTTTCTTTCTTTAACCTTTCCTTTGGAAAAATTAAAGCTCAGTGGTGAATTTCAATGAGTTAAGATTCAAGTTAATCAATATCTTGATATCCGATTCTCACCGCAACAGTAACTGACCAAAAAAAGAGGGAGAGACAAATGCTAACTACTACCTGTCACTGGGTAGAAAAAGGAATATTAACACAAGGAAAGATTACGATTACCGGTAATAATGTAGAAAAAATAATGGTAACTAACCAAAAGAGTGACAAATGTTACCTTCTACCAGTTACTGGATAGAAAAATAAAAAGGCAAAAGCTCGGGACGAAGGATTACCTTTTACCAGTCATTGTGTAAAAACAAAGGATAACCAACCAAAAGGGGTGAGAAATATTACCTGCTACTTGTCACTGGGTAAAGCAAAGGCAATATACTTAAAAGGTGAAGAAACATTACCAGCTATCCGTCACTAGGTAGAAAAATAAAGGCGATAAACTCAAAAACAAATATTACTGACTACTTGTCACTAGGTAGAAAATATGACGGTAAATGACCAAGAAAGGATGAGGGATATTACCTACTACCTGTTGTTGTACCCCAAAATTTGACCAACCCTTTTTCTTTTTTGGCTTATGTTTCTTTGCATTTTTTCATAACTTTGTTCTTACAGGGGATCAAGTGTTCGTGTGTGTCCTATCCAAGAGGATAGCCTTATTGGCTTCAAGCTCAAGCAGAGGCATTGGTAGAGGTTATTGTGTGTGTGTCACCATCATGAAGTTATCAAAGCTCCTAGAGGAGAGAGATGTGCCATAGCTCATTGGTAAAGAACTAGCAGAGGGTTGTCAAGGGGTTCATAAGGTCCTATCATTGGTGCAAGCATGAGGTGGAAGCTTGTTGAGTACTTCAGAGGTTATTGTGGAATTGGAATGGTCACTCAGTTCATCTAAATAATGCCTAGGCAAAAAGCAGGAAATTAGGGTTTCATCTTTAATCAGGATAAAATTATTTTTGGGAGCAAGACTTGTTTTCATGGTCTACCATATTTCCTAAGGTGTTTGGGAATGGGAGATTGATCATCAATTTTAATCAGAAGAGCTTCAATTGATCAGTCAATTGAAAATCAAGAGATTTGGAGGGAAAGTCAACTATGCAATGAAAAAGTCAACTCCTGACTTTTTGAGATCAAGATCATGTTCCTCAAGTTCAAAATGACCAATGGATGGAATTTAATCAAGAAAAGTCAAGGGAATCATGAAAACTAAGAAATGTTTAAAGTTGGCATTTTGGGGAAATTAGGGTTTTAGAAACTTTCCATTTATGGAAAGTTTCATGGTTGAAGTAGCCATCTTCCAAGATATTTTTCTTCATGATCATGGTTCCAAATGGAATGGAACAAACATAAAAGTTGTTCCTTGTATTTCAAGCTTTCTTTTGAGTACCAATTCATAATCATATGATATTTGGAGCTCATGTTATGATGGTTCAAAGTTGGGGATTTCAATGATTTCAAAATTGCCAAGATTGGACAGATTTTTGCACCTCTTTTGCAAGCCAATTTTCATCACTTTCTTGATGTCAAATGGAACTTTGTCTCAAATGAAAGTTATAGATCATGTTCCAAGAGTTCCAAAAAGTCCTAGAAGTCCTCCATATGATTTGTGAAGCTCAAGTTATAGAAGTTCAAAGTTGGGAAAAAGTAGGCCAAAATCCATAACTTAGAATTATTTCTAAGTTATTTATAGGCAGCTTGCATGGCATGATTTTCAACATAATTTTTCATGGTCTTCCAAGTTTCAAATCAGGATGAGCCCAACATGAAAATTGTTCTATGTCATGCACTTTTTCATTTGAGCACAAGATCTAAGCAAATTGAGTTTTGTGCACAAAGTTCCATTGCCCCAAAGTTGATGGTTTGAACTAGTTTTCAAGGCACAAATCATGCAACATTTTGGCGTGACCTTGCACTTCTTTCATGCAGCATTTCCACTCCCTATTTCATGCGCATGGGTTGATATTTGATGCACACAAACCATTTCCCAAACAAGCCAAACATTTGATGTACCACTTTAAAGTTGTGGGTTCCATGTTGACAAAACCACGATGCATGGCTATTTTTTCGTTTTGGTTGAGTGAAAAAGATGATGACTTGGCAAGGGTAGGGCATGCGTGGCTGCTGAGTCATAAGTGAAACGGGGCGTTTTGCTTCCCCTTTTATTTCTTTTTTTTTTGTTTTCTGAATTAATTGGGTAGGCCTTGCTCTTTCTGCTTTCCACACCCCCACCTTTTATGTCCCACACGCGTTTTAAGAAGAAATCAGTTCAAATCACTTTTGCTTATCACATCCCCCCACGTGCACATTTACTTTCATTTTCTTTTTATTTACTTATTTGTTTTTAATTATTTAAAAATATTTTTTTAACTAAGAAAAATCCCAAAAAAATATATTCTAGCATTTTCATGTTTTATTTATTTTTTCATATTTTTCATTTTTCATTTTCACTTTATTTTATTATTTTACTACCATTTTAGAAAATCATGTGTGTTTTTTTAGAGTATACCTTGTGTTTTCTTTTGCATTTGAGCTCCAATTTTTACCTCCAATGACTATGGTCTCTCCCTCACCTAGGTAAGGGATTGAGGCACTCTTGAGGAGGATTTTGATCCATGTTTGATCAATTTATGGTTGGCTTTGAGTGGACTTTAGTTGCCCCTCGATTCATGCTCAATAAAGTGGAGCACCATCAATCTTTGATTTGTTTGGTGATTCTTTGAGTGAAATCATGTCATGAGGTTTTGGCTTCTGTTTTCACTTGACTTGGGTACCTTGTGTAATTTTATTGGCACTTATTGAGCTTCTTTCCTATTTTTAGTGAATCTTGCAAGTCAAGTCACTTTTAGGGTTGTTTATGCATGCTAGTCTTGACCTAATTATTGGGATATGATCATGAGTGATCCCTTAAACACTTCTTAAGTCTTGTTAGCTCATGTTGACATGCCTGAGGTGTTGCCTTGCTTGTCATAGGTCAATAGCATGTGTAACTTGCATCACAAATCACTTGTAAATCATGCTTCTCCACTTGCTTAAGTGTTGAGATTGTGTTAGGACTTTGTTTCTTTCACTTCATATGATTGTGATTGTGCTTTGTTTCTTATTTGTTGTTGGAATTTGGATAATTTCCTTTGAGTTTCACTTCTGCCCCATGTAGTTTACCACTTGTTCATGATGGTTTGGTGTCATTTGTGTATACTTTGAACTTGTCATGAACATTGGTGCTTGTTTGCTTACTTTGCTTGCATTGTGTTGTTTGAGTCTTAAGGATGGTGGTTGAGATGTGCTTGTGGTGGTGGCTGCCCCACACTTTTTCCTCCCTATATTCTTTATTTGTTGCATCTTCTCTTTGCATCTCATATCTTTTGTTTGCATTGCATGTTGACTTGTTTAAATCAACTTCTTTTTCTTTCTTTTCACTTCATCTTTGATTGAGTTATTTAATGTTTACTTGGTCTTTTTCCATGATCCCCCTAGGATTCCTAGTCCCCCTATTTAAGGTGGGAGTAGGAGAAACATTAGATGTTCAACCCTATGCATGATAACATTAGGATAGTTCTTCCCTTTCATCCCAACTTTAGGAGCATTCTGTATGACAACATTAGGGTCCAGTTTCCCATTAGTCTGTGTCTCTCTTATCATATCCTAAACAATTCAAAACACTTAATAAAGGATAACATGTGTTGTACGCTACGAGCCTTAAGTACTTGAGGAATGATGGTTGGGCGGACTACACTCAACTGTCTAGAGTGTTTAGTGTATGCCCTTTGGGCGATATGTGACGCATTCGCTCTCAAGTCATAGTCTTTAGTGCAACATGAGTTATAAACCATAACTTAATTCACTTCTTGTCTTAAAAAACTCAAAAACAAAACATCAAACCCTTTTTATCCTCCGGGATTAATGGAAAACCATTTTCATAAAGAGATTGTTGTTAACTCTTGGTTCTACCACAGACAGGTAACGCCTAAGTCTCCAATGGTCGAGCGGCAATACACCTAGCTGCTAGAACTAAGGTTTAACCCTACTCGGTTTAAAACACTTGAACCAACCAGTGGTCGTGTCACCCTGAACTATGTTTATTCTGATTTTTCATATCAGATGAGGATACGTAGGTACAAGACGACGATGTCTTAGCGAGCAACCTTTCCCCCCTTCACCCGTAGTTTTTTGAACTACGTTGACTCTTACTTTCCCATTGCACGAGGGAATACGTAGGCATAGAGCGACGATGCTCTATCGAGTCTCTTTTATTTTCTTTTTCCCCCGTGAGCCTGTAGCTTAGATAGTTTTACCCTTTTTTTTAGACTAGACAACGAGCATGGATCCCGTTGAGTACAATAAATGTGAGGGGTGTTCATACCTTCCCTTTGCGTAACCGACTCCCGAACCCATGATTTGGTTGCGATAACCTGTCTTTTCCTTTTTCGTAGGTTTTCTTTGACCGTTTCATTTCCCTTTCTTTGGGATAAATAACGAATGGTGGCGACTCTTCTGTCCTTGTCGGCCTCTCTTCCCAGCGATGTGACACCTGTCACTGGGTAGAAAATAAAGGAAATATACTCGAAAGGTGAAGAAACATTATTGGCTACCCATCACTAGGTTGAAAAATAAAGGTAATGGACTCGTACTGAAAGATTACCAACTACCTGTCATTGGGTAGGACAAAGAAATAAAGGTCGAATACATGTCACTTGGCAGGAGAAAGAAATAAAGGTTGACTACTTGTCACTGGCTAGGAGAAAGAAATAAAGGTCGACTACCTGTCACTGGGTAGGAGAAAGAAATAAAGGTCAACTACCTGTCATTGGGTAGGATAAAGAAATAAAGGTCGGCTACCTGTCACTGGGTAGGACAAACATACTCGACTACCTATCGTTGAGTAGCTCAAATCACAAAACAAACTTCTCAAATAAAAAGACAACCATTTTTGGGGATGAAATATCAATAACTATGTCGGGGATCTTCAAAAGAGATACGGGCAGGTTAAATTATACAACAGACTTATCAAATAAGAGACAATCATTTGTTGAGGATTCACAACAAACTTCTCACTGGGAATTCTTCCACAAAGATGCCATTTGGTGGAAAATCTAGTCGGATAAGGATCCATTATTTCACAATAAACTTCTCTGCTGAGGATGAAATAAAGAACTACCATTTATTCCGAAAATATAAATAAATTCCTAGAGATTACACAAATTTCTCAAATAGATAGGCTTCCACTTGTTACCAGGTGATATATATCTTGATGGGGACAAACAAACTGCTCAAATAAAGAGGCTGCCACATGAAGTAACACAAGCAATTACCAAGAGGGTATTATCAAAACACCGCTAGGGAAATTCAAATCTTCATCTTCTGATGAGGATTAATAAGCAGACTTGAGATACTAAAGTTCAATTCAGGAACAAACTTGAGAGAAACAGTCAAACAAGACTCGACCCAATGAGGAAATAACTCAACTAGGGTGTAATTCCGTCCAGATAAAAACTGGGAAGGAAAGTTAAGACAAGCGTCTTCCACGAGGCATAAACTCAGTGGAAATTAGAAAGAATAGTAATTTTCTACTTAGGGTCAACACTCTAATGGAAAGAGGACACACACACTCCACGGGGACAACAACACCAGAGAGCAAGGAAGCACCGACAAAAATGCAAGATGCACAATGCAACAAAAACATGTTATGCTCAACAAAATGAATGCGCATGTAATGCATATGAGTATGAATATACTGACAAAACAGAAAAAGATAAACAGAGGATAAACAAACATCACAACACATCCAAATAACCCGACTAATCTCAACAAAATGGAGATATCACTAGAGATCCTGCTAGGAATTTAACTGAAGAAATCCTACAAGAAATAAGAAAAAGCCATCAAAAGAAAATAAATCCTACTACAAGGCTCAAATATCATTGAGGAGATGGGGATACTACTTGGGGAAAACCCCAAAGATCAATCTTCAATAATCAGTAATCCACAAAGAGGATAACAACATCAACTTTGCTTCGAGGACAAAAGATAAACTGTTGGGGGAACATCAACCCAAATATTCTTAACTTTTCCTGGGGATAAGAATAAAAATCAATCGAAATCCGCTTCAAAAGGGATGGAGAGATTCGTTGCAGAAAAGTAATGGATCCGCTGGAGAATTATAATCATGTAAATAGTTACACAAACTCGATATCATTCTGACAACAACATTTGCCAACGAGCAATCCTCCCAATTAAAGCAAGCTTTTCAAAGATATACTTGATTGGATCCATTTTAGATATCAATCAAGTTGTACAATTCAACATATACTAGTGGAGGCGCTTGGTAGCCCAAGCTAAAGCACAACATGTCTTTTCAAGCATCAAGTACCGAGACTCACAATCGGTGAACTTCTTGCTCAGATAATAAATGGAAAATTCTTTTCTCCCAGATTCATCTTGTTAACCCAAAACACAACCCATAGGCTCTTCCTTCTATGAGAGGAGACAAAATAGGAGGTCCAAGCAAATACTCTTTAATTCTTTCAAAAGCTTTATGACAATCTTTTGTCCATACACAATCCTGACTTTACGGAGAAGCTTAAAGATCGGGGCACATATGGCAGCCATATTGGATATAAATCGGGAGATATAGTTCAAATGTCCCAAGAATCCTCTTACTTGTTTTTCTGTTCTGGGTGCAGGCATTTCCTGAATAGCTTTAACTTTACCAGGATCAACTTCAATGCCTTTTTTACTGACAATAAAGTCCAACAACTTTCCCGAACGGACACCAAAAGTGCATTTATTAGGATTCAGACGGACCTTAAACTTTCTCAAACGTTGAAACAGCTTCAATAAGTATTCAATATGACATTCTTCAGTCTTCTACTTACAAATCATATTATCCACATAAACCTCAATTTCTTTATGCATCATATCTTGGAACAGAGTGGTCATAGCTCTCTGGTACGTTGTACCAACATTTTTTTAGACTGAAGGGCATCACTCTGTAACAGAATGTTCCCCAAGGTGTAATGAATGTTTTTTCCATATCCTTGGGCGCCATCTTTATTTGATTATAACCGAAAAACCCATCCATAAAGGAAAATTATCATTTGGACTTGCTTTATTCAAATCTCTATAGTCTACGCACATTCAAACTTTTCCGTCTTTCTTTGGAACATGCACAATATTGGCTACCCATTGAGGATACTTAGCAGTCACAAGAAAACCAACATCAATCTGCTTCTAAACCTCCTTTTTAATTTTTATAGCCATGTCAGGATGAATTCTTCTCAATTTCTACCTCATAGGTGAACATTCAGGCTTCAATGGAAAATGGTGCTCCAAAATATCATTATCAAGACCGGGAATGTCTTGATAGGACCAAGCAAACATGTCAACATATTCTCTAAGAAGCTCTACCATCCTCTTCTTAACATCTGACTAAAGCAGTGCCTCAATCTTGACTTCTTTCTTATCATCATCGGAACCCAAATTAACCGATTCCACTGAATCTTCATGAGGTTGAATGGTCTTTTCCTCGTGCTCAAGCAATCGTGAAATTTCATTAGGAATCTCTTCGACATCCTCTTCTTCAGCTCTAAACACAAGGAACTCAAAGTTGGAAGAGGGCATAGATTCATTGTTTTCAATGGGTTTAACAATCAATCTACACAATGATTTATGTTTAATTTTAGAATATGAACCAAAAGTGAAAATGTCATGCAGATAAAAGTGATCATCACATTATTATTATTTGATTTTTATGTTACCATTTTTCAGAAATAAAGTAAAAAGGGAAAACATAATATGGATAAACAGAATAACATTTTATTGATGATGATAAAAGTTGAAACAAAGCCCTCACAAATTCACTTTCACCTTGGGCAAAGTGAAAGGATTTTTGAAAGAAACAAAAACAAATTACTTCAAAACATGAACAACAGTAGGAATGTCAACAGCTATCCAATTATGGCATATCAATCCACGCGTCACAAAGTTGGGAATTTCTTCCTCTTGATCATCCTCAATGATGGTAGTGACTTCATACTCAGATTTCTTATGTCTCGGACGAGGAGACTAAAAGGGTACATGTACATCTTCTATCTCAGAACCGTATCCAGGGTCTTCCAACTAGGGCTCCCAGTCATATTCAATAATTGCATCTGCAGAATGATCTTTGGTATGGATGAACCCAACACTTCGAAAAACATCATGAATACTTTTCAGCTTTTTACGGGTTGAACCAAATGTAAAACCCAAACCAGCTCTATCTCTTTTCTCAACAACCTCAATGACTCATCCCCATCCATCAACTTGGCCACTCTCTAACACATGTTGTGCATCTTTACGAGAAGACATGGACACCCCATTATTCTTAATAACATTATCAACCACAGAAAGAGCCTGGAACGGAGTTCCAACATCCTCGTCAGCATCAATTTAACAAAAAGATGACAAACTGCTTACCAACATAGCATGTTCTCCAACAACATCAACAAGTTTGCCATTCTGGACAAATTTCAACTTTTGGTGGAGTGTCGAGGTGACAGCTCCAGCTTCATGAATCCAAGGGCGTCCCAGAAGACAAATGTAAGCAGGATGAATATCCATGACTTGAAAAGTAATCTGGAATAAACACATACCTATCTTGATAAGGAGATCAACATCTCTAATCATAGTTTTCCTCGAGCCATCAAAGGCTTTCACAATGACCCCGTTGAATCTCATATGAGTACCTTGATAAGACAATTTAGACAAAGTAGATTTTGGTATCACATTCAATGATGACCCGGTATCAACTAGCACATTGGATAGAGCATCCTCCTGGAAATTCATGGAAATACGAAGAGCCAAATTATGATTTCTTCCATGCTCAGTCAACTCTTCATCACAAAAGCTCAGATTATTACACGCATTGATATTAGCAACAATGTTGTCAAATTGATTAATAGTCACATCATGATCTACATAAGCTTGTTTCAATATTTTCTGCAGAGATTCTCGATGAGCCTCAAAGCTCATTAACAGGGATAAAACAAATATTTTTGACGACGTATGCAATAGTTGATCCACCATATTATATTCACTCTTTTTGATCAATTTCAATACCTCATCATTATCTGATTTCTAGTTCACATCACTTGACTGACCGGACTCAATAGAAGTCTTCAATTGAGTTTGCTTACCCACAACATCTTCACTTGTTTTCGAGGGTACATTAGGAAATACTTGACCACTCCTGGTCATGCGTCTTACATCTTCAATAGTAACAACTGAGGGAAGAGAAGGAATAGGAACTTATTTTCCACCCTCTAACATGGTAACTGTTAGAACATAGATTGGTTCTTAATTATATCTCTATGTTTTGATGATAACTCTTACGAAATTTTGTATTAAAGAATTATATACTCTAAAAATTGTTCAAGTATGTTTGCTGCAGATATTAAAGTGAATATTATTCTGAAAGCAAATTAGATCTGAACATGGAATTATGCAAGGCTATGAAGCGTCAGGAGCATCTCTTAGAAGAATCTGAACACTGCCTATAGAAGATTCTGAGCACTGCCTACAGAAGATTCTGAAGCAGAAGCTACAGAAGGATCTGAAGCAGAAGCTACAGAAGCATCTGAAGCATTGAAGACTTTTGTATGAATAGTTTCAAGCTTTGTTTATTTCAGAAGACTCTGATAGTACTACGTTGCCAGTACTGAGGATCTAATCCTAAAACTCTGCTCTAATGAAATTACACGCTGAAAGCACACTTGCTGCAATGCTCTGATTCAGCAAACTCTTATGAACATCAAAGACTCTGATCACTCAAGGCTCTGATGTTATCTGCTGAAGTATTAGAAACTTGTTGAAGAAGAATTCAAAATTATGTCCGTTAATTTGGCCAAACGACTCTTTCCTCATTTATGCTAGACACAAGAACACAGACAAAAAGGATTTATCTGTGCATTCTACTTCTAGGAAAGGTCAAGTGATGTGAAGACAAAAAGGCTACAGCCATTTTCAGTACACAGCCTTCAACGTGAAAACAACTTTGACTTCTGTGCCTATAAAAGCAAGACTCCAACACTCTTCTTCAGTTGACGAAATATTGAAAGAATTCGAAGAAAAGCTCTCATACAATTTATTCTCATTGCTGAATTTATTTCATTGTTCTTAAACTTAAGTGTAAAATCACAGTTGTGATATCGCTTACTTAGAAGCATTTAAACACTTGTTTAGTTTTACATATTGATTGTAAAAGTCCTTAAGAAGATCCAGTTGTGATCAGTTATTCTTAAGAAGACTAAGAACAGTTGTTCTTAGTGCTTGCTATTGTAATCAGTTTGATTAATAGTGGATTAAGTCCTTGTTGAGAAAGGCAAATCACTCTTGATAGGGTGGACTGGAGTAGTTGAGTTCAACGAACCAGGATAAAAATCTTTGAGTTTTTATTGCCATAATATTTTCTCTATACTTATTCAACCCCCCCTTCTAAGTATTCTCACCTTCAGTTGGCATCAGAGCTCCAGTTCTGTGTGTGCTACCACTTCACCGTGACAGAAAATATCCAGTGAGAAAACTTTGATATATATTTGGTTGTTATTATGGCTAAAACTTCAACATCTAACAGCAACAACAGATATGAAGAAAGGGAAAGGATCAGCACAAAACCCCCTATGTTTGATGGGGAGAAATTTGATTATTGGAAGGACAGGATAGAAAGTTTCTTCCTTGGTTATGATGTTGATTTAAAGGGACTTAGTCATTGATGGGTATGTTCATCCCACTGATGGGGATGGAAAGAAAATTGATAAAAAATCCATGACTGAAGCCAAAAAGAAGGAGTTCAGAAATTATCACAAAGCCAAAACAATCTTGTTAAATGCAATATCTCATACTGAGTATGAGAAGATAACAAACAGAGAAACTACGTTTGACTTGTTTGAATCTTTGAAGATGACACATGAAGGAAACTTACAGAAGTAAGAAGCGTTCAAAATGGAAGAATCTGAGTCTATAGAAACTATGTTCTCTAGATTCCAGATCCTCACAGCTGGTCTAAAAGTGCTGGACAAAGGCTACTCAACTACTGATCATGTGAAGAAGATCATCAGAAGCTTACCTATCAGATGGAGACCTATGGTCACTGCTCTGAAGCTAGCTAAGGATCTGAAAAAGATCACTTTGGAGGAGCTAATCAGCTCACTGAGGAGCCATGAAATTGAAATTGAGGAAGATGAGCCTCAAAAGAAAGGTAAGTCAATTGCCTTAAAATCTAACAAATCTGTGATAGCTTTGCAGGTATTAGAAGAGAGTTCTGAAGAGTCTTCTTCTGAAGAAGAAGATGAACTATCCTTGCTGTCCAGAAGAATCAACAGACTCTAGAAGCACAAACAGAGGAAGTTCAAGAACTTCAAGAAGCCATATCAGCGCAAGGAGTCCTCTGGACCAAAAAGATCTTGAAAGAAGGAAGTTGTTTGTTTTGAATGCAAACAACCTGGCCATTACAAGAATGAATGTCCAAAGCTTCAGAAAGAAAAGCCTAGAAGAAAGCCTGAGCATAAGAAGAAGGTTCTAATGGCAACATGGGATGATTCAGATGAATCTGGATCCTCATCAGAATCTAAAGATGAATGCGCCAACATGGCTCTGATGGCAGGCGTGGAAGATCAGAATGAAGGATCATCTGGATCTGAGTCTGATTCTGAATCTGACTCAGAAGAGATGTATTTAGAAGAAAAGTCAAGACGCCAGTCATGGTACCTGGACTCTGGCTGCTCACGTCACATGACGAGAGAAAGTTTTATGTTCCAAAGCCTGGAGCTTAAATCTGGAGGAGAAGTGAAGTTTGGAGGGAATCAGAAGGGCAAGATTATTGGCTCTTGTACTATTGGCAATGGTAACCTTCCCTCTATATCTAATGTTCTTCTTGTAGAAGGATTAAAGCATAATCTATTGTCCATAAGTTAATTAAGTGACAATGGTTATGATATAATCTTTAATTAAAAATGTTGTAAAGTTGTTAGTCAGAAGGATGGCTCAATCCTATTTAATGGAAAAAGGAAGAACAACATTTACAAAACCAATCTTTCTGAACTTAAGGTTCAAAATGTTAAATGCCTTTTGTCTGTTAATGATGAGCAATGGGTCTGGCACAAAAGATTGGGACATATTAATATGAGACGTATATCTCAGATTAATAATCTCAATCTGGTCAGAGGACTTCCTAAGTTGAAGTTCAACTCAGATGCTCTTTGTGAAGCATGTCAAAAAGGAAAATTTTCAAAATCTTCTTTTAAAACTAAAAATGTTGTTTCAACTTCAAGACCATTAGAATTACTTCACATTGATCTGTTTGGACCAGTGAAAATTGCATCCATCAGAGGTAAGAAGTATGGATTAGTCATTGTTGATGACTATAGCAGATGGACATGGGTAAAGTTCCTAAAACACAAGGATGAGTCACATTCTGTGTTCTTTGACTTCTGCAAACAAGTCCAGAATGAAAAAGATTTTAAAATTATTAAAGTCAGAAGTGATCATGGTGGTGAATTTGAAAACAAATATTTTGAAAAATATTTTAATGAAAATGGCATTGCTCATGATTTCTCCTGCCTTAGAACTCCACAACAGAATGGAGTTGCAGAGAGGAAAAATAGAACTTTGCAAGAAATGGCCAGAACCATGATCAACGAGACTAATCTGGCAAAGCATTTTTGGGTAGAAGCAATAAACACAGCTTGTTACATTCAGAACAGAGTGTCTGTAAGACCTCTTCTGGAAAAGACTCCCTATGAATTATGGAGGAACAGAAAGCCCAACATTTCTTATTTTCATCCTTTTGGATGTATTTGTTATATGTTGAACACTAAAGAGAATCTTAACAAGTTTGATTCTAAAGCACAGAAGTGTTTCATGCTTGGGTATTCTGAACGCTCTAAAGGCTACAGAGTATACAATACTGAAACACAGATTGTGGAGGAATCTATACATGTTAGATTTGATGATAAGCTTGGCATTGAAAAGCCAAAGCAGTCTGAAAGTTCTGCAGATAGAGAAGTAATTCTCACAGACTCTGAAGGCTCAGTGGTAGAAAAAGCTCAAGTGAAGGAACCAGAAGCAACGTCAGATGGAATTCCTTTAGCTTCTCAAATGAACAACTTGAACATTTCTGAAGAGTCAAATGTTAGAGGATCATCTGCCAGAATCAAGGCCTCTCACCCAGAGGATGTGATCATTGGAAAGAAGGATGACCCCATAAGAACAAGATCCTTCCTCAGATCATCTGAAGCGTCATTATTTGGGTTGGTGTCAGTTATTGAAGCTCTCCAAGACAATGACTGGATAATTGCCATGCAAGAAGAGCTCAATCAGTTCACAAGAAATGATGTTTGGGATTTGGTTCCAAGACCAAAGGGATTCAACACAATTGGAACTAAATGGGTCTTCAGAAATAAGTTGAATGAAAAAGGAGAAGTTGAAAGAAACAAAGCAAGGCTTGTTGCACAAGGTTATAGCCAGCAAGAAGGAATTGATTATATAGAGACTTATGCTCCTGTAGCCAGGTTAGAGTCTATTCGTTTACTCATTTCTTTTGCTGCATAAAATAACATCACTAGATATCAGATGGATGTTAAAAGTGCCTTTCTAAATGGAATTATAGAAGAAGAAGTTTATGTTCACCAACCTCCTGGTTTTGAAAGTGAAAATTTCCAGAACATTTTTTTAAACTAAAGAAATCTCTTTATGGTTTAAAACAAGCTCCGAGAGCTTGGTATGAGAGATTAAGCAATTTTCTTCTGGAGAAAAATTTTATCAGAGGCAAAGTGGACACAACACTCTTTTGTAAAACATTTAAGAAAGATCTGTTAATTTGTCAAATATATGTGGATGATATTATATTTGGATCTACCAATGTTATGCTGGGAAATGAGTTTGCTCAATGTATGCAGGCTGAATTTGAAATGAGTGTTGCACCCTAAAATTTGCCCAACATTTCTTTACCTAGCTTGTGTTTCATTTCATTCACATTAGCATTATCATTTGCATTTCATTGACATGTATGCAGGAGATCAAGAGGTATGACTACCAATCAAGGGCTACACAAGACTATGAAGCTAGCCAAGAAGGTTGTTCAAGTGTTCAGGGGTTGATATCCTTGTCAGAGAAGTCAAAAGATCCTCAGAGAGAATGGTTGAAACCAAGAGTGTAGGTCTCCTAACTTGAGAGTTGTGGGCAGACCTCAGATGATTCTGAAGCCAGGAATATGGACTTGAAGCCTTGAGAGAGCTTATTATATGTCTTGAAAGCCATCATGAAGCCTAGACATGTCATTGTGCAGGATCAAGAAGCCTCAGCCATGAGTGGTGTAATTAGGGTTTGACTGGGTCAACCCTAGGTCAACTGATGATTTGAGGAAGGTTGAGACCTAATCCATGAGCCATGTGATCATGGATTGATGCATTGAGATGCTATAAGGATTATTCCAAGGTCAACTCATCATGATTGAAGAGTTTGAGAAGTTTCAAGCTAGGGTTTCTAGGGCTTGACACTGTAAAATCCCCTAGTTTGACCCCTATCTCCAGGGCAGTTTAGCTCAAGATGTGATTGTCATCTCATCTTGCCCCCAACATGAATGTTGTAGAGCTTGTTCTTAGCTTTAATTTTAGTACTAGAAGTCCTTGATAGAATTTGTAGAACTCAAGTTATGACTTTGACAAGTTACAGGTCATCTGAGGTATGTGAACCTGGGGGCTTGAAAGTTACCCAACTTGCACCAAACGTTTGCCCAATAAGGATGATTCCTATGGACTTTTGGTCAACATGAATGTTTTTCCTTATCCTCTTAGCTTTCTATAGAGTACTAGAAGTCCTTGATAGGATTTGTAGAACTCAAGTTATGGCTTTGACAAGTCAAGGGCATTTTGGTCATTTGGAGATTACAGATCATTTCAAGTATAAGGCCATAACTCCCATTTCTAAGCTTCAAATGGAAAAATGTTCAACATCAAACTTGTTCAAAATGGTGTTTTAAGGCTAGTAAGGAGGTCATGAGATGTTGTAAAGGCTTCTAGCTCAAAGTTGCAAAAATGACCTAAAATAAGGGTATAAGTTAAATGAATCAAAGTTGGAAATTGATATTTTCAACCTACACATCCAAACCATGGCATGTAATATATCATTTTGACTCTAAAAAACATTCTAAGAATATTGGTTTAGCCACATTTTTTATTTGAGGTCTAATTTGTGGACTTTCTTTGAAAAGTAGTTGCTTGCATATTAAGTAACATTTGCAAAACACATGAGAGATCCATACACAAGCTGCCAAGGCCTTGTAACACCTCTAATATCTCACTTGGGGAGATTTTGGGATCATAACAAGCTGCTGCAACAAGGGAAACAGAATTGGGGTGAGTATGGCATGAGATCAGATTTTGGATGATATGAGAAGTTCAACATCTCCTTGGAGGAATCCAGAAGGATCTAGAGAGGTCCAACATGTTCTATATATTGAGTAGAAGAGGTTCAAATGAGAGGTTGGTGAGAATTGATTGAGAGAAGAGATTTTGCAACTTCACTTTGGTCATTGCAAATTGAGATCGATTTCTGCATTCTATACCATCTTCTTCCTTTCTTTTGATTTCAACAACTTCTATGGAGGATACTGAATGATTCCAGATCAATTCCATAGCCAAAGCCTTGAAGGGTCGTGTTCTTGCAATTGAATTTCAGCACCTGCAAGTCATTATCGAGTTTGGAGTTCCAGGCGTTTTCCATCAATTCTCTTGCATACAGAAGCAAGAACTTGATGCATTCAATGATTTTGGAGCTGTAGAAGGGTTGAAGTGAAGGTTTGCTGCATCTGTTACTCAAGAATTCACAGGTTGGTAACTTTCATTCCTCACCTTAATTTAAGAAGAATTAGGTTAATTTGTTAGGTTAGATTGATAGTATGTGGTTTGGAGATCGTTTCTGGAAACTTAAAGAAGATTTCGTGATGATCAATGAGGTGACACAATTTCTGTTTGGATTAAGAACATGCTGGATATTGAGAGATAATATGAGTATTATAGCAAGAATTGATCAGTGTAACATGGTGAACATTTTGAACCTTTCAATTTGGAGAATGGTGACAATTGAGGTCTGAGCATAATTTTGATTCTTGATAGTGTTTTAAGTTAGAGGTTGATTCAATGAATTCTGAGGCTAGGGTTAGACTCAGGGAGAGATTTAGAGTGATTTAGGGCTTTAGATCATGGATTTTGATGGAGATTTGAGGGAGCCCGAGTGAGGAGGAGGTTGAGGTTTGAGCTCTGTTTCAATGGCGTTCTCCCTCCATTTTTGGTTCAAACGAAGAAGATGATGTTAGCACCATTGGATCAGCATGAAGACTTTGACTAGAGGAGTCATCCAATGGCCATGTTTTAATTTCAGTTTGTGAAGGATCTGAGGAAATGAAACGCGTCGTTTCATTTAAATAGTGTTATGGGCTTAATGAAATAACCACTATTCACACCCCCCTGAAGGCCCAATCCATTATTTGAACTGATTCTGGTTACTACTTGCACCGTGCATTTGTTTATTTTTGTTTGATTTTCATTATTTTTTTCATTTTGTTCATGGTTCTTGAAAAAATCATAATAAATTGAAAATTAATCCAATTAATCCCATTCTTTTTTCATTTCATGTATTTTCTGATTTTATGGGAATTTTTATATTTTAATTGATATTAAAATGGTTATGTTTGATGCCTAATTTTGTTGAATTTTGTGTGATCATGTGGTGAAAGATCTAGGGTTCGGGGGTTGGTTAAATTTAGGGAAGGTACTAGCACCCTAAACTTCTGTAGTACTCTACAGGAACCTTTTGTTCAGATGTTTACTATTTGCTTTATTATTCTTAAGGTATATGTACAAGGGATTAAAAGTGAGAAAGGAGACCTAAGGGGTTAATTCTAAGTTTACTCGGCAAGACATCGCATCTTGTGCCTACGTATCCTTACGGGAGTGGAATCAGAGTAATCGTAGTTCCCCTCAAAAGGGAGGTTAGAAACGTCTTGACTGTGGTCAAGGTCTCAAGGGGAATAAACGCATCTTAAGGACACGCTTACGCGGAGTGTAGAAACTCCAAATCTCTACGTTATAAATTGTTAAGTGCATTAGGGTTAGGTTAGGGATTCCGCGGCGGGAAACCCTAAAATGAGTGCGGCGACTCTTTGACCTAAAGCAAGGGGTAGTTTTGTAATTTTGCCTGCGGCGAGGCATTTGTGAAAATTAGGGTTTGTAGTTTGTAGTTTTGAGGGTTTGAAGTTGAGGACTATTGGCGCGGCGACCAAAAGTTAGACCTAATTCCTTCGGCAGTGTGTAGTGACAGATTAATAACGATGAAAGTGTGAGAAATTCTAAATCATACATCAGCAAAATTTTAAATGCGGAAACGTAAGCGCGATTATTAGGTTCGCGAGGTTACAATGGAGGGACAGTTACAATAATGTGATACAAATCAATTTTAAGAACGCAAATATAAGGAAATAACATAGTAAGCTGCACAGTGAACGAACTAGGTTAATATACAAAATTATGAAAACAGAAGCATGAAGCTAAGGGACCTCTTTTGTGGTTTTTTTATTTTTAGGAGAACTTTAAAACATGAATCTAAGCTTAATTGTTTAACTTGATAATAAATAAAAAAAAAGGGAAGATTTTAATTTTTTTAAAAAAATATTTTCTCTTGGTTTTAAAAAAAAATAATTGATTCTAATTATTAAAAAAATGTTTTAATTTTAATATTTTAAAATGTTTAATTTTAATATTTTAAAAATGTTTTTAATTTTAATATTTTAAAAAAATGTTTTTAATTTTACTATTAAAGAAACAACTTAAATATCTTTTTAAAAAATTTGATAATTTAATTAAGAAAGAAAAAGAAAGTAAAAAATAAAAGGGTTGGGCCGGTCATTACCTCCGGACCCAACCCGGTTGAGGAGTCATGAGAAACAAAACGTAAGTGTAGGGTTTCAGAACCCTAATGTCATTCGCGGCGCCGTTTACACTTCATTCTTCTTCTCTCTCGCCGCGATTCTCTCCGATCTTCTTCATTCTTCTCATTAACCTGAAATAAAACATGAATATTGTAATGAAGATGTCCCCATGGCTTACATTTACGGTAAAACGGCCGATGATGAAGATATTCTGAGGCTGAGGCGGTTGATTGCCCGTCGTTTGGTTAAACGGCGCCGGCGGTCTTTCGTGTGAACGAGTTGAAGTCTTGTGATGGTTTTGGTGGAAAACTTCTTCTTCTTCTGATGTCGCGGCCGTTAGGGTTTGCTCGCGATGGTGGTTTCGCCGTTCTGTCTCTAGGGTTTCGCGATTTTCGTTAGGGTTCTTTTTTACAGGTGAAATTGTTCCCCCTTTTTATAGTCTCTGACTCTCTCTTTTTGGGCCTTGGATTTGTGTTGGCTTTACATTACTCTTGATTTTTCGATCTGATTGAATCTTACTTCCCTTTTTAAGATTTGATTGGGAATTTTTGATACGATTCTGGGCCCATGATTTGTCTCTGATACGATTTGCTGCTGTGCTTTGATACCGATTCGAACTTTCCTTTTTGTTAACAGATGTGGTTTGGATTCGTTCACTTTATCTGATCCGATTTTGTTTGATCATGATACCCTGATTGGATTTTTGCAGATGTGGATTGGATTGCCTTTGGATTTCGTTTGATCTGTTTGATATCTGAATTGATTCGTTTTTGATTTCGAACTGATTTGTTTGATTTCATTTGGACATTGCTGATATCTGAACTGGTTTGGTTTTGATGGACTTGTTTCGTTCAGTTTGATTATCAGCTGGAATTCACTTATTTTTCCTCTTCTTTTTCAGGATGGGTACTATGGCTTCGATCGCGTCAAACGCTGCCGAGGAAGGTATACGGCAATGATGACATTGTTCTGAGCCTTCGAGGGACATTCTTCGACGATGTCGCGGTTCAGAACAGGAGTTCTGGGCTTGTTGTGACTCCCTGCTTTTTCTGCTATGGTTTTGTGAACTCATCGAACTGATGTGTTTGAACCTTTTCCACTATTTCTGATATGGTTTTGTGAACCTGTTTCAATTCTGAACTGATATGTTTGGATACGAGTTTTGTCTTGTGATAACCTAACCTGTTTCAATTTTTTTAACCTCAGGTCCGCTGCTTGTACCCAACTGCCAAGTTTGAACTCTCTATTTCTTGATTCTTAGGGTAATGATGCTCTGACTGAGCCCTTCGGAGAAGACACTACGATCTCATGTTTGTTGCTCGTGTTGTGAGCAGGATGGCATCTGGTTGTTGGTTTGTCATGGTGACTTGCCATTTTTGATTGCTCTTTCTGGTATGATTTTATGCTGTGATTTGGCGCTGTGATTTTGTGTGGTCGCTCACATTTTTCGTGACTTGCCATTGAAACTTGCCTTTTGATACATTGCTGGTGCCATTCAATGCAGCTTGGTTTGTATTTTTCTATTCTGTTTTGGACTTAGTTTTCATGAATTCAGAATTGATGCAGTTTTGGCACTTTCAGTTTGAGTTTCTCCTTACCTATGGCTGTTTTGTTTAGGCAACTTATGAATTGTTTTGGGTTTTGAGTTTTGAATTCTGAACCTGGTACTGATGCTGTTGTGGATTTTCAGGTGTTGGAAATTTCGGAAACAAAATGACTCAGACCTGCCGGCATCCGGGTCTGAATCCAGATTGACTATGTTGCCTTACTCTCGTATCAGTTTGGAAATCCAATCGCGGCAAAAACGAATCAGTCCCGCTTCTTTTATCACTTTTATCTCTCAGATGTCCCGTAATGATAAGAACAGGTGTTACCTGATCTGACGCCAACGGCGCGGATCGGTAACGGGGGTAGGACGCAGCTTCGGTTGTGCCACTCCCGGCACTCGATGATGACACTGTTCTGAGAGTGTCAAAAACAATTTCTAACATTTTTATTCTGTTTGTTCTGTTTTGATGTGCAGGTGAATCGGGGATTCGTGGAGAAGCTCAAGAGACACCGCGAAGGACACTTAGAAGTCTTTAGGATTTAGGACTTTTTTAGAGTTAATGTAATTCCTTGTAACAGCAATTCAGAATGTGAAACAATTCAACTCCTTTTTGTATAATGATATCTTTATGAAATAAAAATTCCCGAAAGTTTTCATTTATCCATGATCATTCAACTTTGAAATTGTTTATGTTTACTTCTAGTTATAAATTGCAAACATTCGTGAATAAATCCACAAATATTTAAATTCATTACTCTAGTCATAAATCATAACTATTCGCGAATGATATCCTTGTTCATGCACGTGTCTCATTTGTAGCCATAATCTCATCACTTGATTAAATTCCTATTGCATTCCAACTTAAATGCTAACCAACCATTTTATAACCAAACACGGATGCACGCTGTAATCACCACAGATTCAATATCACTGATAACCTTGCCCGTAATTGAATTCCACTGACCAAATACTGTGAGCAACAATCCAATAATACCCCATTAAAACTGTGCCTTATTAACAGCATCGGGAGTACTCTGGAAATAAACCATGAGCGATAAACTAGGTCTTAAATCCAGTTGTGCCGAACACATCGAATTGGCGCCTTGATATAATCAGACCCGGTAATAAATAAATGCCTCAGAAATAGGGTCTCGAATGCCTCAAAACTTAGTAACAGCCCGTCTTCCACATAAAATGACCAAAATAACCCTGGATCCAATCCTGCAAAACAAATACCTCCATGACTTGATAGTGGTTAGCAAATGCACAGATGAGATGCTATGCGAAATGACTGACTAAATATAAGGGTAAAATTTGGGGTATTATAGTTGCCCCTATTTAAATAGCTACACCGGACGATTTGAGTGACAGAGACTCGAGGAATCGTGGTGGAGAGATTTAAATATAGATAACCGAAAATTTTGCCCTTATATGCGGCGATATGCAATGCTATGGACAAAGCGAGAACAGATTAATGCATGATGCGTATGATGGAATGATGAATTGCGAACATGCTGACGAACGCGACGACACAGGGACAGATACTACGGGAAGAACACACTGGGGAAAACGACGCGCTGGGACACAGTACAACCCTGGGGAATTCTAAAATGATGGTCAACTGGTGCGAACACGACCAATTGTCATTTTCAGAACAGGAACGAGATTCTCAAATGGAGATGGCACCTATGATACAGCCTCCACTGGGGAATCTAAAAGTAAAACTGGATCATGTACGACTGCAAGATCGATTACAGAATGTTGGAGCATTGAGCAAAGAATAACATCCAAGCTTGTGTAACCTATCCCTCGTGACAGGATCAAACGGACTTTTCGGGAATCCGTATCAAATATACAGGGTAAAGACCGGCTGTATGCCAAAATAAATGTACTTTAATGGGAGATGCCCTGATAAGCTTCTCGAGGGAGAACTGTCACTTATCGTAGGAAGGGACTTACATGCAAAAATGGATAAGCACTCAAATAAAGAGGCTGCTGCTTATCTGATATATAAATCTTCTCATATTTAAGGTCGGTGCCTGGAATACGATTCTGATTCTTCTTTTACTACAGGACAAGTGAACTTCTTCATACTTCAAGATCGTGCTCTCCTGAATATGAAAAGGGTAAACTGAACTTCCTCATACCTCAAGATCGTGCTCTCCTGAATATGATTCCGCTCCTTCTTTTACTAAAGGGTAAATGAACTTCCTCATTCTTCAAGATCGTGCTCTCCTGAATATGATTCCGCTCCTTCTTTTACTAAAGGGTAAATGAACTTCCTCATTCTTCAAGATCGTGCTCTCCTGAATATGATTCCGCTCAAACCTCCCCGTATTTCAAGATCGTGCTCTCTTGAATACGATTTGGTTCAAACTTCCCTATACTTCGAGACAACAGGGAAAATGGAAGCCCAACTGCTCCATGGAGATGGCCATTTGCTGCAAGTCATAACGAAGATAGGATCAGCTTCTTAGGTGAGAAATGTCGTATACCGATGTTGTAACATGTCGGATTGTAAAGTGTTGTACTGATAGATTTTCCAGGCATGAACTGGCGTGTATCTGTAAAGGATTGTGGTTGAAAGATAGTGCAAAATAAATGCACGTCCGGGTAAACTTCTCGGGCGAGAACGGTCGCTTATCTGTCATGGTATGGTGAAAATCTTTAGATGGTGCAAAATAAATGCACGCCTGGTTGGGCTCGACGACCGACAAGACTGAGATTGAATCTAGGATCGAGCTAGAAAGAAGACTAGTAATAAGACTCCGTCGAGGGAATGAACTCGAAGGGTAAATATCTTATCCTGGCGAGGAAAGATAGCTGAAGTAACCGTCATCCACGAGGATCGAGCTCTGTGGGGAAACTGGAAACACATATGTATTTTATGCTTAGGGCTGACAATCTATTTGGGGAAAGTGGACAATCCCAGTTACTTGGCGGTAACAACCAATGTTGGCGAGACACAGTGAACCTGTGAATGCTAATGCATATGTTAATGGGAATGTTAATGTGAATGTTTGTTAATGTCTATGTAGTTAAATATGCAGGATGTTATGAAATGAATATGTAATGAGTATGTGAAATGAATATATGAAGTAGGCATGTGATGCTGAAGAAACAGACTAGAGACGGGACAAGAGATGAAATAAACATCTCGACGGAGATACCCTGCGCTCTCTGCAACCAATACGTCAATCATGGGAAGGAATGGTAGGACCAAATCTGGTTTCAAAATTCTGAATTCTCTGGGGAGAAAGTAATTTGCTTGGGTGCACCGTATCACATCTTCTCATGGGGAGAGGAAAACCTGAGGGACACTTTCGAGTTACCCAAGAGAAGGTTGTCAGCTTATAGTCTCTCTGGGGACTGTGTCGGAGCGATGATTTAAAAGTGTTTCTGCAACAATGAGATTTTTCGAGGAGTGAAGAGATCCTTCCGAAATTTCCACTAGTCAAAGTAATTTCTTATTTTTCGATTGCGTTTTTGAAGAACAGTTTTAAAACTTTTCAAATGCACCTTTCATTTTCAAAATTTTAAGAATAAATGCATTTTGCATAACAATAGAAAACAAGAGTAATGCACCAAGGAATGTAAGTAACAAAATGGTATCTTTTATTAAAGGGTGGAAGCTTGCTGAAGGCACAGCTCCACAGATGATTATGTTTTGAAATTGGCAACATGGGAAAAGGTTACATTGAATCCAACGACACCTACTGACACTAATAACCAAGACTAATCCAGAATCTTGCTTCGGACGAGGATGAAAGAACTGAAAAATGGCTCTCATGTGGAAAGTGTGTTTGCGATGATCAGTGTTTTCTGATGCAATGAAATGCCTTTGTCCCTAACTTTTGCCTGGACCGCCCTTTCGGGTTTTCAATCCACCGGGACGCTCCTTTTTGCCTAAGCCGCCCTTTCGGGTTTTCAACTTAGCGAGCTTTTTATTATTATTTCTTTTTTTTTTCCAACCCTTACTTTTGCCTAAGTCGCCTTTTGCAGGTTTTTGACTTAGCAGGTTTTTAGGCATAATATTTTCGGACTGCATCAGAATTCTTGGGATGTGCCAGCTCTTCACCATCCATTGTTGTAAGTATCAGAGACCCTCCAGAGAAAACAGTCTTTACAACAAATGGGCCTTCATAATTGGGCATCCACTTTCCACGCATATCTTTATGCACTGGCAGGATCTTTTTGAGTACGAGCTCTCCTTGACGGAACTCACGGATACGAATCTTCTTATCAAACGCTCTTTTCATCCGTTTCTGATATAATTGCCCATGGCACATAGCGGTCATGCGTTTCTCGTCAATGAGATTCAACTGATCCAGTCTGTCTTGAACCCACTCAGCTTCTTCAAGTTCAGCTTCCATCAACACCCTTAAAGAAGGTATCTCTACTTCAATGGGGAGTACGGCGTCCATTCCATACACTAATGAGAAAGGTGTTGCCCCTGTCGAAGTTCGCACTGAGGTCCTGTATCCATGCAAAGCAAACGGTAACATCTCATGCCAATCTTTGTAAGTCACGACCATCTTTTGCAGGATTTTCTTGATATTCTTATTCGCAGCTTCAACGGCCCCATTCATTTTAGGACGGTACGGAGAAGAATTGTGATGAGTGATCTTGAAATTGTCACACAACTCTTTCATAGTCTTGTTATTCAGATTGGTGCCATTGTCAGTTATTATCAGACTTGGAATTCCATAACGGCAGATAATTTCTTTCCTGATGAAGCGGGCAACCACTTGCTTAGTCACGTTGGCGTAGGAGGCAGCCTCTACCCACTTGGTGAAATAATCAATAGCAACAAGGATAAAGCGATGACCATTAGAAGCCTTCGGCTCGATTGCTCCAATCATGTCAATGCCCCACATTGAGAACGGCCATGGTGAAGACAAAACATTCAACGGCGAGGGAGGTACATGCATTTTATCAGCGTAAATTTGGCACTTATGGCATTTTCTGGCGTATTGGATGCAGTCAGCTTCCATGGTTAACCAATAATATCCAGCCCTTAACATCTTCTTGGACATAGCATAACCATTGGCATGAGTTCCGAAGGTTCCCTCATGAATTTCCTGCAGTAACATGTCCGCTTCCCGTTTATCAACACATCTGAGCAGAACCATGTCGTGATTTCTCTTGTATAACACACCATTACTGATAAAGAATTTTGAAGCCAGTCTTCTCAATGTTTTCTTGTCTAGACCTGTAGCACCATCGGGATACTCTTGCTTGACGAGATAGTTCTTGATATCATGAAACCAAGGCTTTTCATCCACCTCAACTTCTTCGACCACCTGACAATAAGCGGGCTCAACTTTGCGTTCAATATGGATAAGAGGTGCTTCATTAACGAATTTAACTTTCCACATGGAGGCTAACATGGCTAAAGCATCAGCAACGTGGTTCTCAGATCTAGGAACATGCTCGAACTTTATCTCGTCGAAATACTTAATCAGCTCGACAATGTAGTCCTTGTAAGGGATTAACTTCTCGTTATTCGTTTCCCATTTGCCTTGTACTTGGTAAATAACCAAGGCTGAGTCACCACTTACTTTAAGAAGTTTGATCCGGAGGTGAATTGCCGCTTCGAGGCCAAGAATACACGCTTCATACTCTGCGACGTTATTAGTACACTCAAAGTCCAACCTTGCTGTAAACGGAGTGAATCCACCCTTTGGGTTCATCAGAACGGCGCCTATACCATGCCCATTGAAATTCGAGGAACCATCAAACATCATCTTCCACCAAAGACCTGGTTCTGGACCTTCGCTCGGATCTGGCTCTTCACAATCTCTCTTAATCAACAAAATATCCTCATCAGGAAAATCAAACTTAAGAGGTTCATAATCTTCAACTGGCTGATCTGCAAGATAATCTGATAAAATACTACCCTTAATTGCCTTCTGGGGTACATACTGGATGTCATATTCGGATAACAACATGTGCCAACGGGCTAGCCTCCGGTTTGAGCAGGCTTTTCAAAAATATACTTGATCGGATCCATTTTAGAAATCAACAATGTGGTATGACAGACCATGTATTGTCGGAGGCGCCTAGCGGCCCATGCCAACGCACAACAAGTTTTCTCCAATGGTGAGTATCTGTTTTCACAATCGGTAAACTTTTTGCTCAGATAATAAATCACATGTTCCTTTTTTCCAGTCTCATCATGTTGCCCAAGTACACAACCCATAGACTTCTCAAGAACAGTAAGGTACATAAACAACGGTCTTCCAGGTACGGGAGGAATCAGAATAGGGGGGTCTTGCAAATAACTCTTAATTTTCTCAAACGCTTTCCGACAATCAGGGTTCCACTCAACCGTCTGCCCCTTACAAAGCAGCTTGAATATCGGCTCACAAGTAGCGGTCATGTTAGAGATAAACCTGGAAATGTAGTTCAAACGCCCCAGAAAACCTCTAACTTGTGTCTCGGTTTGCGGAGCTGGCATATCTTGAATGGCTCGGACTTTGTCAGGATCTACCTCAATCCCTCGTTGGCTAACAATAAAACCAAGCAATTTTCCAGATCTGACACCGAAGGTACATTTAGCGGGATTCAACTTCAACTGATATTTCCTGAGTCGTTCAAACAACTTCACCAAATGGTCTAGATGTTCCTCTTCACTTTGAGACTTGGCTATCATATCGTCCACATACACCTCGATCTCCTTGTGCATCATATCATGAAAAAGAGTGGTCATAGCGTGTTGATAAGTTGCCCTGCGTTCTTCAAACCGAAGGGCATGACTTTGTAGCAAAAGGTCCCCCAAGGAGTAATGAAAGTAGTCTTCTCTCGATCATCGGGATCCATTTTGATCTGATTATAGCCAGAGAAACCATCCATAAATGAGAACAACGCAAAACTGGCTGTATTGCCTACAAGTGTATCAATATGTGGCAGAGGGAAGTCGTCTTTCGGACTTGCTTTGTTTAGATCCCTGTAATCCACACACATCCTAACTTTACCATCTTTCTTGGGCACTGGCACAATGTTGGCAACCCAATCTGGATATTTTGCAACTGCCAAGAAACCTGCATCTAACTGTTTTTTAACCTCGTCTCGAATCTTCAAAGCCATGTCGGGTCTCGTTCTTCGAAGCTTTTATTTGATAGGTGGACAATCTGGATTAAGTGGCAACTTGTGAACAACAATATCTGTGTCTAGACCAGGCATATCTTGATACGACCATGCAAACACATCAATATATTCTTTTAACAACTCAACCAGCTTCTGCTTAACCTCTGTCCCAAGCGTTGCACCAATCTTGACCTCTTTCTTGTTCTCATCTGTACTAAGATTAATTAAGTCCACCTGCTCTTTATGCGGTTGAAGCTCTGTGTACTCGTACTCAATCAATCTTGTCAGTTCAGCGGGTACTTCAAAATCTTCTTCACCCTCGTCTTCAACTTGATTGATGGGTGCATCCCAGTTAGGAGTGTCAATAAAGTCATTGGATCCAACAAGGTTTACGATGTCTCTGCATGATGGAAGGCTTACTTAATTAAAATGCTCAAAGATATGTAAGATAAGAAATGAAATGCTATTTTTTTGCTTTATTTTTGAAAAAGGTTACCAACTTCATTTTTTAAAGGTGAAAACGAAAAACGCAAATGAACCAAAATGGATTTGAACAAAATGCCTTTATTAATATCCTTTTAAAAATGAAAGGTGGCCCAACAAAAACGACCCTATAACCTTGGGCAGGGCTACGGCCTTTTATTTGAAAACGTAAATGAAAATGCTAAAAATTACTTTGACAATGGAAAAATAACAGGGATCTCTACGGCCTCCCAGTTGTTCAAAGTTGCATCACCCTTAAACACCAGGTTGCTCAAATCTTCATTTTCCTCACAGTCACTGACGGCATTGACTTGGAAACCTCCGCTGACGAATACCTCTTGGATAACCTTCGGACGCCCTTCGACAGTTGTGGCAGCTCCATTCTGAGTTGGTTTGTAACCCAACCCAAAGCGATCAGTCTTGTTCTTGACATCAATTACCTCTCCCCAATCTTCCGGAATACCCCTGTCAATCGTCGATTTGGTACTCTTCAAAGATGCAAAAGATGGATTACCCTGGCCCACTGTCTCTTCGACTTCTAGCAGAACAGCATTGGCGATCTCGAGTGCTTGAAAGGAGATTTCCAAAGCATCCTCATCGGCCTCGATGTAACGGAAAGAAGACAGGTTACTGACCATCAGATCCTCCTCACCGTGTATAATAACCAACTTTTCATCGATCGCGAACTTCATCTTTTGATGCAACGTTGAGGTTACTGCCCCAGCGGCATGAATCCACGACCTTCCAAGTAAGCAGCTATAATTGGGATTAATGTCCATGACTTGAAATGTGATATTAAAAACTTGCGGACCAATCAGGATAGGAAGCTCAACCTCCCCCATTACCGACCGGCGAGAACCATCGAAAGCCTTGACGATCAAAGGAGTAGGTTTCAACACAGACTCCTTGAAAACCAACTTATCAAGAACCCTCTTGGGTAGAACATTCAAAGAAGAACCGGTGTCCACTAGCACTCTTGCTAAATTGTCCTCCTGACATTTCACTGATATATGTAAGGCACGATTATGATTCGGACCCTCCTTTGGTAACTCTTCGTTGCTGAAACTGAGGGTGTTACATGCGGTCAAATTGGCAATCACACTATCAAACCGGCTGGTGCTGATATCTTGATCCACATGTGCTTGAGTCAAAACTTTCTGCAAGGCCATCCTATGAGCGGGTGAACTCATCAACAAAGATAGAATCGAAATCTTGGAAGGGGTCTGATGAAGTTGATCGATAACTTTATAGTCACTTTTCTTGATGATCCTCAAAAACTCAGCATCTTCATCACTCGTAACGACTCCCTTACCTTTGTCTTTGGCAGGCACTGGGATATTAGTGGTTTCTTTAGGTGGAACCTCATTGATACGGGGATTGTACACACGGCCACTGCGAGTCATCCTGCTTGCCTCTGCGATATTGGTCACAGTGTCCTTAACCTCTTCATTTGGAATAACCTTCCCAGACTCCTTGTCAATCATTGTCATGTCATATTTCCAAGGCACAACTTTAGGATCGCTGAAAGGAAACGGACTTGGTCTTCGAATAACTATAGGCTTAGGCTGATTCACCTCAGGGGTAGACGATTTTGGTGTATCGAACACGGGACTGGCAGAACCTGCCCTTGACAGATTAAACACCGGTACCTTACCCTTTGATTCAGGCTGATGGAAGACAGGCTCAATCACAGCGACTTCATCCCTCTTGGCTCGGCTTGTCACTTGTAAAACACCCTCGTCAATCAACCTCTGAACATCATTCTGAACCAACACACAACCCCTAATACTGGCTTCACAACTTACACATGCAGCATGGGACGTATCTACCAGATCGGCTTTAAACAGTTTCGAATGGAATATCTTAAGAGGAGTCTTAATCTGAACAACATCAAGGACATAACCTTCCTCAGAATCGGCACTGATGGCGTTAACACTTTCATGGTTGGGAAAAGGGTTCTTCTTAACATTCGGTTGAGGATCTTCAAACGACAAAATCTTCTTTTCCAATAAATCCCTGACGAGATTTTTGAGAGCATAACAGTTCTCCAGATCATGACCAGGCGCACCCTCATGAAATAAACAATGAGCAGCGGCGTTGTAATTGGAGGGTAGAGGATTAGGAGGCGGACCCAAAGCTCGAGTAGTGATTAGACCTTGCTTGACCAATGAGGGATACAACTCGGTGAAAGTCATTGGAATCGGCGGACAAGGTTTATACGTTCTCTTGTTCGGAACATTCTGGCGAGGAGCCGGACTCTTTTGCTGTTGAGGAGCAGGAGCGTTGGGCGCTTGTTGGTAGCTGACAGGAGGCGGATAAACAGGAGGTTGTTGCATAGGTTGATACATAGGAACCTGTTGATTGAAAGAAGGTGCAATAGCTGCCACATAGGGTTGTTGAGCATACTGAATCGGGTACCCTTGGGGTTGAGCATAACCTTGCGGATATTGATAAAATTGGTCTCTTCGTCTACCAGAGGATATAGCATTAGTCTCACCTTCTTTCTTCTTCTGAGAATTGTACGAAGGTTTCTTCGGCTGATCCTTCGAAACACCATGATTATTTGTCATTTTACCGCTTTTCATACCCAATTCAATCTTGACACCCACAACAACGATGTCAGAGAAATTTGAAGTCACACTACCCACCATTCTCTCGTAAAATTCTGGACGGACCGTGTCGACAAACCAATCAGCTAACTCTTTCTCGGTCAAAGGAGGTTCTACTTGCGAAGCAATCTCTCTCCACCTTTGAGCGTACTCTTTGAATGACTCAGAACTCTTTTGTGACATACTCAACAACTGTCTTCTGTCAGGAGCCAGATCCATATTGTACTTGTAGTGCTTGATGAAAGCGTCAGATAAATCTTGGAAACTCTTAACGCGAGACTGGTCCAAAGTTAAATACCACTTGGAAGAAGCACCCTTCAAACTATCTTGGAAGCAATGAATCATCAGTTTATCATTCTCAACATGGGCAGCCATTTTGCGATAGTACATGATCAGATGACTCTTAGGACAAGTGGCACCCTCATAGCGATCGAAGTTCGGAGTTTTGAACTTCGGGGGAATAACCAAACAAACGTCCCTTACAGCAGTCCCAAAAATTTGATCGCCCTCTACCTTTTTCAATCTCTGGGCGATAGTGTCTACTTCCTCACGAAGCTTGTCATGTTTCTCATAACCTTCAACATTCTCATCAAGATTATCAAAAACTGTCTCATTGAAATACGGTTGCGCACGGGTGTGTACAACAGGTGGTGCAAAGATAGGAGCCCCCCTAGAAACTTCAGAAAACAAAGGAACGGCTTGCTGAACAGGCTGATTAATCGGAACAGTGGCTTGAGGAGGCACAAAACCTGGAGCAAGACCATAAGGTGGGTCCCTTGCTACGGTCACATTCGGTGGAGGGTCCACAGTAACGCCAGTAATCTCAGAAACAACAGTGGGCTGGGTATCCATCTTAGCATTCATGACATGTAACAACTCCATCATACGCCCCATACCCCCTCGCAGGTCTTCAAGTTCATTTCTAAGGCGATCAATCTCTTTTGTCTGATCCTCCATTCTCTTCCGAGTTTGAGCTCTGGTGTTGTACTGGTGCCGAGGACTCAGGGTGACGAAACTGGAAGGCGAGAGAACCGAACATGAGAAAACGGAAGACACATGCAATGCAAGAAAGTATATGATGCGGTGATGCGAATGCAAATGAAGATTTCATGGAATTCAAACATTTACGAATGTCGTGGGGTACCAAAAAAAAAATTTTTTTTTTCTTGTTTTTTCATTTTTGTTTTTTATTTATAGTATCCCGTGATATAAATGATGTTTGAATTCCATGAAATACAATGCAATGGGATGCTTTATGGATGTCATGCACATGAATACACAAAACCCTAAGTTAAAAGTCATGAGTGGAGTTAAGGTCTACCCATCCCCAAAAGGAGTGTACTATAGGTTAGTTGTACCTGCCGAACAAGGTTCTAAAAAGTGCCCAAAGTCATCAGCCCATCTTTCGGATATTATCGACCTTCCGATTGACTCGGGGGTTAATAATATTCTCAAGAAAACCTCTTTTGAGTGTAGTATCGTGTAGCAACCATTGTAGGACTACTCCTACATAGTTCCCGCACTACGTCCTAAATAAGGCCGAGGTGGTGTAAAGGTACTACGGTTCCCAATATCACAGACTCCAATCGACCATGGAAAAAGTTTTCACGATTACTCGTTCAACCGAACCATTTTCGAAAAGGTCTCAACTGAGCGGTGATTCTCGAATCAGCTTGGTCGGGATTCAACTCCCTATAAGCCTCATCGAATATATCCCCATCCTATAATAATGTCACTAGTCCGGGCGTAGGACTTATCTCACAGCACAAGGAACAGTCCCATAATCAAAGCACAAATATATACATGTAAATGAATAATAACACAGATAGTAATAAATATGAACAAGTTAGGGATAACCCTCAAAAGTTTAGATTCCCCAGTGAAGTCGCCATTTTCTGTTGCGGTGGAAATAGGATCACAAACTATTAATGAGTTTGAATCGCAATTCAATTCACAACCGCTCTTTGATTTATCCGAAGGAAAAGGTCAAAAGAGGGAAAACCTATTTTGCATCGTAAACACAATGCGGGGAAAGATCTAGGGTTCGGGGGTTGGTTAAATTTAGGGAAGGTACTAGCACCCTAAACTTCTGTAGTACTCTACAGGAACCTTTTGTTCAGATGTTTACTATTTGCTTTATTATTCTTAAGGTATATGTACAAGGGATTAAAAGTGAGAAAGGAGACCTAAGGGGTTAATTCTAAGTTTACTCGGCAAGACATCGCATCTTGTGCCTACGTATCCTTACGGGAGTGGAATCAGAGTAATCGTAGTTCCCCTCAAAAGGGAGGTTAGAAACGTCTTGACTGTGGTCAAGGTCTCAAGGGGAATAAACGCATCTTAAGGACACGCTTACGCGGAGTGTAGAAACTCCAAATCTCTACGTTATAAATTGTTAAGTGCATTAGGGTTAGGTTAGGGATTCCGCGGCGGGAAACCCTAAAATGAGTGCGGCGACTCTTTGACCTAAAGCAAGGGGTAGTTTTGTAATTTTGCCTGCGGCGAGGCATTTGTGAAAATTAGGGTTTGTAGTTTGTAGTTTTGAGGGTTTGAAGTTGAGGACTATTGGCGCGGCGACCAAAAGTTAGACCTAATTCCTTCGGCAGTGTGTAGTGACAGATTAATAACGATGAAAGTGTGAGAAATTCTAAATCATACATCAGCAAAATTTTAAATGCGGAAACGTAAGCGCGATTATTAGGTTCGCGAGGTTACAATGGAGGGACAGTTACAATAATGTGATACAAATCAATTTTAAGAACGCAAATATAAGGAAATAACATAGTAAGCTGCACAGTGAACGAACTAGGTTAATATACAAAATTATGAAAACAGAAGCATGAAGCTAAGGGACCTCTTTTGTGGTTTTTTTATTTTTAGGAGAACTTTAAAACATGAATCTAAGCTTAATTGTTTAACTTGATAATAAATAAAAAAAAAGGGAAGATTTTAATTTTTTTAAAAAAAATATTTTCTCTTGGTTTTAAAAAAAATAATTGATTCTAATTATTAAAAAAATGTTTTAATTTTAATATTTTAAAATGTTTAATTTTAATATTTTAAAAATGTTTTTAATTTTAATATTTTAAAAAAATGTTTTTAATTTTACTATTAAAGAAATACCTTAAATATCTTTTTAAAAAATTTGATAATTTAATTAAAAAAGAAAAAGAAAGTAAAAAATAAAAGGGTTGGGCCGGTCATTACCTCCGGACCCAACCCGGTTGAGGAGTCATGAGAAACAAAACGTAAGTGTAGGGTTTCAGAACCCTAATGTCATTCGCGGCGCCGTTTACACTTCATTCAACTTCTCTCTCGCCGCGATTCTCTCCGATCTTCTTCATTCTTCTCATTAACCTGAAATAAAACATGAATATTGTAATGAAGATGTCCCCATGGCTTACATTTACGGTAAAACGGCCGATGATGAAGATATTCTGAGGCTGAGGCGGTTGATTGCCCGTCGTTTGGTTAAACGGCGCCGACGGTCTTTCGTGTGAACGAGTTGAAGTCTTGTGATGGTTTTGGTGGAAAACTTCTTCTTCTTCTGATGTCGCGGCCGTTAGGGTTTGCTCGCGATGGTGGTTTCGCCGTTCTGTCTCTAGGGTTTCGCGATTTTCGTTAGGGTTCTTTTTTACAGGTGAAATTGTTCCCCCTTTTTATAGTCTCTGACTCTCTCTTTTTGGGCCTTGGATTTGTGTTGGCTTTACATTACTCTTAATTTTTCGATCTGATTGAATCTTACTTCCCTTTTTAAGATTTGATTGGGAATTTTTGATACGATTCTGGGCCCATGATTTGTCTCTGATACGATTTGCTGCTGTGCTTTGATACCGATTCGAACTTTCCTTTTTGTTAACAGATGTGGTTTGGATTCGTTCACTTTATCTGATCCGATTTTGTTTGATCATGATACCCTGATTGGATTTTTGCAGATGTGGATTGGATTGCCTTTGGATTTCGTTTGATCTGTTTGATATCTGAATTGATTCGTTTTTGATTTCGAACTGATTTGTTTGATTTCATTTGGACATTGCTGATATCTGAACTGGTTTGGTTTTGATGGACTTGTTTCGTTCAGTTTGATTATCAGCTGGAATTCACTTATTTTTCCTCTTCTTTTTTCAGGATGGGTACTATGGCTTCGATCGCGTCAAACGCTGCCGAGGAAGGTATACGGCAATGATGACATTGTTCTGAGCCTTCGAGGGACATTCTTCGACGATGTCGCGGTTCAGAACAGGAGTTATGGGCTTGTTGTGACTCCCTGCTTTTTCTGCTATGGTTTTGTGAACTCATCGAACTGATGTGTTTGAACCTTTTCCACTATTTCTGATATGGTTTTGTGAACCTGTTTCAATTCTGAACTGATATGTTTGGATACGAGTTTTGTCTTGTGATAACCTAACCTGTTTCAATTTTTTTAACCTCAGGTCCGCTGCTTGTACCCAAATGCGAAGTTTGAACTCTCTATTTCTTGATTCTTAGGGTAATGATGCTCTGACTGAGCCCTTCGGAGAAGACACTATGATCTCATGTTTGTTGCTCGTGTTGTGAGCAGGATGGCATCTGGTTGTTGGTTTGTCATGGTGACTTGCCATTTTTGATTGCTCTTTCTGGTATGATTTTATGCTGTGATTTGGCGCTGTGATTTTGTGTGGTCGCTCACATTTTTCGTGACTTGCCATTGAAACTTGCCTTTTGATACATTGCTGGTGCCATTCAATGCAGCTTGGTTTGTATTTTTCTATTCTGTTTTGGACTTGGTTTTCATGAATTCAGAATTGATGCAGTTTTGGCACTTTCAGTTTGAGTTTCTCCTTACCTATGGCTGTTTTGTTTAGGCAACTTATGAATTGTTTTGGGTTTTGAGTTCTGAATTCTGAACCTGGTACTGATGCTGTTGTGGATTTTCAGGTGTTGGAAATTTCGGAAACAAAATGACTCAGACCTGCCGGCATCCGGGTCTGAATCCAGATTGACTATGTTGCCTTACTCTCGTATCAGTTTGGAAATCCAATCGCGGCAAAAACGAATCAGTCCCGCTTCTTTTATCACTTCTATCTCTCGGATGTCCCGTAATGATAAGAACAGGTGTTACCTGATCTGACGCCAACGGCGCGGATCGGTAACGGGGGTAGGACGCAGCTTCGGTTGTTCCACTCCCGGCACTCGATGATGACACTGTTCTGAGAGTGTCAAAAACAATTTCTAACATTTTTTATTCTGTTTGTTCTGTTTTGATGTGCAGGTGAATCGGGGATTCGTGGAGAAGCTCAAGAGACACCGCGAAGGACACTTAGAAGTCTTTAGGATTTAGGACTTTTTTAGAGTTAATGTAATTCCTTGTAACAGCAATTCAGAATGTGAAACAATTCAACTCCTTTTTGTATAATGATATCTTTATGAAATAAAAATTCCCGAAAGTTTTCATTTATCCATGATCATTCAACTTTGAAATTGTTTATGTTTACTTCTAGTTATAAATTGCAAACATTCGTGAATAAATCCACAAATATTTAAATTCATTACTCTAGTCATAAATCATAACTATTCGCGAATGATATCCTTGTTCATGCACGTGTCTCATTTGTAGCCATAATCTCATCACTTGATTAAATTCCTATTGCATTCCAACTTAAATGCTAACCAACCATTTTATAACCAAACACGGATGCACGCTGTAATCACCACAGATTCAATATCACTGATAACCTTGCCCGTAATTGAATTCCACTGACCAAATACTGTGAGCAACAATCCAATAATACCCCATTAAAACTGTGCCTTATTAACAGCATCGGGAGTACTCTGGAAATAAACCATGAGCGATAAACTAGGTCTTAAATCCAGTTGTGCCGAACACATCGAATTGGCGCCTTGATATAATCAGACCCGGTAATAAATAAATGCCTCAGAAATAGGGTCTCGAATGCCTCAAAACTTAGTAACAGCCCGTCTTCCACATAAAATGACCAAAATAACCCTGGATCCAATCCTGCAAAACAAATACCTCCATGACTTGATAGTGGTTAGCAAATGCACAGATGAGATGCTATGCGAAATGACTGACTAAATATAAGGGTAAAATTTGGGGTATTACAATTTGGGGTAAAATGAGCTGAAGCTTGGAGAAAAGAGAATAAGTTGATACTTATGTTGGATGGATTAAAAACCTGGAGAAGCAAGTTGATGCTTGTCATGGAGGATGATAGCCTTGAAAGGTGATTGAAGTCTGAAGACTGGATTGCTGTTAGAATAGCTGAAGCTTGGAATGGAAAAAGGGAGTTATTGATCTGCTTTCTTGTCTGTTTTCTTTTCTGTGCAACTGTATTGATGTGCCTTGTTTGACTTGCTTGATGCATTAGAATAAGTTCATATCTAGACTAACTTTAAGCTAGGAGCATGATTGCACTAGAGGTTGAGTTGCTCCCTCTGCTTGTATTGTTACTGTATGGCTTTGCTTGCGGGTATTCGGTAGAGCCCAGCTCCCTTGCCTATGTGGTTTGTGTTTTGCTTGATAGCATTTTATTTCTTCTGTATGATTGCAGTTACTCCTATTTTGCTTGATAGCATGTTATTTCCTCTATATGATTACAGTTATTCATATCTGGCTTGAGGTCGAGATGAGCTTGTAGAGGCTGACACCCCACACACATTTCCTCTCTCACTTGCATTGCATGCATTTTATTGTATATCTGTTTACTGTTTAAGCTGATGCTTTATCTGTTTCTGTTTATCATTGATATGATCCCCTAGGAATCTCACTTCCTTTGATAAGGAAGTGATGATTAGAACTTTAGGTTGAAACCTATGCATGATAACTTCTAGGAGTTCCCTGTTCAAACTTCAACTATAGGATGAATCCTTGGCATGACAACAGTAGGACTTGATAGTCTCCCCGTAGTTATCCCCATCTCTCTTCTCATCTCAAAACAAATTAAAATACAATAATAAAGGTTAACTGGTGTCGTACGCTACGAGCCTTAAGCTATCAGAGAAAGGGTTGTCGGATAGTTTCTTTTCGACAGCTTGGATGTTTAGTATGGCACCCTTTGGGTGACATGCGACGCATTCACTCTCAGGTCATAGTCTTTAGTGCGATTGAAATTACAAACACAATAAAAAAACAGTTCTTCTGTAAAAGACAGAAAACAAACTTCAAACCTTTTTGCCCCGTGGGCCCATAATTCAAAGCAAAGTTTTTCTAAAGAAAAGAGTGTCGTTAAACTTCAGCGCCACCGCAAACAGGCTTTGTCCCTAACTACTGGAACTGCTGTTTAACCCTACTCGATAAAACAGATGAATCTGAATTCCCGTAATTCGTATTATCCCGAACTACGTAAGCTCTGATCTCTCATACCTGTTGAGAGTACGTAGGCACAATACTGATGTATTGGCGAGCCACCTTCCCCGTAACCCGTCGTAGGTCGAACTACGTTGACTCTGATTTCTCATTCTCTGATGGGAATACGTAGGCATAAAGCGCGACGCTTTGCCGAGTCATTTTCTTTTATGTTTAAGCCAGCCTTGATAGGTTGATAGATAAACCAACTCGTCCAGTAAACACAACAAGCGTGGATCCCATCGAGTACGATGGACGTGAGGGGTGCTAATACCTTCCCATTGCGTAACCGACTCCCGAACCCAGACAATGGTTGTGATGACCTTGTCTTATACCTTTTTCGTCAGGTTTCTCCGATCGTTTCCTTTCCCGTTCTGAGGGATAAATAACGAAAGGTGGCGACTCTTCTGTTTTGCCGGCACTTTATTTTCGCGGAAGCGACAGCTGGTGACTCTGCTGGGGACTTGATAGTTTCCTGGGATCCAACGTCCCGTATGCGAGTCAGTTTGGGGATCCGACGTCCCCTGCGAGAGTCAATCCTAGTGCTTGTATGATTACTTGTTGGGTTGTGTTTACTTATCGCACTTTATTTCCCGCACTTTATTTTTCAGTATGATATGATTATCTATGCTGTTGTGGGGAGGGGAATTCTGATGAGTGAGAAGCCAGACCCAGGCTTGAGTGAACATAGCATTAGTTGTGGAAATTAGTGGGCGCGTGCTTGCTTGGCAGGCACTAGTGTCTCATGAAATCCACGCTCAGACGAGGTTCTCCCGGTTGACTTATTTTACAACCCTTTGGGTTGAGGGGGTTGTTGGTTTGGAGGATTGTCGACTCTGGGGACCGATCATTTAGGATTCAGCCGAGTGAGGCCGCTTCATGAGCTGGTGATGCCACACCTTCTGGGTATCGTATCACCCCTGTTGAATGTCTGTGACGCTGATGACCACATAGGATGCCGAACTTGAGTCAGTTTAGGTCCATACCTGTGAGCAGGGTTGGGTTTGTTGCAGGAAACCTTGACCTTCAGACTTCCTGGTTTTCTTGATAGTGAATCCGTTTTGTTGGTACCGGAGGTTCTCATCACCAGATATATGATTGTTCTTGACAGAGCAGGTTCTTGTTGGGATCAGAGGATCTCATCAGCATATGTGTATTTGTTCTTGACAGAGCAGGTTCTTGTTGGGATCAGAGGATCCCATCAGTATATGTGTATTTGTTCTTGACAGAGCAGGTTTTTGTTGGGATCAGAGGATCTCATCAGCAGATGTGTATTTGTTCTTGACAGAGCAGGTTTATGATTGGGATCAGAGGATCTCATCAGCAGATGTATGTTTGTTCTTGATAGAGGAGAGTTTTGGTCCTGTATCAGAGGTCCTTGATATCAGATGTTTATTCTTGACAGAGTAGAGTTGGTTTTGTGACAGAGGTCCTTATTATCAGATATGTGTTCGTTCTTGACAGAGCAGATTTGTGGTCCGATACCAGGGTTTTCTTCTTATCGGATATAGTGGTTGTTCTTGACAGAGCAGCCTCATGGTTTTGTTGATACAGAATCTCCACAGCACAGTGCCTTGATCTCCTGCTGCATGATTGCATTTTACATTGCTTTGCATATTCATTTGCATTTCATTAACGTGTGTCTGTGTTGCAGGTACCGTTTTCCCCGATCCAGGATTTCTTGCCTCCTATTGTATTGTTATGGGTTCTCTGAGGAAGACCGTGGCTTACAAGCTCCCTGCCCCTGATGTGGTTCAGCTGACTGGTTTGATTGCTTTAGCAGATGATTATGTGAGAGATGAGTTTAGAAAGTCTTACGGCAAATTGCTCAGTTTGGTTCGTAAACCTTCTGCGTTTGAGTTGAATGGGTTACACGCCCTGCTGCAGTTATACGATCCTCCGTTGAGATGCTTTACTTTCCAGGATTTTGTTCTCGCACCCACGTTAGAGGAGTATGCTGATTTGTTAGGTATGCCTATCAAGAGGCAGATGCCTTTTGTTCATATGGATGTTGAACCTAATCTGGCTAGTCTAGCTCCGTCACTTCATCTGGATGCCTCCGAGTTGGTATTGTCTAGTTGGAACAAGGTTCTCGGTTTCTCCTTGCAGTTCTTAGTGGGAAAGGCTCAGCAGTGCACCAAAGACGGATGTTGGGTCCTGTTCAACGCCATTCTCGCCCTGTGCATATATGGCATCATTCTGTTCCCCAATATGCCCGATTTTGTAGACTTCGACGCCTTCCGCATCTTTGCATCAAGGAATACAGTCCCTACCTTGATAGGAGATGTCTACCATTCCATCCACTACAAAAACGAGAACAGAAGGGGCAAGAATGTCTCGTGCTGTGTGCCCCTACTCTATAAATGGCTTGATAGTCATCTACCCAAGAGGGGTCCCTTTGCTTCGTCTGCAGCCACAACTGAGTGGTCCGAGCGTTTGATGAGTCTATCAGCGGGGGATATTGACTGGTTTGACAGAGATAGGTTGGGTGCCGAGATTATCTTCAGCTGCAGCGGGCTTCCGAACGTGCCTTTGATAGGCAGGAAAGGCTGTATAAACTATAATCCGTCTTTGCTGGTCCGACAGTTCGCGTATGCTTTGAGAGCTCCGCCGAAGGATGAAGAGGTGCAGGAATCTCTGTACCTCACTGGTCTTCTAGAGGGGGATGTGTTATCTAAGCTTCGGCGTGCTTGGAATGGTATCAGTAAGTGGGGAAAGCCTTTGCTGGGGAGAAGTAATAGTCAAGCCTACGCTCCGTACGTGATGTGGATCAGAGCCAGAGCAGATGCTATAGGGATGTCGTTTCTTCCTGCCAAGCCAGAAAGCCCTCTAGTGATTGAAGAGCCTACTACCGTGCCCATTCAGCTGCATAATCGGGTGCTAGCTGAGCGAGATGAATTGAAGAGGGAAAATGAATAACTCGAGAAAGAATTGGCTCAGCTCAGAAGCGAGAGAAACGAAGTTGTTCATTCCTTCAAGAGGCAGACAGAACTGGTGAACCAGTTGGGGACAGATTTGACTAAGCAGATAGCCGAGCGTGAACGCATGGGTCGAGACTTCAAAGCTGTCAATGATGTGCTAGCTACGAAGAAGCAGCACTTGGACGAAGCGTATCAGAGGATATCCAAGTTTAATCAGCACTGGAAGGCCACCCTAGCCAACAGGAAAGAGCGGGAGGATAAGCTGATGCAACAGATCTCCAAGCTGAAAGCCCAGGTAAAGGCTAGTGAGAAGAGGTTTGATGAAGAAACCGCTCGCAGATATGCCGCTGAAGGCCAACTCAACAAAGCTCTTGCTAACCTGAAGGAGCGCAAACTGATGTTTGAATCCAAAAAGCGGAAGTTAGAAGATTGTTTCGGCGAAGGAGCATGGGAAGATTCGGTCGAAGGTCTTCAATATACCATCATGCAGAGGGAGTTACTCGTCGAAGGGTTGCTCACTCGGCCTGATCGTCCAGAAACGAAGGGGTTGTTAGGAGAGTTTCGCGCCCGTGGCCGTGCTTGACTATTTGTATTCCTTTTGTTTGATCATTGTTGTATGCTGACCATCACCAGGCTTGTTGGTTGAGGTCACACTATTGAGTCATCTTGTATTCACTGACGTGGTGTACTGCCTTGATGGGCTTTCTTCATATATATGAGATGTTATTTCCATGACTGGACTCGGACTTCTTACTATCAGCACTGGCACTCAGGCACTAGGATCGGGGGAAATCTCCCTAACGCACAGACACACGTTTGCATTTGCATGAAGCATTTGCATAACGAGCACTTTGTCGTTTTTTCCTAACCCTTTTATGTTTTCAGGTTGTTTCAGGTTATTCCAAGATTGATCAGAGACCTATCCGCCGCTATCCGACCAGAGCAAATCAAACCTGAATCATGGAGCAAGTGCAAACTGATGTTCAGGAACTCCGCAAAAGAATGGATCGCTTCATGGAGCTCATGCAAGCGGTCCCCAATGGCCAGGATCAGCTCAGAACCTTGGTTCAGCCTCTGATTTCAAGGGTCGATAGCAATGGCGTACTCCATGGTGGGACCGTGCCTACCTCTCTTCCTGTTGAAACTCCTCATAATGGCGTCCCCGTGACCGGGGGGAATGGCAGTGCCAACAGCAATGTGATAGCTAACATGCTGTCGTACCTCGAAAAATACGATCCTCGCGATGGCCGCGGAAAATACTGTTCGAAACAGAGTCGCCATCGAACTTTATTCATTCCAAGGATGGAATAGGAAAATATCGATAAAACCTTTAAAGGGATAAGAACATGGTCATCGCAACCAATATTCTAGGTTCGGGAGTCGGTTACATGAAGGGAAGGTATTAGCACCCCTCATGTCCATTGTATTCAACGGGAACCTCTTGATCGATTCGAGAGTAAAGTTAACTACGCTTATTTGTTTTCTTCTAAGGTTTCTCCTATGGGGGGAATTGATGGTTATAGGATAGGGTGCTCGCCAAGGATTGGGGCCCTTGTGCCTACGTATCTTCACTTGTAAGAAGTGGAAAATCAAAGCATTCGTAGTTCATGGGACTACGGGAAAAGAGGGGGGATTGTGCTCGCCAAGATCATCGCAATCTTGTGCCTACGTATCTTACATTCAGAAGAGAATGAAGAATCAGAGCAGCCGTAGTTCGGCTAACTACGGTGAAAGGTTTGGAAATGAACGAGTGTTTAGGTCGCATACTAACTGCTAAACGTTGGCTTGTCTGATCGCTAGGGGAGGATGAAGCACGAGTTCATATGCGCGGAAGAAAGGACTAAACAATGTTCTTTGGTAAAAGGTATGGGAACCTAAAGGTGGGAAAGAAAGAAAAGAAAAGTGCTCGCTAGGATCATCACAATCCTATGCCTAAGTATTCTCATTGGGGAATGAGAAATCAGAGCAGCCGTAGTTCGGCTAACTATGGTAAAGAGGTTTGGTATGGGAACGAACGAGTGTTTAGGTCGCATTCTAACTGCTAAACGTTGGCTTGTCTGCTCGCTAGGGGAGGCTGAAACACGAGTTTGTTATGCGCGGAAGAATGGGCTAAACAATGTTCTTTAGAACAGGTATGTTTGAGTTGGAAATCGCGCGAGGGCGAGGAATTTAGGTTTATCGTATTGGATGTTTTGGTTAGAGGATATTTGAATAGGTTTAAGGTTTCGATCGCACGCGGGCGAGAAAAGAGGAGTTTAGTTAGGTAATTTGATGGAGAATGACGACTATTTGATAAACGAGACGTCAGCCTCGCAATCAACTAATCGGGATGTTATTGGAATGCTAGATCCCAACAACACCTTTTTCATTCAAATAATTACGAAATATGTTTGAGAAAGTTTCAAACGCACGAGGGCGAGAGAGGGGAGTTGGATTGAATATTTTGAGGGAGAATGACGACTACTCGATAAACGAGACGTCAGTCTCGCAATCGATTAATCGGAATATCATTGGAATGCTGGATCCCAATGATACCTTTTTCACTCAATTAATTGTGAAAGTGTATTTGAATGGACAATAACGATATTTGTCCAAATAGTTAGGGCACGTGTTTTACAGACGAAAGGTCGAGTAATCCACAACCTAAAGCGTACGCCCCAAGAATGGTTACTCAAGAATTCAAGGAGTGCGAGACTCCAAGAACTCAATTCTTTCGCAATTTTAATCAAGAAAACAGTTTTGAATTTGACGTATGGTTTAGAGACATACTAGGGTTTAGACTCGACCGTATGAAGGTGAGGAACGAGGTTAAAGAGGTTGTATATTTAGGAGGAATGATGACTACTCGATAAACGAGACGTCGGCCTCGTAATCAATTAGTCGGGATATCGTTGGAATGCTAGATCCCGACGACAATCTTTTTCATCCCATTAATTATAAAATAGTGTTTGTTGGACAGTGAGGGTACTTGTCCAAATAATTAAAGGAGGTATTTTAGAGATGAAAATTCGAACGACACGCCATTCAAGGCGTACGCCTCAATAGTAGTCACTCTCGAATTTGAGGAATGCGCGACTCCAGGAACTCGATTATTTCGTGATTTAATTAGAAAAATAATTTGAATGGATTAACGTACTCGGACTAGGCGCGCTAGGTATTTAAGAAAATAAGATCGAAAGGGTCACAACTCGAGGTGTGCACCTCGAGAGTGGTCGCTTAAAAATTCAAGGAAGGCGAGATCCAAGAATTTAATTGTTTTAAAATTTGTTTGAGAAAATTGTTTAATTTAATTAAGAAAAAAAGTTTTAATTTTCATATAAAATAAATTAATCAATTGCAAAGAGTTTAACTAATTGTTTTGAAGAAAAAGTTTAATATCTTAACTTAATTAATAAAGTATATTTTTAATACTTAAAATATTATTACAATTAATTGTCTTTTAGAAAAAAAAGTTTAATGTCTTTAAGAAGAAATGAGTTTTAAATAAAGTACATTTGTTGAAAAGTTTATTATTTAAAAAGTATTAATTTGATAATAATTTTAGAATATATATATATTTTTCATGAATAATTAGAATTTTTCTTATAAAAATATCTAATAAAATTTATTTTAAAAAAAAAATGCCTTTTGTAAATTTCAATAAATTTGAGTAAAAAAATAGTTTTGAAGAACGAAAGACGGAACAACCACAACTCAAGGCGTGCACCTCAAGAGCGGTTGTCCAAAAATTCAAGGAAGGCGAGATCCAAGAAACTCACTACTTTCGATAATTTAATTAGGAAAAAATCTTACAAAATCAATTTTAATAACCATTAAATACTAATTTTGTAGAAAAGAAAATCAATTTTTCTATAAAATAACCGTTAAATATTTTTAATTGTCTTTCTTGAAGACAAAACAACTAAACTATGTTTTAATAAGCTCACTTTCTCATGATAAAACCACAAGGCTAATGTAACTTAAAAAAAGAAAATATTAAAATGACTATCACAGCATGTGCCAATGTGCCAAAGTGGTTGTGGCATCCAATTATATTGTGTCAAAGTAGTATGAGGATCACATCTACCGTATCAAGTGCCTCGACGGATACTATGAAGTTGATTTGAAAAATAATTAAATTTATACTAGCTTGTTGTTAAGAAATCTAGCAACCAAGAAAAAAAGACACTACTTCAACCAAGATCTCATCAAAGCAATACTTAGTAACACGAAACAAGCTCGAAATCGGATTCCAGAGTCGAGTATTTATAGCTAAACATACAAGCAGCACCATTCATTCTCAAACACCAATTAATAATAGGAAGCATTATTTTTCAACATGTTAAAGATTCTGTTATGAATTTGAAACATATATCATAGTAAAACAAACTTATTCCAAGCTTAAACCAGTATTTTATACAGTAAAATCTCAAGCTAAATTGATGGAAATGTAATTGGATTTTAAGAACAAATCATACGCTTAAATTCACAATGACAGTAGCAGTAAGGTTGAAATTTGCAACTTAAATCCACTACAACATTCAGCAATAGCAGTACAAAGTTGAAAGCACGGCAGCATACAGTAAGTCATAATATTAATTCAGCCAGGCATGATTTTAGCTAAAGGCATAATACCAATCATCTACCAAATTCTACTACCAGTAAATTTGTAAATTAGAGGGTTACCGAAATCACTTCATTGTTACTGCGAAATACATGGCTGGTGTCTTGTGTTTGGTTTGTGACCTTGGGATTTTACTAGAAACTCCTGGCGAAGCGAGATGCAGTTGTGTAATCACCGAGTTGTTTGCTCAAAAACTGTTGTTGGTGAGTTATGCTTGTTGAAGTTGTTGTTACAGTTAACGCTATTGAACATGCTGAAGACCTGGAAAAAAAACTGAAGACAGAGAGAGTATATGTTTGGTAAGAAAGCTGTTGCATGACGTGGTCTGTCGTCAACAGAACCGAAGCGTGACATCGAAGGCTGTTGCTGTGTCTGTTTGAGAATGAAACAATGTTGTTGTTGTGATGTTGTTGACATGGACCGAGTCGGTTTTAACTTCCGAATCTCGAATCTATAACCTGCATACATCAAAGAAAACAGAAAAGAAAACGGCTCCGGTGTTTGTGGTACCGCCAGCAATTAATTGAAACCATACACACAAAATATGACATGAAAAAAATACCCAACTTCGGACCAGTATTGACAAATTAATCACGGCGGTAGGACAACCAACCATAACTTTACCAAATTACAAGGCTATAACGACATCGGTACACAAACGGTTGTGCAATAAGATATGCACAATACAAACAATCAAACAACAAGCAAAATCGAAATCTAACATTTACAAATTAAACCACACCGAATAGCAAGAGAATGGAAACAAACTTGTCCTGTCATAGCAGGCATTCCATGAGGTATAACAGCAAATAATAAACTGTGAACATAGAGTCAAACATAATTACAACCTACTGGCTACCTACTAACAACAACACATTTGTTCTAATCAAACTTTTGAAATCACAACCGACAAAACAGTAGCAACACACTATAATATCTACACATCTAAAAATCATATTTACCACCATTTAATTACAGTAAAATGAAACACAGTTAAACCGAATATCACATAGTATTCATTTTTGATTGCAAGGTATGAGAGAACAACAATTATAGAAGTCGGAAACAGGACGAAAGGGATATCGTCGTATTTGTGCGTATAAACCTTGTGCTGTTGTAATAGAAATCGATCAAAATGGTGAATGGAATTTTGTTGTTGGACCCGCTGAGATTGTTGTTGTGTACTCGGAACAAGGTCCCTGCAGTGAAATCACAACCATAACAGAGCAACAATCAAACCATGACATCAAGTTAATAACGTTAACAATGTCGAACTATCCTCTCTTAAGCCAAAGCATCCGAAGTATGAATCACAAGCTGCTACGTTGAGTTGTTTTTGTTTGTCATGATGCTCAAAAACCTGCAAATCAACAAAACAGTACAAGAAAAAATGCCCACTCCATTTCTGAAATGTCCAAGCAATGTTTGAAGTTGTTGCCATCAAATGTCAATGCCTCCAGTTGTGGTTGCGAAACTGTTGTGAGGTATGTGTAGCTTCGATGTTACTGAGCAACTTTGCCCTTTGTGCTGCTTCTATTGAGGGTGAAATCATGTTGCTCGACTCGTCACGATAGACTCAAAACATTCACAATGATAATTCATACCAACAACATTAAAACTTCTAAAATCGTAAGCTTGAATACACTAATTTAGCACATGATTGAGATCATAAAAGAAAGGCTCATATTCATAAGACAATCAACAAATCTAACAACATATTTTCACTACACACATACGGCATCAGAACTACCGGAAAACACAGAAACAAATATGGAATTGGCGCAAACAATTAAATATGAAACAAATTGGCAGAACTAACACAGTTTAACCATTCAAAGAACATATCATATGATTAATGACTTCTGCAGCCGAGGCATTTAGGGTAAGAAATTCGTTCTTCCCAAATAGACTGCTGATGGTAAACACATACAACAACTAATACAGGTGGAAAAAAAACAAATCCATTCAAAACCCCAATAATACCAAATCAACTTTGGTTCAGGTTTATTACCGTGACATTCAAAGCTTAGTGTGAATTAAACAATGGTATATTCACCTTCTTTGCAGTTGAACTGAACATAAATCACCTCCTCGGTTTGTCAGAGCAGACTTGGACGAATGATTTGACTTGCACACTTGTTTCTCGGAGTCACTAGTCTTCGCAAACCATCGCGACGGAATACCATTAAATCACCATTCTTCCACAGCTCGAGAATCTCTTTGGAAGGAAAAGCGTCCTCGAAATGGCCAACTCGGGAGTTTCCAACAGCAGCGGCCTATCATTTTGGTGTTCGTCGAACCGGCGTTGAATTTGGTGGAGGGAGAACGAAAGCGAAAAAAACAGAAACTGGGAGGAAGAAAAGAGGGATGGAGGAAAAGGAAAATGGAGGAGGAAGAGGAAAATGGAATGGATTTCGCATGAGGTAGAGAGCGAGGACGGTGGGAATGACGAGGGTGAGCGGCGCCGATTTGGGAGAGGGACGATGAACAGTCCGATTTAGGGTTTTTGTGGGGTTGAATTGGGGATAGTTAGGTTTGCCCTTCAAAATTAGGGGCGGCCATTATTTTTAGGGTTTTGTGAACAGTATCCTTAACTCTTAGGGTATGCTACCTTTTATATCCAACATCAACCGTGTCTTCTTATTTAAATCTTTTTTCTATTTTTCTTTAAATAATTTTGAATAATAAACTAAATTAATAAATATATTTTCCTATTTAATTTAATTCTAACTATTAATTACAATTTTAAATCTAAACTAAATAATTAAAATCTAATCTAATTTTTTTAAAATAAATCCTAATTAAATTCTAACTCTATTTTTTAATCTATATCTTTTTAAAATTAAAATTTCTAAATTATAATTAAGCTCTAAATTAAATCTATTTAATTAAAATTAAAAAAAATTAAATCCTAATTTCTAATTCAAAACTAATTAAAAAATAAAAAACATTATATTAACCTATCACGAGAAAAATGAAATTATATAAAAAAAAAGGTATATATATAGAAAACAAATGCCACGTGGCATACCCTTATTGGGCTAAAAAAGCGAAAATGCCTGTTTTTGCTGAAAAATACGCTACGCTGTATAAGCGAGGTAAATTAAAAACAAATTCGGGCAAATGAGAATTTTGAAAAAGGTAGGACAAATTTGGGGTATGACACATGGGACTCAATGGCAATACGACGGGCGTCGGTAATGGGAGTCTTGAAGCTAATGTCAATGTCGGGCTGGGCAACGGCAATGCAGGTGTTGGGAATCTGTTCGGGCCTCAGCCATGGTTTGAAGACCGTCAAGACGATGTGTTCTCTCAGAGAGGTGCTGAAGGGGAGCTGACTGCTGAAGCACGGCTAAGGTTCAAGGCACTCGAGGATAAGATGGGGAACATCGAGAACCAGAACACCCTGGGTGTTGATGTGTCCAAGTTGGGACTGATTGCTGATTTCAAGGTGCCTCCCAAGTTCATGGTACCTGACTTTGAAAAGTACAAGGGCACCACTTGCCCTCGCGTCCACCTGAGATCATATTATAGAAAAATGTCAGCTCATTCTGATGACGAGAAGTTGCTGATGCACTTCTTTCAGGACAGTCTGTCCGGACCCTCCCTCGAATGGTACATGAGTCTGGAACCTACCAGTGTGCGCACATGGAAGGACCTTGCTGAAGCATTTGTGCACCACTACCAATACAATAGCGACTTGGCCCCGAACCGAGTCCAACTGCAGAATCTGTCGCAAAGGAACAACGAAGGGTTCAAGGAATACGCCCAGCGGTGGCATGAGTTGGCAGTTAGGGTTCAGCCGCCGATGGTTGAACGTGAGCTTGTGCAGATGTTCGTAGCCACCCTCCCAGGGGTTTATTATGAGAAATTGGTCAGCGGTATGTCCGGAACCTTCTCAGATCTCATTATCACGGGTGAGCACATTGAAAATGGGATCAAACTCGGGAAAATTCAAAGTGATTCATCCTCAGCCGGAGGAGGAGGAAAGAAACCTTATAGTGGCAAAAGACGGGAAGGAGAAACGAGCGTCGTGACCAATGCTCGAATGAAAGGTAAAGGCCCTCACCAACAGGTGGCCAGCATAACTATCCCGGCAGTTCAACAGCCACAGCAGCAGCAGCAGCAACCGAATCAGCCAGGGTACAGAAAGTATCAGAATCGTGCACCTCTGTCGAGCCGTCACCTCGAGACACCGCCCATGTCGTACGCGCAACTGTTACAGACTTTGCTTCAGCTACAGTTGATCCAGAAGAGAACTCTGGCTCCCTTGACAGGGGCACCTCCACCAGGTTATGACGTGAATGCAACTTGTGAGTTTCACTCAGGGGCACCAGGCCACACAATAGAAAACTGCAAAGCCTTCAAGCATAAGGTGCAGGACATGATGGACGCTAAGATCATCAACTTCTCGGATAATGTGCCAAACGTCACGAAGAACCCTATGCCGAATCATAGGGGAGGTTGAGTAAACGCCATTATTGAAGACGAAAGTTTGGATTTGTTGACTGACGTCAGAGATCTGAAGACACCACTTAGCTTCGTTAAAGCTAAGCTGATGAAAAGAGGTTTCTTTCCAGGTTGCGGAGAGCTGTGTATGGGTTGTGCGACAAGTCCTGATGGATGTGAACAGTTGATAGAGGGGTTTCAAAGTCTGATGACTGAAGGGATCTTACAGTTTAGCCGGAGGGCCGAATGTGGATCGGGAGAGGTAATGCTGAAGCAAGATGATGAGGTTGCCACCATCACCATCCCTCGCCAGACGATAACTATTTCTGCACCCAGACCGCCCACGATTACCATCACCAAAGCTGAGCCAATACCGTTCGAAAGCACCAATGCCGTACAATGGCATTATGGGGCTGAAGTCTACTGCAACGGACAAAGGTTGGAACTAGAACCGTTTGGGTCGTCTGTGGAGAACCTAGCGGGCGTTAGCGAAATCACTCGCAGCGGAAGAGTGTTTGCACCACCTGAGGTCGTGGCGGACAAAGCGGACAGAGCTGATGCAACTGATAAAGGTAAAAGTAAGGTCGTTGAAGAGATCCCCCGTGGGGTGGAAAAAGACTTACTTGTTAAAGACGCCGAGGAATTTATGACGTAGATTAAAAAGAGTGGCTACAAGATTGTGGATCATCTCCATCAGACACCCTCGAAGATTTCCATCCTGAATTTGTTGCTGTGTTCTGAAGCACACCGCAACACACTGCTGAAGGTGTTGAACGCCGCATATGTACCGCAGGAAATATCGGTAAACCAGCTGGAAGAGGTCGTAGCCCACGTGAATGCTGGAAATGGGTTAGGGTTCACTAACCTAGAGCTGACGCCGAAGGGAAGGAACCACAATAATGCCCTGCACATCTCGATAGAGTGCAGAGGAACGATTATGTCGCACGTGTTGGTGGACACGGGGTCGTCACTCAATGTTCTTCCAAAGAAGGCATTAATGAAGTTAGATACTCGCGGAGTGATTTGCACACCCAGTGATCTGGTTGTGAAAGCCTTCGATGGAACCAAACGCCATGTTTTCGGGGAGGTAACGTTGCCAATCCAGGTCGGGCCGGAAACATTCGACACGGTCTTTTACATTATGGACATCATGCCTGCCTACAGCTGTCTCTTGGGCCGGCCATGGATCCATTCTGCTGGTGCCGTGACCTCCACGTTGCACCAAAAACTCAAGTACGCCGTCGGAGGTAGCATCGTGACCGTATGTGGCGAGGAAGACATAATTGTGAGCCATTTGTCGTCCTTCAAGTATGTCGAGATGGATGGGGAAATCCACGAAACCCTATGCCAAGCGTTCGAAGCTGTTAAAGTCAAGGACGTAGCACCTGTAGTCACTGAAAAGCCAGAGATGACTCTCTCTTCCTTCAAGGAAGCCCGGGCCGTTGTCCAAGCCGGATCTACCCTAGGCTGGGGGCGAATTTTAGAGATACCTAACAAGCAAGACAAATTTGGGTTGGGATACTCTCTTGGAGATGAAGCCTCCTCTTCTAGCAGTGCGTCGCGAGGTAAAGGGCCGATCCAGTTTACCAGTGGCGGGGTGATATTTGAAAGCGTCAACGCGGTGTCTAAAGACAGCGGAGATAGCGACTGTGACTTAGACTCTAGGATCCAGCCAAGCAAGCCAGGCGAGAGCCTCAACAATTGGTCCGTCAAGGACATCATCCAGATGACAAGCGAAGAGTGATGATTTACTTTTTCCAATCATTGTACAACCCTATGTCCTACCCGGGGCATAGCGGTTTTATTGTCAGGGCCCTGTTTGATTATGTACATGCATTTTACCAATAAATCAAAAGGCGTTTTTCGTCGTATTCAAATATTGTGATCTCTGTTATTCCTGTTTTATATTTGTTTTGAAAAACAATAAAATGGAAATGAGGTTTGTGCTAACCTGCATATCCTTGTTTTAAGCTTAACCCTTGTTATTGTAGGATCCACATAGCAGATGACATCGACTCTGGACCTTCTACGACTCACTTCAACTTCGATTGCCCGATCTATTAAGCCGAAGAAGAGATTGATGAAGACGAAGACCTTCCGGAAGAGTTGGCCCGCTTGTTGAAACAAGAAGAGAAAGTTATTCTGCCTCATGAAGAGGAGATCGAGATTGTGAATCTGGGTTCTGAAGAACTCGTCAGGAACGTCAGGATAGGGGCTGCATTGCATAGTGATGTCAAGCAGAGATTGGTCGAGATGCTAAGAGAGTATAGTGACGTCTTTGCTTGGTCATATGAAGATATGCCCGGACTTGACACGGACATCGTGGTCCACCACTTGCCACTGCGAGAAGATTGTCCTCCCGTTAAGCAGAAGCTTAGGAGGACGAGACCAGATATGGCCGTTAAGATCAAAGAAGAAGTGTAGAAACAGCTTGATGCTGGCTTCTTAGCGGTCACTACTTACCCTCCGTGGGTCGCCAACATAGTACCTGTACCGAAGAAGGACGGTAAGGTATGAATGTGCGTCGATTATCGGGATTTGAATAGGGCGAGCCCTAAAGATGATTTCCCGCTGCCTCTTATTGATGTGTTGGTTGACAATACAACTCAGTTCTCCGTGTTTTCGTTCATGGATGGCTTCTCCGGCTACAATCAGATTAAGATGGTGCCAGAGGACATGGAGAAAACTACGTTTATCACACCTTGGGGAACATTTTGCTATAAGGTAATTCCTTTCGGTCTGAAGAACACAGGGGCCACTTACCAACGAGCAATGGTTACTTTGTTTCATGACATGATTCATCATCAGATTGAAGTCTATGTTGATGACATGATTGCGAAGTCCCAAACGGAGGAAGGACATCTAGTCGATTTGCTGAAGCTTTTTTAAAGGCTTAGGAAGTTCAGGTTGAGGCTAAATCCTAACAAGTGTACTTTCGGAGTACGGTCCGGAAAGTTACTGGGGTTTATCGTGAGCGAGAGAGGCATCGAGGTTGATCCTGCGAAGATTAAAGCCATACAAGAAATTCCAGTGCCAAAAACCGAAAAAGAAGTTCGTGGTTTCCTGGGCAGAATAAACTACATTGCAAGGTTTATTTCTCAGCTCACGGCCACGTGTGAACCGATGTTCAAACTGTTAAAGAAAGACCAGGCGATTATCTGGAACGAAGATTGCCAGAAGGCATTCGATAAGATAAAACAGTATCTACAGGAACCTCCGATCTTGATACCCCCAGTGGCTGGACGGCCTCTAATCATGTACTTGACAAATCTTGAGGGTAGTATGAGGTGTGTTCTCGGTCAGCATGACGAGACGGGCAGGAAGGAGCATGCCATTTATTACTTGAGTAAAAAGTTCACAGACTGTGAATCTCGTTACTCGATGCTGGAGAAAACGTGTTGTGCACTAGCCTGGGCTGCCATACGTTTACGACAGTACATGCTCAACCACACCACCATGCTAATTTCGAAGATGGATCCGATCAAGTACGTCTTCGAGAAGCAAGCGCTTTCGGGCAGGATTGCCAGATGGCCAATGGTGTTGACTGAATATGACATTCAATACGTTTCCCAGAAGGCCATCAAGGGCAGCATATTGTCTGATTACCTTGCCGAACAGCCGATCGAGGATTATCAGCCGATGAAGTTTGAATTCCCTGATGAGGATATCATGTTTCTCAAAGCGAAAGATTGCGACAAACCGTTGCCCGACGAGGGGCCAGACAGGAAGTCCCAGTGGAAATTGATATTTGACGGGGCGGTTAATTCTTACGGAAGTGGCATTGGGGAAATCATCACAACTCCCCACGGATCCCACATCCCGTTCACTGCGAGACTGACGTTTCCGGTCACCAATAACGAAGCGGAGTACGAAGCATGCATCATGGGTCTAGAAGAAGCAATTGATTTGAGAATCAAGAACTTAGATGTATATGGTGACTCAGCGCTTGTGATCAACCAGATTAAAGGGGAGTGGGAGACTCGTCAATCTAATTTTGTGTCGTACATGAACTATGCCAGAAGGCTGCTTCCGTTCTTTGATCGAGTGGAACTCCATCATGTGCCCAGAGCTGAAAACCAGATGGCTGATGCCTTAGCCACGTTGGCTTCAAAGTATAAAGTCAATTTCTGGAATGAAGCTCCAAGAATTGTCCTTTCTCGTCTTGATAGACCAGCATTCCTCTTTGCGATCGAGGAAGCCTCTGACGGCAAGCCATGGTTCCATGATATCCAGACTTTCCTTATGACTAAGGAGTATCCTGCGGGAGCGTCAACCAAGGATAAGAAGACTCTGAGGAGGCTGTCTGGAAATTTTTATCTCAATCCTGATGGAGTGTTGTATAAAAGAAACCACGATCTCGTGCTACTCAGATGTGTAGATGAGAAAGAAGCGAGTATGCTCATGGAAGAAGTCCATGAAGGCACATTTGGTACGTACACCGGCGGGCATGCTATGACGAGAAAGATCCTGAGAGCAGGATATTACTGGCTGACGATGGAATCGGATTGCTTTAAATTCGCGAAGAGGTGTCATAAATGCCAGATTTATGCTGATAAGATTCACGTGCCGCTGTGCCCGTTAAATGTCATGTCCTCTCCGTGGTCGTTCTCCACGTGGGGCATCGACATGATAGGCAAGATCGAGCCCACTGCATCTAACGGTCATCGCTTCATTCTAGTAGATATCGACTACTTCACCAAGTGGGTGGAGGCAGCCTCATACGCTAATGTGACCAAGCAGGTGGTGGCTAAATTCATAAAGAGGGACATCATCTATCGTTACGGAATTCCCGAGCGAATCATTACTGATAATGGTTCGAATCTGAATAACAAGATGATGAAGGAGCTGTGCCAGAGTTTCAAGATTGAACACCATAACTCATCTCCTTACCGGCCGAAGATGAATGGCGCCGTTGAAGCGGCCAATAAGAACATCAAGAAGATTGTTCAGAAGATGGTTGTGACCTATAAGGATTGGCACGAGATGTTGCCATTTGCACTGCACGATTATCGTACAACGGTACGTACGTCAACCGGGGCAACTCCTTTCTCACTGGTGTACGGTATGGAAGTTGTCCTGCCGTTAGAAGTAGAGATCCCTTCTTTGCGAGTTTTGGTTGACGTGAAACTCGACGAGGCAGAATGGATTAAGAACCGACTAAACCAACTCAGCCTGATGGACGAGAAGAGGTTAGCATCGATTGCGCATGGTCGTCTGTACCAAAGCCGAATGAAGAAAGCTTATAATAAGAAGGTGCGCCCTAGAAGCTTTCAGACGGGTGATCTCGTCCTGAAGAAGATTCTTCCTCCACACTCTGATCACTAGGGCAAGTGGACTCCCAATTACGAAGGTCCGTACGTCGTCAGCAAGGTCTTCTCGGGAGGAGCTTTGTTGTTATCCACGATGGATGGTGAAGATTTTGCATCCCCGGTGAACGCGGACGCATTTAAAAAATACTTTGCTTAAAAACGACCCGCTGGAAAGAAAAAGATTATCCAGGCAAAAAGGGGGCATCCCGGCGAACCATAAAAAAGGAAAAGGTTCGGGCAAAAATTAGAGATATAAATCGAAAAGAATGTACACCCGCATAGTCGAAAACCCGGAAGGGAGACTTTGGCAAAAAGGGGTATCCCGGTGAATCGAAAACCCGGAAGGGTGATTCAGGCAAAAGTTAGGGATTTGGAAAAGCAAATGACTGCGTTCCGCGTCTGGACTTTCATTGTTTAGTGGTTCGGAAGACCTGAGGGTCGTTTATCTGAATCAATCTCTTCTGAAGCTGAAGCCTCGGAGAAGTATCGAAATCGAGTGGGTCATAGAGGGATCAACTCATGGTGTTCGTCTACGCCTCGTTGCCGACATGTGTATATACTGATGTATATTTATGTTTTATTTTTGCGCGGCTTCCTCATTCCAGGAGCTTGCATCTGTTGTAAAACATTTTTACCCATTCAGGGGTTCGTTATCAATAAAATGTATACTATTCAACAATTCTGTTTGTTTGTTTAGCATCTATCTGTTTTGTTTGCGAAAAAATGCCAATGTTTTTGGTAAAATGCGCATACATAAACTTACTAGCCTAGGCCACTGATTGTTGAAACAATGAATTACTTAAACATCGTCACAAGATGATAACCTTGATAGGTCCCTTTGAGAAGGGTGTCTTGTCTGTTTGTTTGTGTTGATGTAGGTGTAGCACATACCAGGCAGTACGCCGTGCGCGTCCCCAAGCATGATGATTCCCTCTTCTCCAGCAAAGATTCAACAGCCTCTCCCCGCAGAGTCTGAGCGTGAGATCGTAAAGCATTGATATGTTCCCCCCAGGCAGAGAAGATTCTCTCCCCAATCAGATGTATCCTGAAGGAGCGGCATCTCCCCAACTGAGTCAGGCGCCGAAGCGTGTGTTCATCCCCCAGCACCGGGTCACAAGTGCAGGTCTCGTAGGAGACTATTCACTGAAGTGTGCAGCAATTAATAGTTCCAGACTGAAGTCTCCGGCAGAATTGAAATTCCCCACAGAGTCGTACTCTCCCTAGCAAGCAGGATGATTCCTTCTTCCCCAGCCGAGTTTGCAGTTCCCCAAGAGAGCCGAGTCCTTGGAAAGCAGTTCGGGCCATGATTGGTTATCCCCAGTAGAATATTGAATAGCTGACGCTGTATTTCCCTACCGGAGTTGTTATCTCCAGAAAGCTTTGCCGCGAAGGCCGCATAGTTTGTTTCTGCGATTGACATCGCTTTCCTCAGCAGGTCTGAGTTCTCGTAGAGCTCTACTCCCCTGCAACAGTCAATTGATGTTTGCTTCCCCCTGCGGTGTCCGATTGAGATTGGCGTGACCTCCTTGACAGGAGGATTCTCCCTTCAGCATTTATTTTGCTGACGAGATCGCAGCATTTTGCATGATTGCATAGCATTTATCATAAACGCGTAGCAGTTCCACCATGTGGAGCATTACGTCATTGTCAGAGCATATGCATATGAAATAGGAGCTAGGTCGTTACCGTTCTTGTTTTGCAGGTGTTCCTCCGCAAAGCCGCTTGCTCAAGATGATTCTTGGATTCCCCCAGCAGAACGGTTTGATCAAGATGATTCTGGAATTCTCCCCAGCAAAGTCGTTTGCCCAAGATGTTTCTTGAATTCTCTAGCAAAGGTGCTCGTTTAAGATGATTCTTAAAATCCCTAGTGAAGTCGCCAGAGTTGGTTGCTCAAGTTGCCGCTTGGAGTCCCCGGCAGAGTGTTTGCTCAGGATGATTCCTGAAATCTCCAGCAGAGTTATTAGTCTAGGATGATTCTTGAAGTCCCCACGAAGTTATTTGTTCAAGATGATTCTTGATTTCCTCAGCAGAGATGATTCACCCAGAATGATTTCTGGATCCCCGAAGCAGAGTTACTTGATAATTCTCCAGAATCCCCAGTGGAGATGTGTCATCCCCTGCAGGTTTCTGAACAGTGAAGTTGAAACTTCCCTCGAAGACTTGATGATTGAAATCCAACCGTATTGACGAAGCAGTTCTCCCGACTGATGCGGAGTGCCTGATGGCAGAAGTTTGGATATCCCCAATTGGTTCATGATTGACCGAGAATGCTATTCCCGTCTTACTGACGAAGCCCGGCTGATGCCCGAAAATTTCTTTGAATTCCTGATGGCATGATTAACCTGATTATGGATCTGATGAGTCCCGAGGAATCCTGATGCCTGATGGCACGATCGACCATGTATCACTGGTTACCATGTGACCCATTCCCCAGCTAGTTGTCGTGCAGCTAATATTTCAGTTTCCGAAGATTTGTTCCCATCAGAGTACCGTGAACTTGTGCAGTTGGAAAATTTCCGGGTTTGTTGGTATTCAACCATCTCGCACCTTGATTGTGTGAGAGTCGTTCGATTCTCACCCAGTCAGGTCCAAGCCGCTTGAATAGGGGTAGCTGTTGCACCCCTAAATTTGCCCAACATTTCTTTACCTAGCTTGTGTTTCATTTCATTCACATTAGCATTATCATTTGCATTTCATTGACATGTATGTAGGAGATCAAGAGGTATGACTACCAATCAAGGGCTACATAAGACTATGAAGCTAGCCAAGAAGGTTGTTCAAGTGTTCAGGGGTTGATATCCTTGTCAGAGAAGTCAAAAGATCCTCAGAGAGAATGGTTGAAACCAAGAGTGTAGGTCTCCTAACTTGAGAGTTGTGGCCAGACCTCAGATGATTCTGAAGCCAGGAATATGGACTTGAATCCTTGAGAGGGCTTATGATATGTCTTGAAAGCCATCATGAAGCCTAGACAGGTCATTGTGCAGGATTAAGAGGCCTCAGCCATGAGTGGTGTAATTAGGGTTTGACTGGGTCAACCCTAGGTCAACTGATGATTTGAGGAAGGTTGAGACCTAATCCAAGAGCCATGTGATCATGGATTGATGCATTGAGATGCTATAAGGATGATTCCAAGGTCAACTCATCATTATTGAAGAGTTTGAGAAGTTTCAAGCTAGGGTTTCTAGGGCTTGACAGTGTAAAATCCCCTAGTTTGACCCCTATCTCTAGGGAAATTTAGCTTAAGATGTGATTGTCATCTCATCTTGCCCCCAACATGAATGTTGTAGATCTTGTTCTTAGCTTTAATTTGAGTACTATAAGTCATTGATAGGATTTGTAGAACTCAAGTTATGACTTTGACAAGTTACAGGTCATCTGAGGTATGTGAACCTGGGGGCTTCAAAGTTACCCAACTTGCATCAAACTTTTGCCCAAGAAGGATGATTCCTATGGACTTTTGGTCAAAATTAATGTTGTTCCTTATCCTCTTAGCTTTCTAGAGAGTACTAGAAGTCCTTCATAGGATTTGTAGAACTCAAGTTATGGCTTTGACAAGTCAAGGGCATTTTGGTCATTTGGAGATTACAGGTCATTTCAAGTATAAGGCCATAACTCCCATTTCCAAGCTTCAAATGGAAAAATTTTCAACATAAAACTTGTTCAAAATGATGTTTTAAGGCTAGTAATGAGGTCATGAGATGTTGGAAAGGCTTGTAGCTCAAAGTTGCAAAAATGACCTAAAATAAGGGTATAAGTTAAATGAATCAAAGTTGGAAATTGATATTTTCAACCTACACATCCAAACCATGGCATGTAATATATCATTTTGACTCTAAAAAACATTCTAAGAACATTGGTTTAGCCACATTTTTGATTTGATGTCTAATTTGTGGACTTGCTTTGAAAAGTAGTTGCTTGCATATTAAGTAACATTTGCAAAACACATGAGAGATCCATACACAAGCTGCCAAGGCCTTGTAACACCTCTAATATCTCACTTGGGGAGATTTTGGGATCATAACAAGCTTCTGCAACAAGGGAAACATAACTGGGGTGAGTATGGCATGAGATGAGATTTTGGATGATATGAGAAGTTCAACATCTCCTTGGATGAATCCAGAAGGATCTAGAGAGGTCCAACATGTTCTATATATTGAGTAGATGAGGTTCAGATGAGAGGTTAGTGAGAATTGATTTAAAGAAGAGATTTTGCAACTTCACTTTGGTCATTGCAAATTGAAATCGATTTCTGCATTCTACACCATCTTCTTCCTTTCTTTTGATTTCAACAACTTCAATGGAGGATACTGAATGATTCCAGATCAATTCCATAGCCAAAGCCTTGAAGGATCGTGTTCTTGCAATTGAATTTCAGCACCTGCAAGTCATTATCGAGTTTGGAGTTCCAGGCGTTTTCCATCAATTCTCTTGCATACAGAAGCAAGAACTTGATGCATTGAATGATTTTGGAGCTGTAGAAGGGTTGAAGTGAAGGTTTGCTGCATCTGTTACTCAAGAATTCACAGGTTGGTAACTTTCATTCCTCACCTTAATTTAAGAAGAATTAGGTTAATTTGTTAGGTTAGATTGATAGTATGTGGTTTGGAGATCGTTTCTGGAAACTTAAAGAAGATTTCGTGATGATCATTGAGGTGACACAATTTCTGTTTGGATCAAGAACATGCTGGATATTGAGAGATAATATGAGTATTATAGCAAGAATTGATCAGTGTAACATGGTGAACATTTTGAACCTTTCAATTTGGAGAATGGTGACAATTGAGGTCTGAGCATAATTTTGATTCTTGATCGTGTTTTAAGTTAGAGGTTGATTCAATGAATTCTGAGGCTAGGGTTAGACTCAGGGAGATATTTAGAGTGATTTAGGGCTTTAGATCATGGATTTTGATGTAGATTTGAGGGAGCCCGAGTGAGGAGGAGGTTGAGGTTTGAGCTCTGTTTCAATGGCGTTCTCCCTCCATTTTTGGTTCAAACGAAGAAGATGATGTTAGCACCATTGGATCAGCATGAAGACTTTGACTGGAGGAGTCATCCAATGGCCATGTTTTAATTTCAGTTTGTGATAGATCTGAGGAAATGAAACGCGGCGTTTCATTTAAGTAGTGTTCTGGGCTTAATGAAATAACCACTATTCACACCCCCCTGAAGGCCCAATCCATTATTTGAACTGATTCTGGTTACTACTTGCACCGTGCATTTGTCTATTTTTGTTTGATTTTCATTATTTTTTTCATTTTGTTCATGGTTCTTGAAAAAACCATAATAAATTGAAAATTAATCCAATTAATCCCATTCTTTTTGCATTTTACTCATGATTGAGTCTAGTAGTTTTAGATAAAAAAATTTTTTGATTTCATGTATTTCTGATTTTATGGGAATTTTTATATTTTAATTGATATTAAAATGGTTATGTTTGATGCGTAATTTTGTGGAATTTTGTGTGATCATGTGGTGATGATGTTGATCCTAATTTTTTGTGTATGATTAGCTTAGACATTTATGCTCCCATAGAATTTTTTTCACATTTTTGTGATGAAAATAGGTGTGCTTTCTAAATTGAGATTTAGGTGTTTCCTTTTAGGGTTTAGGTTTAGTACCTTATGATGTAGAATTTATTTCTAGGTCTAATTTGATGGTTTGATCTCTGGAATTAATATGGTAGAGTCATGATTGACCTAAGTTCCCCTAGTTAATTTTGTAGGATTTTACAATTGGTTTTAGTATTTTAGTTAGGACTAACTTTAGTACTAGGTTTTAGGTGATCCTAACTTGCTAACTCAACTAGTTTAACTTCTTTAGCTCCCTTAGATTAGGATTTTGCTCTGTTTGCCTTTGGTTGAGATTGAAGACAAGTTAAAGACAAGGTGAGGCTGCTTGAAGTTGCTTGGAGCTTGGATTTGTTTGTGCCTGAAGGTGTCTGATGAAGATTTAGGAGATAGGAGACATAGGGAGAGCCTTAGAACTGGAATGACTTCTTTCACAAATATGGAAAGCATCTGGTGCTTCCATTCCTCCCAATGAATAAAAGTCCTTCTAAGATATTCACATCCCTCCTTTGGAGGGATGAGTGGCTTTATCTGGGAAGTAGAACTTTGAGGGAACCAGTCTCTCATAATGGTGAACCCTTACAGGCTTCCCTTGGTTGTCAGTAAGTTGTTTATCATTTCCACTCATCCTGTTAAATCAGTTGTCTTCTGGTTTGAGTATCTTGAAAGATGTTGGGCTTGAGTTTGAAGATGAGGACTTCATTGAAGAGTGTGGAAGAGGATGATTCCTTGAGCATTACCATTGCAGCTGAAGCTTGAAGAGAAGAGAAAGTTGATACTTGAAGATTCAATTGAGATTGGGTGAAGAGCTGAGGCTTAAAGATTGAAGGATGAAGTTGACACCACCATGTGATTGAAGACTACTTTGAGCAGCTGAAGCTTGTAGGAGAAGAAGACCAAGTTGATACTGGTGAAGCAAAGAGGGCTGAAGCTTGAGGACTAAGTTGATACTTATGCAGAGGATTCAATTGAGATTGAGTGTAGAGCTGAAGCTAAGGAATAAAGGGTGAGTTGACACTTACACTGATGCTTGGAGAGCCTGAAGGAATCAAGTTGATACTTGCAGTTAGGAGTGAAGCCTGAAGGTAGAATTGACTGAGGAGCTGAAGCTTGGAGAAGAGAGAATAAGTTGATACTTATGTTGGATGGATTAAAACCCTGGAGAAGCAAGTTGATGCTTGTCATGGAGGATGATAGCCTTGAAAGGTGATTGAAGTCTGAAGACTGGATTGCTGTTAGAATAGCTGAAGCTTGGAATGGAAAAAGGGAGTTGTTGATCTGTTTTCTTGTCTGTTTTCTTTTCTGTGAAACTGTATTGATGTGCCTTGTTTGACTTGCTTGATGCATTAGAATAAGTTCATATCTAGACTAACTTTAGGCTAGGAGCATGATTGCACTAGAGGTTGAGTTGCTCCCTCTCCTTGTATTGTTACTGTATGGCTTTGCTTGCGGGTATTCGGTAGAGCCCAGCTCCCTTGCCTATGTGGTTTGTGTTTTGCTTAATAGCATTTTATTTCTTCTGTATGATTGCAGTTACTCCTATTTTGCTTGATAGCATGTTATTTCCTCTATATGATTACAGTTATTCATATCTGGCTTGAGGTCGAGATGAGCTTGTAGAGGCTGACACCCCACACACATTTCCTCTCTCACTTGCATTGCATGCATTTTATTGTATATCTGTTTACTGTTTAAGCTGATGCTTTATCTGTTTCTGTTTATCATTGATATGATCCCCTAGGAATCTCACTTCCTTTGATAAGGAAGTGATGATTAGAACTTTAGGTTGAAACCTATGCATGATAACTTCTAGGAGTTCCCTGTTCAAACATCAACTATAGGATGAATCCTTGGCATGACAACAGTAGGACTTGATAGTCTCCCCGTAGTTGTCCCCATCTATCTTATCATCTCAAAACAAATTAAAATACAGTAATAAAGGTTAACTGATGTCGTACGCTACGAGCCTTAAGCTATCGGAGAAAGGGTTGTCGAAGAGTTTCTTTTCGACAGCTTGGATGTTTAGTATGGCACCGTTTGGGTGACATGCGACACATTCACTCTCAGGTCATAGTCTTTAGTGCGATTGAAATTACAAACACAATAAAAAAAATAGTTCTTTCGTAAAAGACAGAAAACAAACTTCAAACCTTTTTGCCCCGTGTGCCCATAATTCAAAGGAATGTTTTTCTGAAGAAAAGAGTGTCGTTAAACTTCAGCGCCACCGCAAACAGGCTTTGTCCCTAACTGCTGGAACTACTGTTTAACCCTACTCGATAAAACAGATGAATCTGAATTCCCGTAATCCGTATTATCCCGAACTACGTAAGCTCTGATCTCTCATACCTGTTGAGAGTACGTAGGCACAATACTGATGTATTGGTGAGCCACATTCCCCGTAACCCGTCGTAGGTCAAACTACGTTGACTCTGATTTCTCATTCTCTAATGGGAATACGTAGGCATAAAGCGCGACGCTTTGCCGAGTCATTTTCTTTTATGTTTAAGCCAGCCTTGATAGGTAGATAGATAAACCAACTCGTCCAGTAAACACAACAAGCGCGGATCCCATCGAGTACGATGGACGTGAGGGGTGCTAATACCTTCCCCTTGCGTAACCGACTCCCGAACCCAGACAATGGTTGCGATGACCTTGTCTTATACCTTTTTCGTCAGGTTTCTCCGATCGTTTCCTTTCCCGTTCTGAGGGATAAATAACGAAAGGTGGCGACTCTTCTATTTTGCCGGCACCTTATTTTCGCGGAAGCGACAACTGGCGAATCTGCTAGGGACTTGATAGTTTCCTAGGATCCAACGTCACGTATGCGAGTCAGTTTGGGGATCCGACGTCCCCTGCGAGAGTCAGTCCTAGCGCTTGTATGATTACTTGTTGGGTTGTGTTTACTTATCGCACTTTATTTCCTGCACTTTATTTTTCAGTATGATATGATTATCTATGCTGTTGTGGGGAGGGGCATTCTAATGAGTGAGAAGCCAGACCCAGGCTTGAGTGAACATAGCATTAGTTGTGGAAATTAGTGGGCGCGTGCTTGCTTGGCAGGCACTAGTGTCTCATGAAATCCACGCTCAGACAAGGTTCTCCCGGTTGACTTCTTTTTCAACCCTTTGGGTTGAGGGGGTTGTTGGTTTAGAGGATTGTCGACTCTAGGGACCGATCATTTGGGATTCAGCCGAGTGAGGTCGCTTCATGAGCTGGTGATGCCACACCTTCTAGGTATCGTATCACCCCTCTTGAATGTCTGTGACGCTGATGACCGCATAGGATGCCGAACTTGAGTCAGTTTAGGTCCATACCTGTGAGCAGGGTTGGGTTTGTTGCAGGAAACCTTGACCTTCAGACTTCCTGGTTTTCTTGATAGTGAATCAGTTTTGTTGGTACTGGAGGTTCTCATCACCAGATATATGATTGTTCTTGACAGAGCAGGTTCTTGTTGGGATCAGAGGATCTCATCAGCATATGTGTATTTGTTCTTGATAGAGCAGGTTCTTGTTGGGATCAGAGGATCGCATCAGCATATGTGTATTTGTTCTTGACAGAGCAGGTTTTTGTTGGGATCAGAGGATCTCATCAGCAGATGTGTATTTGTTCTTGACAGAGCAGGTTTATGATTGGGATCAGAGGATCTCATCAGCAGATGTATGTTTGTTCTTGATATAGCAGAGTTTTGGTCCTGTATCAGAGGTCCTTGATATCAGATGTTTGTTCTTGACAGAGCAGAGTTGGTCTTGTGACAGAGGTCCTTATTATCAGATATGTGTTCGTTCTTGACAGAGCAGATTTGTGGTCCGATACCAGGGTTTTCTTCTTATCAGATATAGTGGTTGTTCTTGACAGAGCAGCCTCATGGTTTTGTTGATACAGAATCTCCACAACACAGTGCCTTGATCTCCTGCTGCATGATTGCATTTTACATTGCTTTGCATATTCATTTGCATTTCATTAACGTGTGTCTGTGTTGCAGGTACCGTTTTCCCCGATCCAGGATTTCTTGCCTCCTATTGTATTGTTATGGGTTCTCTGAGGAAGACCATGGCTTACAAGCTCCCTACCCCTGATGTGGTTCAGCTGACTGGTTTGATTGCTTTAGCAGATGATTCTGTGAGAGATGAGTTCAGAAAGTCTTACGGCAAATTGCTCAGTTTGGTTCGTAAACCTTCTGCGTTTGAGTTGAATGGGTTGCACGCCCTGCTGCAGTTCTACGATCCTCCGTTGAGATGCTTTACTTTCCAGGATTTTGTTCTCGCACCCACGTTAGAGGAGTATGCTGATTTGTTAGGTATGCTTATCAAGAGGCAGATGCCTTTTGTTCATATGGATGCTGAACCTGATCTGGCTAGTCTAGCTCCGTCACTTCATCTGGATGCCTCCGAGTTGGTATTGTCTAGTTGGAACAAGGTACCCGGTTTCTCATTGCAGTTCTTAGTGGGAAAGGCTCAGCAGTGCGCCAAAGACGGATGTTGGGTCGTGTTCAACGCCATTCTCGCCCTGTGCATATATGGCATCATTCTGTTCCCCAATATGTCCGATTTTATAGACTTCAACATCTTTGCATCAGGGAATCCAGTCCCTACCTTGATAGGAGATGTCTACCATTCCATCCACTACAAAAACGAGAACAGAAGGGGCAAAAATGTCTCGTGTTGTGTGCCCCTACTCTATAAATGGCTTGATAGTCATCTACCCACGAGGGGTCCCTTTGCTTCGTCTGCAGCCACAGCTGAGTGGTCCGAGCGATTGATGAGTCTATCAGCGGGGGATATTGACTGGTTTGACAGAGATAGGTTGGGTACCGAGATTATCTTCAGCTGCAGCGGGCTTCAGAACGTGCCTTTGATAGGCAGGAAAGGCTGTATAAACTATAATCCGTCTTTGCTGGTCCGACAGTTCGCGTATGCTTTGAGAGCTCCGCCGAAGGATGAAGAGGTGCAGGAATCTCTGTACCTCATTGGTCTTCTAGAGGGGGATGTGTTATCTAAGCTTCGGCGCGCTTGGAATGGTATTAGTAAGCGGGGAAAGCCTTTGCTGGGGAGAAGTAATAGTCAAGCCTACGCTCCGTACGTGACGTGGATCAGAGCCAGAGCAGATGCTATAGGGATGTCGTTTCTTCCTGCCAAGCCAGAAAGCCCTCCAGTGATTGAAGAGCCTACTACCGTGCCCATTCAGCTGCATAATCGGGTGCTAGCTGAGCAAGATAAATTGAAGAGGGCAAATGAAGAACTGGAGAAAGAATTGGCTCAGCTCAGAAGCGAGAGAAACGAAGCCGTTCATTCCTTCAAGAGGCAGACAGAACTGGTGAACCAGTTGGGGACAGATTTGACTAAGCAGATAGCCGAGCGTGAACGCATGGGTCGAGACTTCAAAGCTGTCAATGATGTGCTAGCTACGAAGAAGCAGCACTTGGACGAAGCGTATCGGAGGATATCCAAGTTCAATCAGCACTGGAAGGCCACCCTAGCCAACAGGAAAGAGCGGGAGGATAAGCTGATGCAACAGATCTCCAAGCTGAAAGCCCAGGTAAAGGCTATTGAGAAGAGGTTTGATGAAGAAACCGCTTGCAGATATGCCGCTGAAGGCCAGTTCAACAAAGCTCTTGCTAACCTGAAGGAGCGCAAACTGACGTTTGAATCCAAAAAGCGGAAGTTAGAAGATTGTTTCGGCAAAGGAGCATGGGAAGATTCGGTCAAAGGTCTTCAATATACCATCATGCAGAGGGAGTTACTCGTCGAAGGGTTGCTCACTCGGCCTGATCGTCCAGAAACGAAGGGGTTGTTAGGAGAGTTTCGCGCCCGTGGCCGTGCTTGACTATTTGTATTCCTTTTGTTTGATCATTGTTGTTTGCTGACCATCACCAGGCTTGTTGGTTGAGGTCATGCTATTGAGTCATCTTGTATTCACTGATGTGGTGTACTGCCTTGATGGGCTTTCTTCATATATATGAGATGTTATTTCCATGACTGGACTCGGACTTCTTACTATCAGCACTGGCACTCAGGCACTAGGATCGGGGGAAATCTCCCTAACGCACAAACACACGTTTGCATTTGCATGAAGCATTTGCATAACGAGCACTTTGTCGTTTTTTCCTAACCCTTTTGTGTTTTCAGGTTGTTTCAGGTTATTCCAGGATTGATCAGAGACCTATCCACATCTATCCGACCAGAGCAAATCAAACCAGAATCATGGAGCAAGTGCAAACTGATGTTCAGGAACTCCGCGAAAGAATGGATCGCTTCATGGAGCTCATGCAAGCGGTCGCCAATGGCTAGGATCAGCTCAGAACCCTGGTTCAGCCTCTGATTTCAAGGGTCGATAGCAATGGTGTACTCCATGGTGGGACCGTGCCTACCCCTCCGCCTGTTGAAACTCCTCAGAATGGCGTCCCCGTGACCGGGGGGAATGGCAGTGCTAACGGCAATGTGATAGCTAACATGGGACTCAATGGCAATACGACGGGCGTCGGTAATGGGAGTCTTGAAGCTAATGTCAATGTCGGGCTGGGCAACGGCAATGCAGGTGTTGGGAATCTGTTCGGGCCTCAACCATGGTTAGAAGACCGTCAAGACGATGTGTTCTCTCAGAGAGGTGCTGAAGGGGAGCTGACTGCTGAAGCACGGCTAAGGTTCAAGGCACTCGAGGATAAGATGAGGAACATCGAGAACCAGAACACCCTGGGTGTTGATGTGTCCAAGTTGGGACTGATTGCTGATTTCAAGGTGCCTCCCAAGTTCATGGTACCTGACTTTGAAAAGTACAAGGGCACCACTTGCCCCCGCGTCCACCTGAGATCATATTATAGAAAAATGTCAGCTTATTCTGATGACGAGAAGTTGTTGATGCACTTCTTTCAGGACAGTCTGTCCGGACCCTCCGTCGAATGGTACATGAGTCTGGAACCTACCAGTGTGCGCACATGGAAGGACCTTGCTGAAGCATTTGTGCACCACTACCAATACAATAGCGACTTGGCCCCGAACCGAGTCCAACTGCAGAATCTGTCGCAAAGGAACAACGAAGGGTTCAAGGAATACGCCCAGCGGTGGCATGAGTTGGCAGTTAGGGTTCAGCCGCCGATGGTTGAACGTGAGCTTGTGCAGATGTTCGTAGCCACCCTCCCAGGGGTTTATTATGAGAAATTCGTCAGCGGTATGTCCGGAACCTTCTCAGATCTCATTATCACGGGTGAGCACATTGAAAATGGGATCAAACTCGGGAAAATTCAAGGTGATTCATCCTCAGCCGGAAGAGGAGGAAAGAAACCTTATAGTGGCAAAAGACGGGAAGGAGAAACGAGCGTCGTGACCAACGCTCGAAGGAAGGGTAAAGGCCCTCACAAACAGGTGGCCAGCATAACTATCCCGGCAGTTCAACAGCCACAGTAGCAGCAGCAGCAACCGAATCAGCCAGGGTACAGAAAGTATCAGAATCGGGCATCTCTGTCGAGCCGTCACCTCAAGACACCGCCCATGTCGTACGCGCAACTGTTACAGACTTTGCTTCAGCTAAAGTTGATCCAGAAGAGAACTCTGGCTCCCTTGACAGGGGCACCTCCTCCAGGTTATGACGCGAATGCAACTTGTGAGTTTCACTCAGGGGCACCAGGCCACACAATAGAAAACTGCAAAGCCTTCAAGCATAAGGTGCACGACATGGTGGACGCTAAGATCATCAACTTCTCGGATAATGTGTCAAACGTCACGAAGAACCCTATGCCGAATCATAGGGGAGGTGGAGTAAACGCCATTATTGAAGACGAAAGTTTGGATTTGTTGACTGACGTCAAAGATCCGAAGACACCACTTAGCTTCGTTAAAGCTAAGCTGATGAAAAGAGGTTTCTTTCCAGGTTGTGGAGAGCTGTGTATGGGCTGTGCGACAAGTCCTGATGGATGTGAACAGTTGATAGAGAGGATTCAAAGTCTGATGACTGAAGGGATCTTACAGTTTAGCCGGAGGGCCGAATGTGGATCGGGAGAGGTAATGCTGAAGCAAGATGATGAGGTTGCCACCATCACCATCCTTCGCCAGACGATAACTATTTCTGCGCCCAGACCGCCCATGATTACCATCACCAAAGCTGGGCCAATACCGTTCGAAAGCACCAACGCCGTACCATGGCATTATAGGGCTGAAGTCTACTGCAACGGACAAAGGTTGGAACTAGAACCGTTTGGGTCGTCTGTGGAGAACCTAGCGGGCGTTAGTGGAATTAATCGCAGCGGAAGAGTGTTTGCACCACCTGAGGTCGTGGCGGACAAAGCGGACAGAGATGATGCAACTGATAAAGGTAAAAGTAAGGTCGTTGAAGAGATCCCCCGTGGGGTGGAAAAAGACTTACTTGTTAAAGACGCCGAGGAATTTATGAGGTTGATTAAAAAGAGTGACTACAAGATTGTGGATCATCTCCATCAGACACCCTCGAAGGTTTCCATCCTGAATTTGTTGCTGTGTTCTGAAGCACACCGCAACGCACTGCTGAAGGTGTTGAACGCCGCATATGTACCGCAGGAAATATCGGTAAACCAGCTGGAAAAGGTTGTAGCCCACGTGAATGCTGGAAATGGGTTAGGCTTCACTAACCTAGAGCTGACGCCGAAGGGAAGGAACCACAATAACGCCCTGCACATCTTGATAGAGTGCAGAGGAACGATTATGTCGCACGTGTTGGTGGACACGGGGTCGTCACTCAATGTTCTTCCAAAGAAGGCATTAATGAAGTTAGATACTCGCGAAGTGATTTGCACACCCAGTGATCTGGTTGTGAAAGCGTTCGATGGAACCAAACGCCATGTTTTCGGGGAGGTAACGTTGCCAATCCAGGTCGGGCCGGAAACATTCGACGCGGTCTTTTACATTATGGACATCATGCCTACCTACAGCTGTCTCTTGGGCCAGCCATGGATCCATTCTGCTCGTGCCGTGACCTCCACGTTGCACCAGAAACTTAAGTACGCCGTCAGAGGTAGCATCGTGGCCGTATGTGGCGAGGAAGACATAATGGTGAGCCATTTGTCGTCCTTCAAGTATGTCGAGATGGATGGGGAAATCCACGAAACCCTATGCCAAGCGTTCGAAGTTGTTAAAGTCAAGGACGTAGCACCTGTAGTCACTGAAAAGCCAGAGATGACTCTCTCTTCCTTCAAGGAAGCCCGGGCCGTTGTCCAAGCCGGATCTACCCCAGGCTGGGGGCGAATTTTGGAGATACCTAACAAGCAAGACAAATTTGGGTTGGGATACTCTCTTGGAGATGAAGCCTCCTCTTCTAGCAGTGTGTCGCGAGGTAAAGGGCCGATCCAGTTTACCAGTGGCGGCGTGATATTTGAAAGCGTCAACGCGGTGTCTAAAGACAGCGGAGATAGCGACTGTGACTTAGACTCTAGGATCCAGCCAAGCAAGCCAGGCGAGAGCCTCAACAATTGGTCCATCAAGGACATCATCCAGATGACAAGCGAAGAGTAATGATTTACTTTTTCCAATCATTGTACAACCCTATGTCCTACCCGGGGCATAGCGGTTTTATTGTCAGGGCCCTGTTTGATTATGTACATGCATTTTACCAATAAATCAAAAGGCGTTTTTCGTCGTATTCAAATATTGTGATCTCTGTTATTCCTGTTTTATATTTGTTTTGAAAAACAATAAAATGGAAATGAGGTTTGTGCTAACCTGCATATCCTTGTTTTAAGCTTAACCCTTGTTATTGCAGGATCCACATAGCAGATGACATCGACTCTGGACCTTCTATGGCTCACTTCGACTTCGATTGCCCGATCTATCAAGCCGAAGAAGAGATTGATGAAGACGAAGACCTTCCGGAAGAGTTGGCCCGCTTGTTGAAACAAGAAGAGAAAGTTATTCTGCCTCATGAAGAGGAGATCGTGATTGTAAATCTGGGTTCTGAAGAACTCGTCAGGAACGTCAGGATAGGGGCTGCATTGCAGAGTGATGTCAAGCAGAGATTGGTCGAGATGCTAAGAGAGTATAGTGACGTCTTTGCTTGGTCATACGAAGATATGCCCGGACTTGACACGGACATCGTGGTCCACCACTTGCCACTGCGAAAAGATTGTCCTCCCATTAAGCAGAAGCTTAGGAGGACGAGACCAAATATGGCCGTTAAGATCAAAGAAGAAGTGCAGAAACAGCTTGATGCTGGCTTCTTAGCGGTCACTACCTACCCTCCGTGGGTCGCCAACATAGTACCTGTATCGAAGAAGGACGGTAAGGTATGAATGTGCGTCGATTATCGGGATTTGAATAGGGCGAGCCCTAAAGATGATTTCCTGCTGCCTCATATTGATGTGTTGGTTGACAATACAGCTCAGTTCTCCGTGTTTTCGTTCATGGATGGCTTCTCCGGCTACAATCAGATTAAGATGGCGCCGGAGGACATGGAGGAAACTACATTTATCACACCTTGGGGAACATTTTGCTATAAGCTAATGCCTTTCGATCTGAAGAACGCAGGGGCCACTTACCAACAAGCAATGGTTACTTTGTTTCATGACATGATTCATCATGAGATTGAAGTCTATGTTGATGACATGATTGCGAAGTCCTAAACGGAGGAAGAACATCTAGTCAATTTGCTGAAGCTTTTTGAAAGGCTTAGGAAGTTCAGGTTGAGGCTGAATCCTAACAAGTGTACTTTCGGAGTACGGTCCGGAAAGTTACTGGGGTTTATCGTGAGCGAGAGAGGCATCGAGGTTGATCCTGCGAAGATTAAAGCGATACAAGAAATGCCAGTGCCAAAAACCGAAAAAGAAGTTCGTGGTTTCCTGGGAAGAATAAACTACATTGCAAGGTTTATTTCTCAGCTCACGGCCACGTGTGAACCGATGTTCAAACTGTTAAAGAAAGACCAGGCGATTATCTGGAACAAAGATTTCCAGAAGGCATTCGATAAGATAAAACAGTATCTACAGGAACCTACGATCTTGATACCCCCAGTGGCTGGACAGCCTCTAATCATGTACTTGACAGTTCTTGAGGGTAGTATGGGGTGTGTTCTCGGTCAGCACGACGAGACGGGCAGGAAGGAGCATGTCATTTATTACTTGAGTAAAAAGTTCACAGACTGTGAATCTCGTTACTCGATGCTGGAGAAAATGTGTTGTGCACTAGCCTGGGCTGCCAAACGTTTACGACAGTACATGCTCAACCACACCACCATGCTAATTTTGAAGATGGATCCGATCAAGTACGTCTTCGAGAAGCAAGCGCTTTCGGGCAGGATTGCCATATGGCAAATGGTGTTGACGGAATATGACATTCAGTATGTTTCCCAGAAGGCCATCAAGGGCAGCGTATCGTCTGATTACCTTACCGAACAGCCGATCGAGGATTACAACCGATGAAGTTTGAATTCCCTGATGAGGATATCATGTTTCTCAAAGCGAAAGATTGCGACGAACCGTTGCCCGACGAGGGGCCAGACAGGAAGTCCCAGTGGAAATTGATATTTGACGGGGCGGTTAATTCTTACGGAAGTGGCATTGGGGCAATCATCACAACTCCCCACGGATCCCACATCCCGTTCACTGCGAGACTGACGTTTCCGGTCACCAATAACAAAGCGGAGTACGAAGCATGCATCATGGGTCTAGAAGAAGCAATTGATTTGAGAATCAAGAACTTAGATGTATATGGTGACTCAGCACTTGTGATCAACCAAATTAAAGGGGAGTGGGAGACTCGTCAATCTAATTTGGTGCCGTACATGAACTATGCCAGAAGGCTGCTTCCGTTCTTTGATCGAGTAGAACTCCATCATGTGCCCAGAGCTGAAAACTACATGGCTGATGCCTTAGCCACGTTGGCTTCAATGTATAAAGTCAATTTCTGGAATGAAGCTCCAAGAATTGTCCTTTCTCGTCTTGATAGACCTGCATTCGTCTTTGCGATCGAGGAAGCCTCCGACGGCAAGCCATGGTTCCATGATATCCAGACTTTCCTTATGACTAAGGAGTATCCTGCGGGAGCGTCAACCCAGGATAAGAAGACTCTGAGGAGGCTGTCTGGAAATTTTTATCTCAATCCTGATGGAGTGTTGTATAAAAGAAACCACGATCTCGTGCTACTCAGATGTGTAGATGAGAAAGAAGCGAGTATGCTCATGGAAGAAGTCCATGAAGGCACATTTGGTACGTACGCCGGCGGGCATGCTATGACGAGAAAGATCCTGGGAGCAGGATATTACTGGCTGACGATGGAATCGGATTGCTTTAAATTCGCGAAGAGGTGTCATAAATGCCAGATTTATGCTGATAAGATTCACGTGCCGCCGTGCCCGTCAAATGTCATGTCCTCTCCATGGCTGTTCTCCATGTGGGGCATCGACATGATAGGCAAGATCGAGCCCACTGCATCTAACGGTCATCGCTTCATTCTAGTAGCTATCGACTACTTCACCAAGTGGGTGGAGGCAGCCTCATACGCTAATGTGACCAAGCAGGTGGTGGCTAAATTCATAAAGAGGGACATCATCTGTCGTTACGGAATTCCCGAGCGAATCATTACTGATAATGGTTCGAATTTGAATAACAAGATAATGAAGGAGCTGTGCCAGAGTTTCAAGATTGAACACCACAACTCATCTCCTTACCGGCCGAAGATGAATGGCGCCGTTGAAGCGGCCAATAAGAACATCAAGAAGATTTTTCAAAAGATGGTTGTGACCTATAAGGATTGGCACGAGATGTTGTCATTTCCACTGCATGGTTATCGTACAACGGTACGTACGTCAACCGGGGCAACTCCTTTCTCACTGGTGTATGCTATGGAAGCTGTCCTACCGTTAGAAGTGGAGATCCCTTCTTTGCGAGTTTTGGTTGACGTGAAACTCGACGAGGCAGAATGGATTAAGAACCGACTAAACCAACTCAGCCTGATGGACGAGAAGAGGTTAGCATCGATTGCGTATGGTCGTCTGTACCAAAGCCGAATGAAGAAAGCTTATGATAAGAAGGTGCGTCCTAGAAGCTTTCAGACGGGTGATCTCGTCCTGAAGAAGATTCTTCCTCCACACTCCGATCACCGGGGCAAGTGGACTCCCAATTACGAAGGTCCGTACGTCGTCAGCAAGGTCTTCTCGGGAGGAGCTTTATTGTTATCCACGATGGATGGTGAAGATTTTGCATCCTCGGTGAACGCGGACGCAGTTAAAAAATAATTTGCTTAAAAACGACCCGCTGGAAAGAAAAAGATTATCCAGGAAAAAAAGGGGCATCCCGGCGAACCATAAAAAAGGAAAAGGTTCGGGCAAAAATTAGGGATATAAATCGAAAAGAATGTACACCCGCAGAGTCGAAAACCCGGAATGGCGACTTTGGCAAAAAGGGGTATCCCGGTGAATCGAAAACCCGGAAGGGCGATTCAGGCAAAAGTTAGGGATTTGGAAAAGCAAATGACTGCGTTCCGCGTGTGGCCTTTCATTGTTTAGTGGTTCGGAAGACCTGAGGGTCGTTTATCTGAATCAATCTCTTCTGAAGCTGAAGCCTCGGAGAAGTATCGAAATCGAGTGGGTCATAGAGGGATCAACTCATGGTGTTCGTCTACGCCTCGTTGCCGACATGTGTATATACTAATGTATATTTATGTTTTATTTTTGCACGACTTCCTCATTCCAGGAGCTTGCATCCATTGTAAAACATTTTTACCTAGTCAGGGGTTCGTTATCAATAAAATGTATACTATTTAGCAATTATGTTTGTTTGTTTAGCATCTATCTGTTTTGTTTGCGAAAAAACGCCGATGTTTTTGGTAAAATGCGCATACATAAACTTACTGGACTAGGCCACTAATTGTTGAAACAATGAATTACTTAAACATCGTCACAAGATGATAACCTTGATAGGTCCCTTTGAGAAGGGTGTCTTGTCTGTTTGTTTGGGTTGATGCAGGTGTAGCACATACCAGGCAGTACGCCGTGCGCGTCCCCAAGCATGATGATTCCCTCTTCTCCAGCAAAGATTCAACAGCCTCTCCCCACAGAGTCTGAGCGTGAGATCGTAAAGCATTGATATGTTCCCCCCATGCAGAGAAGATTCTCTCCCCAATAAGATGTATCCTGAAGGAGCGGCATCTCCCCAGCTGAGTCAGGCGCCGAAGCGTGTGTTCATCCCCCAGCACCGGGTCACAAGTGCAGGTCTCGTAGGAGACTATTCACAGAAGTGTGCAGCAATTAATAGTTCCAGACTGAAGTCTCTGGCAGAATTGAAATTCCCCACAGAGCCGTACTCTCCCTAGCAAGCAAGATGATTCCTTCTTCCCCAACCGAGTTTGCAGTTCCCCAAGAGAGCCGAGTCCTTGGAAAGGAGTTCGGGCCATGATTGGTTTTCCCCAGTAGAATATTGAATAGCTGACGCTGTATTTCCCTACCGGAGTTGTTATCTCCAGAAAGCTTTGTCGCGAAGGCCGCGTAGTTTGTTTCTGCGATTGACATCGCTTTCATCAGCAGGTCTGAGTTCTCGTAGAGCTCTACTCCCCTGCAACATTCAACTGAAGTTTGCTTCCCCCTACGGAGTCCGATTGAGATTGGCGTGACCTCCTTGACAAGAGGATTCTCCCTTCAGCATTTATTTTGCTGACGGGATCGCATCATTTTGCATGATTGCATAGCATTTATCATAAACGTGTAGCATTTCCACCGTGTGGAGCATTACGTCATTGTCAAAGCGTATGCATATGAAACAGGAGCTAGGTCGTTACCGTTCTTGTTTTGCAGGTGTTCCTCCGCAAAGCCGCTTGCTCAAGATGATTCTTGGATTCCCCCAGCAGAACGGTTTGATCAAGATGATTCTGGAATTCTCCCAGCAAAGTCGTTTGCCCAAGATGATTCTTGAATTCTCCGGCGAAGGTGCTCGTTTAAGATGATTCTTAAAATCCCCAGTGAAGTCGCCAGAGTTGGTTGCTCAAGTTGCCGCTTGGAGTCCCCGGCAGAGTGTTTGCTCAGGATGATTCCTGAAATCTCCAACAGAGTTATTAGTCTAGGATGATTCTTGAAGTCCCCACGAAGTTATTTGTTCAAGATGATTCTTGATTTCCTCAACAGAGATGATTCACCCAGAATGATTTCTGGATCCCCGAAGCAGAGTTACTTGATAGTTCTCCAGAATCCCCAGCGGAGATGTGTCATCCCCTGCAGGTTTCTGAACAGCGAAGTTGAAACTTCCCTCGAAGACTTGATGATTGAAGTCCAATCCTATTGGTGAAGCAGTTCTCCCGGCTGATGCAGAGTGCCTTATGGCAGAAGTTTGGATATCCCCAATTGGTTCATGATTGACCGAGAATGTTATTCCCGTCTTACTGACGAAGCCCGACTGATGCCCGAAAATTTCTTTGAATGCCCGATGGCATGATTAACCTGATTATGGATCTGATGAGTCCCGAGGAATCCTGATGCCTGACGGCATGATCGACCATGTATCACTGGTTACCGTGTGACCCATTCCCCAGCTAGTTGCCGTGCAACTAATATTTCAGTTTCCGAAGATTTGTTCCCATCAGAGTACCGTGTACTTGTGCAGTTGGCAAATTTCCAGGTTTGTTGGTATTCAACCGTCTCGCACCTTGATTGTGTGAGAGTCGTTCACTTCTCACCCAGTCAGGTCCAAGCCGCTTGAATAGGGGCAGCTGTTGCACCCCAAAATTTGCCCAACATTTCTTTACGTAGCTTGTGTTTCATTTCATTCACATTAGCATTATCATTTGCATTTCATTGACATGTATGCAGGAGATCAAGAGGTATGACTACCAATCAACGGCTACACAAGACTATGAAGCTAGCCAAGAAGGTTGTTCAAGTGTTCAGGGGTTGATATCCTTGTCAGAGAAGTCAAAAGATCCTCAGAGAGAATGGTTGATACCAAGAGTGTAGGTCTCCTAACTTGAGAGTTGTGGGCAGATCTCAGATGATTCTGAAGCCAGGAATATGGACTTGAAGCCTTGAGAGAGCTTATGAGATGTCTTGAAAGCCATCATGAAGCCTAGACAGGTCATTGTGCAGGATTAAGAGGCCTCAGCCATGAGTGGTGTAATTAGGGTTTGACTGGGTCAACCCTAATTCAACTGATGATTTGAGGAAGGTTGAGACCTAATCCAAGAGCCATGTGATCATGGATTGATGGATTGAGATGCTATAAGGATGATTCCAAGGTCAACTCATCATGATTGAAGAGTTTGAGAAGTTTCAAGCTAGGGTTTCTAGGGCTTGACAGTGTAAAATCCCCTAGTTTGACCCCTATCTCGAGGGCAGTTTAGCTCAAGTTTTGATTGTCATGTCATCTTTCCCCCAACATTAATTTTGTAGAGCTTGTTCTTAGCTTTAATTTGAGTACTAGAAGTCCTTGATAGGATTTGTAGAACTCAAGTTATGACTTTGACAAGTTATAGGTCATCTGAGGTATGTGAACCTGGGGGCTTGAAAGTTACCCAACTTGCATCAAACTTTTGCCCAAGAAGGATGATTTCTATGGACCTTTGGTCAACATGAATGTTGTTCCTTATCCTCTTAGCTTTCTAGAGAGTACTAGAAGTCCTTGATAGGATTTGTAGAACTCAAGTTATGGCTTTGACAAGTCAAGGGCATTTTGGTCATTTGGAGATTACAGGTCATTTCAAGTATAAGGCCATAACTCCCATTTCCAAGCTTCAAATGGGAAAATGTTCAACATAAAACTTGTTCAAAATGATGTTTTAAGGATAGTAAGGAGGTCATTAGATGTTGGAAAGGCTTGTAGCTCAAAGTTGCAAAAATGACCTAAAATAAGGGTATAAGTTAAATGAATCAAAGTTGGAAATTGATATTTTCAACCTACACATCCAAACCATGGCATGTAATATATCATTTTGACTCTAAAAAACATTCTAAGAACATTGGTTTAGCCACATTTTTGATTTGAGGTCTAATTTGTGGAGTTGCTTTGAAAAGTAGTTGCTTGCATATTAAGTAACATTTGCAAAACACATGAGAGATCCATACACAAGCTGCCAAGGCCTTGTAACACCTCTAATATCTCACTTGGGGAGATTTTGGGTTCATAACAAGCTGCTGCAACAAGGGAAACAGAATTGGGGTGAGTATGGCATGAGATCAGATTTTGGATGATATGAGAAGTTCAACATCTCCTTGGATGAATCCAGAAGGATCTAGAGAGGTCCAACATGTTCTATATATTGAGTAGAAGAGGTTCAGATGAGAGTTTGGTGAGAATTTATTGAGAGAAGAGATTTTTCAACTTCACTTTGGTCATTGCAAATTGAAATCGATTTCTGCATTCTACACCATCTTCTTCCTTTCTTTTGAATTCAACAACTTCTATGGAGGATACTGAATGATTCCAGATCAATTCCATAGCCAAAGCCTTGAAGGATCGTGTTCTTGCAATTGAATTTCAGCACCTGCAAGTCATTATCGAGTTTGGAGTTCCAGGCGTTTTCCATCAATTCTCTTGCATACAGAAGCAAGAACTTGATGCATTGAATGATTTTGGAGCTGTAGAAGGGTTGAAGTGAAGGTTTGCTGCATCTGTTACTCAAGAATTCACAGGTTGGTAACTTTCATTCCTCACCTTAATTTAAGAAGAATTAGGTTAATTTGTTAGGTTAGATTGATAGTATGTGGTTAGGAGATCGTTTCTGGAAACTTAGAGAAGATTTCGTGATGATCAATGAGGTGACACAATTTCTGTTTGGATCAAGAACATGCTGGATATTGAGAGATAATATGAGTATTATAGCAAGAATTGATCAGTGTAACATGGTGAACATTTTGAACCTTTCAATTTGGAGAATGGTGACAATTGAGGTCTGAGCATAATTTTGATTCTTGATCGTGTTTTAAGTTGGAGGTTGATTCAATGAATTCTGAGGCTAGGGTTAGACTCAGGGAGAGATTTAGAGTGATTTAGGGCTTTAGATCATGGATTTTGATGGAGATTTGAGGGAGCCCGAGTGAGGAGGAGGTTGAGGTTTGAGCTCTGTTTCAATGGCGTTCTCCCTCCATTTTTGGTTCAAAGGAAGAAGATGATGTTAGCACCATTGGATCAGCATGATTGAGTCTAGTATTTTTAGATAAAAAATATTTTCATTTCATGTATTTTCTGATTTTATGGGAATTTTTATATTTTAATTGATATTAAAATGGTTATGTTTGATGCATAATTTTGTGGAATTTTGTGTGATCATGTGGTGATGATTTTGATCCTAATTTTTTGTGTATGATTAGCTTAGACATGTATGCTCCCATAGCATTTTTCTCACATTTTTGTGATGAAAATAGGTGTGCTTTCTAAATTGAGATTTAGGTGTTTCCTTTTAGGGTTTAGGTTTAGTACCTTATGATGTAGAATTTATTTCTAGGTCTAATTTGATGGTTTGATCTTTGGAATTAATATGGTAGAGTCATGATTGACCTAAGTTCCCCTAGTTATTCTTTTAGGATTTTACAATTGGTTTTAGTATTTTAGTTAGGACTAACTTTAGTACTAGGTTTTAGGTGATCCTAACTTGCTAACTCAACTAGTTTAACTTCTTTAGCTCCCTTAGATTAGGGTTTTGCTTTGCTTACCTTTGGTTGAGATTGAAGACAAGTTGAAGACAAGGTGAGGCTGCTTGAAGTTGCTTGGAGCATGGATTTTTTTGTGCCTGAAGGTGTCTGATGAAGATTTAGGAGATAGGAGACATAGGGAGAGCCTTAGAACTGGAATGACTTCTTTCACAAATATGGAAAGCATCTGGTGCTTCCATTCCTCCCAATGACTAAAAGTCCTTCTAAGATATTCACATCCCTCCTTTGGAGGGATGAGTGGCTTTATCTGGGAAGTAGAACTTTGAGGGAACCAGTCTCTCATAATGGTGAACCCTTACAGGCTTCCCTTGGTTGTCAGTAAGTTGTTTATCATTTCCACTCATCCTGTTAAATCAATTGTCTTCTGGTTTGAGTATCTTGAAAGATGTTGGGCTTGAGTTTGAAGATGAGGACTTCATTGAAGAGTGTGGAAGAGGATGATTCCTTGAGCATTACCATTGCAGCTGAAGCTTGAAGAGAAGAGCAAGTTGATACTTGAAGATTCAATTGAGATTGGGTGAAGAGCTGAGGCTTAAAGATTAAAGGATGAAGTTGACACCACCATGTGATTGAAGACTACTTTGAGCAGCTGAAGCTTGTAGGAGAAGAAGACCAAGTTGATACTGGTGAAGCAAAGAGGGCTGAAGCTTGAGGACTAAGTTGATACTTATGTAGAGGATTCAATTGAGATTGAGTGTAGAGCTGAAGCTGAGGAATAAAGGGTGAGTTGACACTTACACTGATGCTTGGAGAGCCTGAAGGAATCAAGTTGATACTTGCAGTTAGGAGTGAAGCCTGAAGGTAGAATTGACTGAGGAGCTGAAGCTTGGAGAAGAGAGAATAAGTTGATACTTATGTTGGATGGATTAAAACCCTGGAGAAGCAAGTTGATGCTTGTCATGGAGGATGATAGCCTTGAAAGGTGATTGAAGTCTGAAGACTGGATTGCTGTTAGAATAACTGAAGCTTGGAATGGAAAAAGGGAGTTGTTGATCTGCTTTCTTGTCTGTTTTCTTTTCTGTGCAACTGTATTGATGTGCCTTGTTTGACTTGCTTGATGCATTAGAATAAGTTCATATCTAGACTAACTTTAAGCTAGGAGCATGATTGCACTAGAGGTTGAGTTGCTCCCTCTGCTTGTATTGTTACTGTATGGCTTTGCTTGCGGGTATTCGGTAGAGCCCAGCTCCCTGGCCTATGTGGTTTGTGTTTTGCTTGATAGCATTTTATTTCTTCTGTATGATTGCAGTTACTCCTATTTTGCTCGATAGCATGTTATTTCCTTTGTATGATTACAGTTATTCATATCTGGCTTGAGGTCGAGATGAGCTTGTAGAGGCTGACACCCCACACACATTTCCTCCCTCACTTGCATTGCATGCATTTTATTGTATATCTGTTTACTGTTCAAGCTGATGCTTTATCTGTTTCTGTTTATCATTGATATGATCCCCTAGGAATCTCACTTCCTTAGATAAGGAAGTGATGATTAGAACTTTAGGTTGAAACCTATGCATGATAACTTCTAGGAGTTCCCTGTTCAAACTTCAACTATAGGATGAATCCTTGGCATGACAACAGTAGGACTTGATAGTCTCCCCGTAGTTGTCCCCATCTCTCTTCTCATCTCAAAATAAATTAAAATACAGTAATAAAGGTTAACTGATGTCGTACGCTACGAGCCTTAAGCTATCGGAGAAAGGGTTGTCGGAGAGTTTCTTTTCGACAGCTTGGATGTTTAGTATGGCACCCTTTGGGTGACATGCGACACATTCACTCTCAGGTCATAGTCTTTAGTGCGATTGAAATTGCAAACACAATAAAAAAACAGTTCTTCCGTAAAAGACAGAAAACAAACTTCAAACCTTTTTGCCCCGTGAGCCCATAATTCAAAGGAAAGTTTTTCTGAAGAAAAGAGTGTCGTTAAACTTCAGCGCCACCGTAAACAAGCTTTGTCCCTAACTGCTGGAACTGCTGTTTAACCCTACTCGATAAAACAGATGAATCTGAATTCCTGTAATTCGTATTATCCCGAACTACGTAAGCTCTGATCTCTCATACCTATTGAGAGTACGTAGGCACAATACTGATGTATTGGCGAGCCACCTTCCCCGTAACCCGTCGTAGGTTGAACTACGTTGACTCTGATTTCTCATTCTCTGATGGGAATACGTAGGCATAAAGCGCGACGCTTTGCCGAGTCATTTTCTTTTATGTTTAAGCCAGCCTTGATAGGTAGATAGATAAACCAACTCGTCCAGTAAACACAACAAGCGTGGATCCGATCGAGTACGATGGACGTGAGGGGTGCTAATACCTTCCCCTTGCGTAACCGACTCCCGAACCCAGACAATGGTTGCGATGACCTTGTCTTATACCTTTTTCGTCAAGTTTCTCCGATCGTTTCCTTTCCCGTTCTGAGGGATAAATAACGAAAGGTGGTGACTCTTCTGTTCTGCCGGAACCTTATTTTCGCGGAAGCGACAATGAGCATGATGGGAGAATTGAGATTCTTTCTGGGAATTCAAGTCAACCAGACTCCAGATTGCACTTACATTCATCAGACCAAATATGTTAAAGCACTTCTGAAGAAGTTTAACATGACTGATAGTAAGATGGCAAAGACTCCTATGCATCCAACAAGTACTCTTGGTAAGGAAGAGGTAAGTAAGAAAGTAGATCAGAAACTCTACAGAGGTATGATAGGATCTCTTCTCTACTTAACTGCTTCTAGACCTGATATTTTATTCAGTGTATGCTTGTGTGCAAGATTCCAATCAGATCCTAGAGAATCACACTTAACAACTGTTAAGTGGATTCTAAGGTATCTGAAAGGTACTTCTAATGTGGGTTTGTGTTACAGAAAATCTGATGATTTTAAATTAGTTTGATTCTGTGATGCTGATTACGCTGGAGACAGAGTGGAAAGAAAAAGTACTTCTGGAAGTTGTCAATTTCTAGGAAGAAATTTAATCTCCTGGTACAACAAGAAACAACCTACAATTGCGTTATCAACTATAGAGGCAGAATATATTGCTGCTGCTGGATGTAGCACGCAGATGCTCTGGATGAAAAGTCAACTAGAAGACTATCAGATCATTGAGAGTAATATTTCTATATTCTGCGATAATACTTCTGCTATATGTTTGTCTAAAAACCCCATTTTACACTCTAAGGCAAAACATATAGAAATTAAACATCACTTCATCAGAGACTATGTTCAGAAGGGTATCATAAACTTAGACTTTGTTGATACAGATCATCAGTGGGCTGATATTTTCACAAAACCCCTTGCTGAAGATAGGTTCAAGTTTATTCTGAAAAATATTGGTATGGATTTTTGTCCAGAATGATATTTATCAGAAGCAAATTTCTCAGATGCAAAATGTTTAAAACTCTGAAGTATTTCATCTGTCTTTATTTGATTTCTTGAGTTATTATTATTATTATTTGTGTGTATCTGAACTAACCAATCTCATAGGATCTGAATGTTGGCTAACGTTTCATTTCTTAAAGAGAATTTAGAAGCACATGCAAGCAAACACGTGTCACTCTGAATCTGAAAAGATGGCGTGCACATTACTGAAGAGACTTTTGAGGTATTGTTTGAATAGTTACAATCTTGGTTTTCCCCCCAAATTTTCGAAATCAATTAATGCTTTGAAATGATTTTTATTCTTTTCATTAAATGCCATTAATTGCTTTGTGAGAACGTGCTGAATGTGTCTATTTGTATGCCCTAACTTCTCTCTATAAATACCATAAAATCACACCATTTCACATTTTTCACCTCACGAACAAGTATATGCATTTTTGCTTGCTATTTGCTCTTCATCAAAACCCTACACCTTCATCCAAATCTTCTTCCTCTTCATCAATGGCAAAATCATCCTCAACATCAACTCAGTTTCAATCATCTATGGTTGCAGTTGCATCATCAAACATGGGTGTTACTCCCTTTAAGGAACCTGAGAGAACTTTGTTAACCCCTGTGGACAAGCTTGAAGTTCTTTGTGAATCCATGGTGGAATTTTACTCTCTGGCTGACAATGGATTTGATTTGCGTTCTATTGTTGATGCACAAGGCTGTGTTAAGTATTTTGACAGATTATTTGGACCAGTATATCCACACTTGGTGAAGGAACTTTGGATTCATGCATCTGTTTACCCAAAGTTCATCCTCTCTTCTGTTCTGGGAAAAGAGATCATAATCACTGAAGATCTCATCAGAAAACTCATTGGGTATGAGGAGACTGATGGAGTTTGTCATCTGCCAGCTGGGCATGTTGACATGGAAGAAGTTTACGAGGAAGTCATTGCATCTGGACAAGCTTCAAATATATTTAAGGATCTGAAACCTGACTACAAAATCTGGGCAAAGATTTTTCTGGGATGCATCAATCACAGAAAATCCACAAATTCTCCAGATTATGTGAATAATGAACAACTCTATTTCATGTACTGCTTAAGTCAAAGTACAAAAGTAGATCTGCCATACATTCTCTTTATGCATCTATGGAATCATATCAATGCATCCAGAGAATCTATTAAGACAAAGGGACAGAAGATCAGGACGTGGATTCCTTTTGGAAGATTGATCTCAGACATTCTGACAGAGAATGGTCTGGTAGCTGCTCTTTATGAAGCTGGAGTTAAAGAAGAGCTTGAAACAATAGTTGGAAAACCATTGAATGGAAAGAGTCTTCAGAGGCTAAAAGTTGTGGATGAACTCACAACTGCTCCTAAGAAGCTGAATGTTACTGAAGTAAGTCAGAGAAGGATTCCAATTCAAGAATTTCCAATCTTTGGTGCTGAAGAACCTATGGATATTATTCTTAGGTATATTGAAGCGTGCAAAGCAGATGGAACACCTATTCCTGCTGATATTCTGATTCGTACTAGAGAACCTATGCCAGATTTGTATGAAGAAAACATGAGGAAAAGAAGACAATTAGAAGAAGACGAAGTTGCTGCTCAGAAGAAACAGAAAGTTGCTGACAAACCACAGAAGCAGATCAAGAGAAAAGCTTCTAGAGAAGTTCCCTCTGTTCCCACCAAGCGCATCAAGACAAAAGGTACTAAAACATCTTTACCTTTTCTTTCTTAAATTGCAGTAGATGTATCAACAATTAGTTCTATTCCTGAACCTCCTCCCATTCAAAATCAAACTATTCCTGCTCCATCTCAAACCTCTAAACCACCAAAAATTCCTACATCGCAAATTCCATATGATCCTGTTTTCACAACACCACTTAAATCATCTGACCTTCCTCAATCAGAACCACAAATAAAACCAACAGAACAACCTACAACACAACAACAACCTGAAATTCAACAACCAGTTGCATCTGAAACTTTTGCATCTGAACAAGTTGCATCTGAACCAGTTGTATCTAAACCACCATCATCCAAACCTTCTGATTCTCAACCAGAACCATCCAATCCTATTGAATCAAACATACATGACTCTGAGATTCTGGATGTCCAACCTCTCAAGACTGTATTTGAAGTTTCATCTACATCTTGTACCCCAACCACCTCATCTGATTCATCTGAATCTGATGTCCATTCTGATGTTATCTCACCCCCTTTTCTTAGAGATTTTGAATTTAAACAATCTGATCCACCTATTCCATCTAAAACTATCATTCCTGCACCCACTCCAAAACCTAAACCCAGGACATCTGAGTATGTTTCAGTTGCTTCTTTCAAACCTTTTTCCTCTGATCCACTTCCTTTTGGTCTAAAGATTAAAAACTTTTATACCAGAATAGAACCATCTGACTCTACCACTTCATTTAAACCTAAGTCTTCAACCATTTTACCATCTGTTCTTCAAACCTACTTAAAAGAACTTCCAGATATCATTTCATCAGAACCTCCGTTATCTGATAAATTTGTTTTCATTCCATACACTTCCACTACATTTGATGTCGTTCCCTCTGCATCACGTGTAAAACCATCTCTGGTTCATGCCTTATCCAGATCCAAAACTACCACTTCATCTGACAATCCATCTTTTCCTTTCTACCCTCGTCCTCTGATCATCATTACAAAATTTACCATACCACCTCCACCTCAACCCAAGCCATTCACTTTGGAAATCCTTCTCAAACCAAAACATAGGCTAAATGTTGATATTCTATTTGTAAATTTTCTGAAAGAAATAAAGATGAATTTAGGCTCTGTTCAGAAGAAATGCTTGTCAACCATGGATGCAAATGAATCTGATGCTATATAAAATAGCTTCATTACAAGATTCAATACTGTTGCCTCAAATCTGAAGAATGTCTGTTCTGATGATGCAAAGCTAAGATTTGTTGAAACTGCCAGAAGCATGATATGGAATGTGAAAAGATCAGCACCTTTGCTTCTTGAGGATGTACCTTCATCTTCTGGAGTATCTGCTACAGAAGTTTTTGCAGAATCTACTTCTGAAGAAAATCCACTGGCTATGACAATTGTGGAAAATCCCTCTGGATCTGTTGCTCTTGACTCTGCATCCCTAATGGAAATTGAATATGCTTCTATTCCTGCACAAGAATCTGCTCCATCTACATCTACTGAGATCAAGAAAGAAAATCCAGATCTAGAAGATAAGATTGCAGTATTGGAAGCTGGGCAATCGGAGATCAAGTCATGGATGGCCAAGCAAGACCAGAAGACTGAAAACATGGCATAATGGATGTCTAAGCAAGAATCGAAGAACGAGAATATGGCAAAATGGATGACAAAGCAAGAAGAATCCTCATCTGAGATCACTCAACTTCGGAAGATGATTTTTTCCAAGCAAACCTAGTTTTATGTTTTTATGTATCTGATGTTTGTGCACATGTACTTGAAATTCTTATCTAATGATGTGTCTGTTTTGTTTCTGAATGAATGAATGACTTTGTTGTTTTCTCTCATGAATGCATCTTTTCTGTATTTCCTTTTATTTGTCTTTAAAAGTTCTACTTTTTGATTATGACAAAAGGCGGAGAAAATGGATCTGACTGTTTAAATAAACTCTACCTAAATGTAATTCAGACATATCAATTATAACTAACGTGAACTCTTAATGTTTCAGAAAATTTGAAAAATCTGACAAATTCTTTAAAAGTAACTCTGAGACCTCCAAATCAAGTTTAACCAATCAGGCTCTGATTCTGAAACATCCTTCCAAGTCAAGAGTTTTTGGAATAATCAGGCTCTGATTCTGTAAAGAATACTCATGCAAAAAGGGAAGTTTATATTCCTTCTAACTATTCAATTCAAGGGGGAGATTCTCAATCTCACGGGGAGTTATAAATATGGCTTTATTGAACAAAATTTCTTTTGTTTTTGTCATCATCAAAAAGGGGGAGATTGTTAGAACACAGATTGGTTCTTAATTATATCTCTATGTTTTGATGATAACTCTTACGAAATTTTGTATTAAAGAATTATATACTCTAAAAATTGTTCAAGTATGTTTGCTGCAGATATTAAAGTGAATATTATTCTGAAAGCAAATTAGATCTGAACATGGAATTATGCAAGGCTCTGAAGCGTCAGAAGCATCTCTTAGAAGAATCTGAACGCTGCTTACAGAAGATTCTGAAGCAGAAGCTACAAAAGGATCTGAAGCAGAAGCTACAGAAGCATCTGAAGCATTGAATACTTTTGTATGAAGAGTTTCAAGCTTAGTTTATTTCAGAAGACTCTGATAGTACTACGCTGCCATATCTTCTTTGCATTGTCAACTATGATGAGCCTATTTGTTATGTTTTAATGCATTGTAAGCCATTGTGTGAATCTGTCTTGAATTGCTGGTTAGCCTCATTGGTCAAGATTTGAGTACTTGCATCAATATGTTATGTTGTGAACCAAACTGTCATGATACCATTGTTAACTTAAGCCTTTGTCATGATTTGCAAATTGTCATGTGCATTGAGGCATTAGGGTTAATTATTGATTGGTGCTAGCATTATCATGTTAGGTTTCATTTTTCTGTCATGAACTATTGCTATGTAATTGCTGCTGCCACCCCTTTGATTCCAACCACTGCATTATGCTTGCATATTGTTATGTCTATTAGTAGTATTAGGGCTAGCTGTTGATTATTGGCTTAGTCATGTTAAAATCATATGTTGCTGCTATAGTTGTCTAACTCAAGCCAAATTGCCATTAAACTTGCAAATCTGTCATGTGCATTGAGCCTTTAGGTTTAATTGTTGTTTTCTAGCATTGCCATGTTATCTCACCTGTTGCTGTTATGACTGTCTTGTTGGAACCACTGCCATGCTGCTATGCCTTGTTTCCAACCCTTGCCAATTTTGTTGATCCTTGCTGTTTGTGAACAAAACATGTTGTTTGTGCTAATTAGCATGCTAGAACTAGGTTTTTGTGCTAAACTTGTTTGTGTTCATCATCATGTAGTTATAATTTTCAGTGCGAGGCATGTTTTGAATTGGTATGATTGGTTTGGTATTGTAACAACCAAGAACTTCTTGTCATGATGCTTGATCTATGCTCAACCTTTTAATCATGTCTTATAGAATTTGTGTTGAGATCAACTTGCTTTGGTATGAATTGTGTGTATCTGTGTAGGATTTATCATGAAAGTTTAGTTTTGACCAAAAAACAGGCTTGCTGCCAGTTTCTATTTTGCCTCATGTGCTATCAATTTTTGTTAAGTATTCTTGCAAGCTGTTTGGAATTCATGATTTGATGCATATGTGAATCATTTAATGAATGTTGATGAGGTGAATCATGTATGCTGCCATGAGCTGTCCTTGTTTTCAAATAGCATTTCAAGCCTTTCTGTTCAAGTACAAGCTGCTGCCAGATTCTGTTTAATGTTTCACTTCATGTGCTGTTATCTCTAAGATAAGTCTTCTTGCAATATTGTGTTTGAACTTATGTTTGTGATATGTATGAGAATCACTTTATGTATATTGAGCTGAGGCAGGTATGCTGCATCATGACTGTCCATGTTTTCCAACAGCATTTCAACATTTTTGTTCCATCCTTGCAACTTGCATGACAGATTTTGTTTGAAGTTATTTTTGACTGATCATGGCATGTAGAATCCATGAATAACATATTTGAAACTTGTGCATACCTTTACTTGGTCATAATCACTTATGTCTTGCATCACAGCTTCCAAAATGCATTTCAACACTTTTGTTCACATAGTTGCAAGAAGCATGACAAATTCTGTTTGGGGCTGTTTCTGTTGGATCCTTGCATCTAGAATCTGTGGCTTGTGTATTTGAAAGTTGTGGATACCCTCATTTGACCATAATCATTTCTGTTTTGAGCTATGGTTTTCAAAATGCATTTCCAAGCTTCACCTTGCAACATGCATACAAGATTTTGTTTGGATTTGTTTTTGTGAGATCTTTGCATCTAGAATCCATGGTTTGTATATTTGAAACTTGCTCAGGCCATTACATGACTTTAAATGCATCTGGTTTGGTCCTTTGATTTCAAAATGCACTTCAAACTTTCACATTGCAGCTGCTATCGAATTTTAATTTGGGAACACTATCTTGAAAAACTAATATTGCCATTGTGTTCCTTGTCAAATTTCACACAAGTTAGACCTAAATTTTGCTAAATTTGGTTGAGTTTTGAATGATTTATGATGTAATCGTTTTTCATGACAAATTGCTTTGTTTGCTTGCCTTGGCCCAGAAATACCAACATTTTTAAGTTTATGTATTTAATGGGGTGGCATAATACTTGGATGTATCGCCACCCCAGTGGTTATGCCTTGTTTCTCATATTGCCTTGCACTCCCATGACCTGGGTTCGATCCATGTGGAGATCAACCCTTTTGTTTTATTTTCATGTTTTTCTAGTTTGCACCCTTTTCTCTCTTTCTCTCCTTTCATATTCACACGTGCGCTCTTGGTTGGCTTGGCAAGGTTTTGCCCTTGTGACCATAAGGCGGTGGCTTCAACACCCACCAAGCGCATTTCCCTCTTTTTAATTACTAAAATCTTTGATTTTATTTAATTGTCATTAAATTTCCAAATATCATAACTTTGTCTTTTTTTATCCTTTTTAATTTATTCTTTTTGCAATTGTTTTATATTTTTGCATAGTTTCACATGGTATTTTAATATCCTAGAATTTTCATTTTCAAAAAACACCTTTCAACAAAGAAAATAAACCTCTCTTTGTATTGAATTAAAAAGATAGGATTAAGTGTAGACTTCTTCCTCTCCGAGTGTTGGGATGTTCACTATAGTGTGGGTGGTTTCGACACTCGTCTTTCAATGTGAAGATGCTTCCGTTTACAATCCCTTTTCTTCTAAAAACCTCGGTCCCGTACCTAGTCGATTTTAAAATCTCTTCAATAAGAAAGTCGAAGTTCTCCTTGTATTGAATTAAAAAGACAAGATTAAATATAGACTTCTTCCTCTCCGAGTGTTGGGATGCTCACTGTAGTGTGGGTCGTCTCAATCCTCGTCTTTCAATATGAAGACGCAACTTTATCCATCACCTATCTCTTTCTACCACCTCCTTTCCCAACTTCCTTTCGCAACCTTCCTCACCTAAAACCTTGGTCTCGCACCAAGTGCATTTTCAAACTTCTTTTCGTAACAAAAACTTGAATGGTCGTGGAGTGGTTAGGCATAGGCTTTCTCCTATCCCAAGTGCTTGACGTTTACCGTAGGGTTCTCTGTCGCAAAAGCACTTACCATTCAAAACCAAAAACATCTTTAATAAGAGAACAAAGTTCTCTTTGCATTGAATTAAAGAGAGAGGATTAAGTGTAGTCTTCTTCCTCTCTGAGTGTTGGGATGCTCACTGTAGTGGGGGTGGTCTTGATACTCGTCTTTCAATATGAAGACGCTACGTTCGCCACACCATTTCATAACAAAAAAACTTTGAGATAAACAATTGGGTACTACCCGCAAGGGGTTACTATCCGAGGACTTATCTCGCCCCTAAAAAAACAATCTCACAAATCAAATGTGACATCTTGCCTCGCATGGCGAAAATCTAATCATTTCAAAAAGGATATGTTACGTCCGTTCTACCATAAATAGGTAATGCTTAAGTCTCCTCACATGTGAGCAACAAAACACCTAAAATGCTAGAATGTGCACGACAACATCATCCATAGAAACATTAACAAACCGTAGGCCGAACTACGGCTGCTCTGATTCTTTACTTCTTTCAAGTAAAGATACGTAGGCACAAGGGCCACAATCCTTGCCGAGCACTTTTTCCCCTATATCCGTAGTCCCCCGAACTACGTCGAATCTGACTTTTTCATACCTTTTGAGAATACGTAGGCCTAGGACTGCGAAGTTCTATCGAGTCTGTTCTTTCTCTTTTCTTCCCCATTCTCTCTTTCCTCCTAACTTCTCACTTTCCTGTTTCAATCCCTTTGCTCTCCCCCCTTGGAACACTCTTTTTATAGCACAATATTTAAGCAAATAAATTCACATATGCGACAAACAAATGGTTCCCATCGAGTACGATGGATGCGAGGGTGTTGTACCCCAAAATTTGACCAACCTCTTTAGCTTATGTTTCATTTCATTGCATCAGCATATTGCATAAAACAATACATTGCATAGCATTTTTTGCATTTTTCAGGGGATCAAGAAATGTGTGTCTAAAAAAAATTGTTGTCAAGGATTTATAGACCTCATCAAGAGTTTGTGTTCAAAGTCATCAGATACAAGTCAAAATCTTTGGAGATAGGCAAACAAGTATGTGGTTCTCAGGGGCATATATAAAGAAAATCCAATTAAAAAATGAATGAAGCAAAAATGCACAAGGTGAGGTTTGAACCCACCACCCTTGGATTGCAAGCTCAATGCCTTACCAACTCATTCACTCATGCTTATGTGAATAATAAAAGAAGGAGAAATATATGTTTAAAATTGGGAAAAGCGCTGGAAAATAAAAGGGTGGGTTTTGTCTCCACCAGGAATCGAACCAGGGACACTACACTTGCTGCGCGCTTGCTTTAACCACTGGGGTGGCGATACATCCATTGATTATCCCACCCCAAAATTCATAAGTACCCTATTTTATTTCATGGCTGGGCAAATTTTGAACTCAAAAATGGCCATACGTGAAGGAGGAGAAGTTGAGCAAAACTCAACCATTTTCAGTGAAACAAAAGCCAATCCTATTTGATTTTTTGCAAGGATTAATGTGGTATGTTTAGTTTTCATGATTTAGGTGTGTGTTTTGAGATGCAAGTGAAATTGCAAGTTGGAGCAAATTTGGTTTTTCATAAAACTTGTACCAAACCTTGCCTTATCAGGACCAGCATGTGGGGTACTTGCTTGTTTGGTTTTTGAAATCCTTTACCAGACAAGGCAATGGAGGCAGCCACTGCTCTGACCTCTGCAACCCCTAATCAAAACCTATTCTACACTCCAACAACAAGGAAGGAGACAAAATTCAGCAGAAGAAGGGTCTTTGGGACTGGAGTATAAAGGCTTAAATGTGAAAACCCTAGGAAGCAGCCACAACTTTGCGCAACAACTTAAGAAAAAAAAAGGCTCTTGATTTTTTCCCTCAGAAAAAAAAATTGCCCTAGAAACCAACGATTCTGTTTCACAAAAGGAAAAAAAACTGCAAAAGCTTGAGAGAAAGGGAAGATTAGCTTGCTGGTAGTCTGCTCGAGAAAGACAACAAGAGGTAAGTGTTGCTGAACTTTCCATTGCATATGTATAGATACCTTTAAGGCATGCTTGAATTTGTTTGTGTTTGCATTTGTAAAACATGTTAACTTTCATTCAAGGCTTTGTTTTATTACAGTAATGACAAGTTCTTCTCTTTTTTTTGTTATTAAGGTTATAACATTGCTATGTTGACTTACAAGTTTGTTGGTGTGAAAATATACAATGAGTTGAGTTGTTAGAGCTGCTCTTTTCTTTTTCTATGTTCAGCATTGTGTGTTGGCTTGACCACACTTGCTGTTTTGAGATTGGCTTTGTGTGTGTTTGTTCATACTTGTTGCCTTGAGTTTTGTTTTGACTTGCTCTGTCAAAGAGTGTGTGATATGTAGGACTGGTGTTGTTACATTGGACCTCTTGGTCGTAGTTGCTAAAACCTTGTTTTTATCATTTCATTTTGAGGCTAGTTTGTTTTCATCCATCAGCTTTATTGGACTGTCACTAGGTTGTGTAGGTCTTGTTTGCTTTTGTGATACTGCTATCATATGTAGTTGTATGGTATATTGTTTTATGAGTTAGCATAACCATGTTAGTTGATGCTAGAGCTTGTGGTATATTTTGTTTGTTTGGTGACAATCAGCAGTTCCACACTTTGTGGGTGTGTGTTTGTCAAGGTTTCATGGGAAGCTATTTGGCTTGAAGCACTATGGCTGAAGTAAGAATGCCATACTACAGCTAGGCCATTCCTATTTACTTTATTCTTCTGTTTTGCTGCTGTTATGATTGTTGTGTTATGTATGTATGAAGTGATCTTAAATTGCTGATTGGAATCTGGTGTTTGAGATAACAAAGGGGTTTAAGGCCTTAGAGCCGCTATTGGCCACTATGGTGAGAGGATTCAAGTTTGGTTTGTTGATCATCATAGGCTTTTGTTTTTTTTAAGAAATATTTGTTAAGTGTTGCTTTTGTTTTTACATGCTGTTGTTGAAGTGATTCAAAAATGCTGCTGAGAGCACATTTTACTCCATGATGATCAATATGTGGTTTGGTTGTTGACTTTTGTTTTAACATCTGTTATTTGAAAGTTTAAACCTGTTAATTCATTGGTTCATGGGTGCTAAGAAAAAACTGCTGGACATGCTGAAATCTGTTTGAGGGCATTTGTAAAAACCTGTTTAAGTTGAACATTTGCTTAGATAAAATAGCTTTGCTTCCTTAAAAAAAAAGCTGTGGCTGAACATTGTAGTGTGTTGCTTTTTTTTTCTTTGTTTTTTTTCAAACTATTTAGATCACAGTGGTCTTGTTGAAAACTTATCACTTTATTTTTTGAGCTTGTTGATAGTGAAGCTGTGTATATTTGATTTGGTTTTGTCTAAGACCATTGGCTTGAGGTGTTATGATTGGAAACATGAACACCTTGATGCTGCCAGATTTGGTTCTTTTTGTTTGGCATGACTATGTTTAGTGTTGAGTTGAACCCTATGAGTGCTAGGATCAATTTATGTCTGATTACTGTCAGCAATCGTGTGTGAGTAAAGCTACATGACTTGTGCATTTGTTTTGGCTATATCAATGTTTGCATTGTAAAATCAATTCTTGTTCTGTTCTATCCAAAACTGTCTGAATGTATTTACCATGGGCTTGGCATAGCAAATATGATTTTAAGGTAGTTTAGCAAACTTGGTCTGTGTGTTTAAGGTTTGATGGTTGGTTCTCATTGCATTTGCTGTCTAGTTTGTTTGGTTGGTCAGTCATATATTCCCATTCAAGCCTTATTGGATTTCTTGTTTTTTGATTGGTGTTTAATGCAAGGAGACTGTTTAGTTATAAGCTTATGTGACTGTCATATACTTTCAAGCCTGTGTTTTTTTTGTGTGTCTTTATCAAGCTTGAGGTCTGTTGAGATTTGTTTGTTAGCATTATAGGAAGACAACCATCATAGGCCTGTAACCTGTTTGTTTGTGTTAAATGTCTTGTTGGAGATTAACTGCCATGACAGCCTCAGATCTCAAGATTTTAATCCCTATTTTGGTTTGCATTATGGTAGCAGGTTAGTACTCTCATAGGTTTTGCTTGGTACTGCTGTTTGAGCATTGTTTTGTTAGTTTTTGAAGTTTGTGAACCTTTCATTTCATCAAGTTGGATTTGTGGTAGCAGGTTTGATTAATCATTGATAACAGGATTTGAGCAGTAGGTAGGGTCCAGTTCAGTTCTTAGAAGGTTCCTTAGTGTGAGTTTTTTTTGTTGTTGTTTTAGTTTGGTTTTATTTGTGTCCAGTTGAGACCATGACAGGTTCAGGTTTCAAGCATTGGCAACATGGTATTTAAGTGTTTGGCTTCTCATTCAGCATACTGTCCAGATCTTGTGGAGGAGGAAACCAACTTAGTTTTCCTTTAGAACTTTGTTTAGGTTCTTTTTGTTTTAGTGTGGTTAGTGCTGGGCCCTTATTGCTGTTGGCCATTAGCATTTTTTATTGGTGCAGTGGTTAGGCGTAGGCCTTCTCCTATCCCGAGTGCTGACGTTTAACCGTAGAGTTCTCTGTCACCAAAGTACTTATCATTCAAAACCAAAAACAATTTAATAAGAGAACGAAGTTCTCTTTGCATTGAATTAAAGAGAGAGGATTGGGTGTAGACCTCTTCTTCTCTGAGCGTTGGGATGCCCACTGTAGTGAGGGTGGTTTCGACGCTCGTCTTTCAATACGAAGACGCCTCGTTCGCCACACCTTTTTATAACAAAAACTTTGAGACAATGAATTGGGTACTACCCGTAGGGGTTACTATCCGAGGACCTATCTCGCCCCAAAAACAATCTCATCAATCAAACGTGACTTCTTGCCTCGCGTGTCGAAAACCTAATCTTTCAAAGAGGATATGTTACGTCCGTTCTACCGCAAACAGGTACGCATAAGTCTCCTCACATGCGAGCAGCAAAACACCTAAACTGCTAGAATGCGCACGATAACATCATCCCCAAACACACCGGTTATCCGCACCGTAGGCACGAACTACGTTGCTCTGATTTCTCTTGCATGTTGAGAATACGTAGGCATAGGATTGCGACAATCCTAGCGAGCACCCTTTTCTTTTTTCACCCTCTTTCCCAGAAAGGCATGCTACGTCCGTTCTACCGCAAACAGGTAACGCTTAAGTCTCCTCACATGCGAGCAGAAAAACACCTAAATTGCTAGAATGCGCATGATAGCATTGTCTACCAAAACCCACCCGCAAACCGTAGGCCGAACTACGGCTGCTCTGATTCTTTACTTCGTTCAAGTAAAGATACGTAGGCACAAGGGCCACAATCCTTGCCGAGCACATATTCCCCCCATATATGTAGTTCCCCGAACTACGTCGACTCTGACTTTCTCACATCTATTGAGAATACGTAGGCATAGGACTGCGAAGTCCTACCGAGTCTGTTCTTTCTCTTTTCTTCCTCGTTCTCTCTTTCCTCCTAACCTCTCATTTTTCCTGTTTCTAACCCTTTTCTCTCCCCCTTTGGAACACTTCTTATAGCATAATGTTTAAGCAAATAAATTCACACATCGACAAACAAAAGGTTCCCATCGAGTACGATGGATGCGAGGGGTGCTAATACCTTCCCCTCACATAACCGGCTTCCGAATCCATTCTTGGTTGCGAGACCATCTTATCCATTATTTTCTTAAGGTTTTCTCGATGTTTTCCTTTCCCCACATGGGATAAATAAAGTTCAGTGGCGACTCTTCTGTCCTTCCTTTTCGCCTCCCCGTCGTTGCACGATGCATTTTTCGAGTAGCGATAGCTGGCGACTCTGCTGGGGAACCCTAGCGAGCCAAGCCTATTTTGTTTGTCACGTGTGTGATTTTGTTTGCTTTTATTTGTTTTTATATTGTGTTCACTAACTTGTTGGGTTTATTTGGGATGGTTTGTGAAGATAAGGCTTTCTACCCGAGCTTTCGAGTATACACTAAGTTAGGAGGTGGATTCTTTCTAATTTGCGAGACTTAGGACTCGTTGCGTTAGATCGAATTCCACCGCTCAGATGAGACCCCGTTGGAATAATTATGTCTTACGTGTAGTCGTAATGGCGTTCTTATTTCCAACTTGGGAGTCCGCGATTCTGAGGACCTTTTATAGAACCTTATTCTGAAGGTTGCTAAAACATAACTCTGTGTTCATCCTTTTGAAAGGATTACCGTCTTACGAGTAGTCGTTATGATGGGAAACTTTTGAGGGTTAGTGCATGGGACTTTGTTTGAAAAGCCTTTGGAATACCCTCTTGAACCAATAGATTGCTCACCCGTTGGGGAAAGATACCTTTTGACGTTGTCTTGCAGGATTTGTGACTTTGATCTTGATGATGTTCTATTATCATATGCATTCATAAAACATTGCATTGCATATCATTTTGAATATCAAGAAACTTAAGAAGCTATGATTATCTCAGGTATTGGTGAACTCAATGGCCGATCAAAGAAAAAGAAGCACAAATTCCATAAAGTTTAGGGAACCAAAGGTGGAATCAATTCAAGACCTTCTGATTGGCGTGCCAAAAGTTATCAAGATTAACTTTCAAGGAAAACATGGGAAATTGCTTGATCTTCTCCATTCTAGAGTCGACACTTGGGCCTTGTTCGCTATGGCTCAGTTTTATGATGCGCCTCTCAGATGCTTCACTTTCCAAGACTATCAATTGGCTCCTACCTTGGAAGAATATTCTCACATTTTGAATATTAAGATTAAGGATCAACCTGTCTATACTGGTTTGGAAGAAGAACCAAAGCCTGCTGTCATTGCTCTCGCCCTTCATATGGCCAAAGAAGAAGTCAAGGAGGGTCTAACCAGTAAAAGGGGTGTTCAGGGTTTTTCATTAAAGTTTCTGCTAGAAAAGGCTGCTCAGTACAAGGTTGATGAAGATTGGGAAAAGTTCGGTATAAGCGTTGCTCTAATGATTTACGGGATTGTCCTCTTTCCAAATGTGGACAATTTCATAGACATCACTGCCATCGTTCTCTTCATGCAGAAGAATCCCATCCCTACGCTCCTTGCCGATGTTTATCACTCTATTCATTGGAGGAGTGAAAAGAAGGCAGGAATGATCCAATGCTGCTCTCACCTACTATACAAGTGGTATGCTTCTCATTTGCCAAAGAAAGGGCCGTTCGTGGAAAACAAGAAGGAATTGAAATGGTCTCAACGCATCATGTCTCTAGAAGCTAGTGATATTGCTTGGTACTCTCATGAGTACTATGATGTGGAAATCATTTTTAGTTGTGGAGAATTCGGTAATGTACCTTTGATCAGTAGGGCCGGTTGTATTAACTATAACCCAGTCATGGCACTACGCCAGTTGGGCTATGCTATGGAAGACGAGCCCGAAGCAAAGAAGGTTCAGAGTTTCTTTTTGTTAGCCACATCAGAGGACCCTGCGTTTGTCAGGAAGATTGCTAAGGCTTGGGGCAAGATTCATACAAAGGGGAGGAAGGAGCTGAAAGCAAAGAATTGTGTGGCAAAAGAGCCATACAACCAGTGGTTATTAGCTAGAGTGGCTGAAGGATCGTTACCATTTCCCTCAGAGCCATCTATGCGAGAGGCACCTCCTGCTCCTACCTATGTATCTATAGAAGAATATGAAAAATTGAAACTAGTGGTGGAGAGGTTGACTAAGGAGAATCAGGACCTTCAGGCTGAAATCCACCAAGCAAATGTGGAGAACGGTCAGTGCAAAAGAAAAGTAGAATTCGAACAAGATCAAGCGGCTGAGAGTAGCAAGAAGCTGAAGTTAGAAACGGATCTGAGAGTGAGGTACCAATAGGGTTTTGAAGGGGCTGATGCGTCATTGAAAACTCTCCGACAACGCCTAAAGGACACCAAAGCTTCTTGTGATAGGGCATGGCACTTCTTTGAGATAGCCTCTGCCGAAAAGAAGGAAATACGAGAGAATCTTGAGGCTGATATTGGGGATCTTGAAGAACAACTGAGAAATGCCTTGACCATAGTGGAAGATGAACGAAGACTCAAAGAGGAGGCATTGAGAGGTTCATATGTCACGTCTGACATGTGGAATAACAAATGTCAAGAATTGGAAACTGCCCAAGAAACAACCGTTCTGTGGAGGAATCGTTTCGAGGCTTTGCAAAGAGATGGCGCGCAGTGGCTCAAGAAGGAGGCTCAGCTCAATGAGTTGTTGGACACCCATGTGGATTCTATTTGTTATTACCAGTCGACTCTAGATATGTGTCGTGCTAGGTACAACAATTTGGTGGAGCATTGCAACCTCATGATCCGTGATATCTCATGGAGGTTGGAGAGCGCAATTCAAGACTTAGAAGGAAATGATATCCCTCCTTCTATTCACCACTTTATCCAGCTTTGCGACCAAATGGTTAGGAGGTTCATGTTCGAAACGAAGAAGCTAGAGGAGCGTCTCCAAAAGAAGAATTTCTAGTCATTCTTGATTTTCAGTTATTCAGTTTTCCTTGTAATATGAATTGTTATTTTCAGCTTAGTCAGCGAATGCCTGTATTGAATCTTCCCAAATTAATGAAAGTTCGCTTTTTGGTCTAAATTGTGCCTTCTTTATTTATTTATTCATTCGCAGTTCTATAATACCGATGATAATCATAAGCTTTGAAAATATCTTGAACATTGCATATATTTGCGCATCATTTTGCATTCCCTGAAACCCGACCTTACACCGCTTGCCATTTCAGAGAGAGAGAGAGAGAAAGAGAAAGAGCAAGCTGACTTCTCAACACTCCTACAACACACGGGGAAATCAGCATAGAATTATGGATCAGGTTCAAGCCGAGCTTTTGGAGTTTCGTGAGAAGATGACGCAATTCATGGAGATGATGCAGGGGGTGGCCAATGGGCAGGACCAGTTAAGGACCTTGGTTCAACCTTTAATAGCTCAAGTGGATGGAAGTGGCGTTTTGCATGGAGGGACTACTGCTATTCCTCCTCCGTTTAATGGCGGAACCTCGCAAGTCAATGGTGGCCCAACTGTAGTCAACCTTTCGGGCGGAGGAGACCAAGCCGGAATCCCCATCCCAGTTGTGGCAGGCGCCATACCTACTAGCGTGAATCCTCAGTGGGACCAAGATGAACAGGATGATATCTTCTCCATGAGAGACCTTGGGGGAGGGTTACAATCCGACACTAATAGAAGGTTCGATGAAATAGAAGAAAAGATGAAGAGCATTCTTGAAAACCAGAACACTATGGGACTTGACATGTCCAATCTGGGATTGATTCCGGGACTTAGGATTCCTCCAAAGTTCAAAGTACCAGATTTCGATAAATACAAAGGAACGACATGTCCAAAGGTGCATATCCGCTCCTATTTCCGAAGGATGTCGTCATACTCTGATGATGAGAAGTTGCTTATGCACTTCTTCCAAGATAGTCTGTCAGGGCCTTCTCTAGAGTGGTACATGGGTTTGGAACCTGTCAATATTCGGAGTTGGAAGAATTTAGCGGAGGCCTTTGTCCAGCACTACCAGTACAATAGTGACTTGGCACCGAATCGAGTGCAGTTGCAGAATTTATCCCAAAGGGGCAATGAGTGTTTTAAAGAATACGCTCAAAGGTGGCGAGAGCTTGCCGCTAGGGTTCAACCTCCCATGGTGGAAAGAGAACTAATCGATTTATTCGTGGCCACATTGCCCGGAATTTACTACGAGAAGTTGGTGAGTAACATGTCAGGAAGCTTCTCAAATTTGATTATCACGGGCGAAAGAGTTGAAAACGGTATAAAAATGGGGGAAATTCAAGCAGTGGAAGGGACCTCATCTGGAGGTGGAAGAAAGTTTTTTGGTGCGAAGAAAAGGGATAATGAAACAAATGCAGTGTACGGCTTTAACAACCAAAAAAGATACCTGGATCAGCGTCAGCAGCGACCGTATTACCAACAACCACCACAAGTAGCAAGTATCGCCATCCCGACGGCACAGCCTCCGCAACAACAACCACGTCAACAACAACAGCAACGACTTCAACAACAGAATTATGCACCGAGACAGTTCCAAGATAGGAGAAGGGTGGCGGATAGACACTTTGACACACCGCCAATGCCCTACGCTCAGTTACTACAACACTTAATTCAACTGCAGTTGGTCCAGAAAAGGACAATGGCACCTCTAACTGGCCAACCACCTCCTGGATATGACGCCAGCGCTAGGTGTGAATTCCACTCTGGCGCCCCCGGCCACAGTATTGACAACTGTAAAGCCTTCAAACATAAGGTACAAGACCTTATTGATAGTAAAGCTATCAATTTCAATCAGGATGCGCCAAATGTGGATCAAAATCCCATGCCTAACCATGGTAGGGGTGGTGGCGTGAACGCTATTGACAGTGAGGAAGGCCTGAACTTGGTGTCCAGGGTAGAGGATCTGACGACGCCGTTAGGTTTCATGAAGAGCAAGTTGTTAGAAGGAGGGGTGTTCCCTGGTTGCGGGGAGGATTGTGAAGACTGTATGATCTGTCCCGAAGGATGTCGGAACCTGAAGAACCATATACAGCACATGATGGATGACGGTTTGTTGCAATTTGATAGAATCTGTGAGAAGAAGGTTGAACAGGTAGTCATCAAAGATAAGAACGAGGTGGCCACCATATCCATCCCATACAAAACAATTACAATTTCCGCGCCTCCGGTAAGGCCCACTATTATATTCACAAAGGCAGGGCCCGTACCCTATGAAAATTCTAAAGCGATTCCTTGGAGTTATGGGGCCGAGGTCTACTACAATGGTCAAAAGCAGGAACTGAGGGATTTGTCGTTGGATTCTGTTGATAATTTGGCGGGAACTGGAGGAATGACTAGAAGTGGGAGAGTGTTTGCATCACCCGAAATAAACGCAGAAAAGATCGACAAGGGTAAAGGAAAGATAGTGGAAGAGAGTTCTCAGGCTAGAGAAAAGGAAACTTTGTTGAAGGACGCGGAGGAATTCATGCGCTTGATAAGGAAAAGTGACTACAAAATTGTGGATCATTTACAGCAAACTCCTTCAAAGATTTCTATCTTGTCATTGCTGTTATGTTCTGAGGCTCACAGGAATGCTTTACTCAGAGTTTTGAATAATGCTTATGTACCTCAAGAGATATCCGTTAATCAGTTGGAAGGCGTGGTGGCCCATGTCAATGCAGGTAACTGGTTGGGGTTCACTGACCGTGATTTGACACCAAAAGGGAGGAACCACAACTTGGCTCTGCATATTTCACTTGAATGCCGAGGAACAGTGATGTCACATGTACTTGTTGATATAGGGTCGTCCTTGAATGTGTTGCCAAAGAAAGCATTGATAAAGATTGATCATCAGGGTCTTTATTGTACGCCCAGTGATTTGGTTGTGCGGGCTTTCGATGGAACCCAAAGATCTGTCTTTGGGGAGATAACTTTGCCTATCCAAGTAGGCCCGGAAGTGTTTGAAGCAGTTTTTTACATCATGGATATCCAGCCTGCTTATAGCTGTCTTTTGGGTCGGCCTTGGATACACTTAGCAGGCGTTGTAACATCGACTTTGCACCAGAAGTTGAAGTATATGGTGGATGGGAATATTGTGACTGTTTGTGGAGAAGAAGAGATCATGGTGAGCCATCTGTCTTCATTCAAATATGTGGAAGTCGACGGTGAAATTCAAGAAACGCTGTGCCAGGCCTTTGAGACTGTCCAAATCAAGGAGAAGGCGTCGGTTGAGGTCAAGGCTCCAGAGGTTGCCATGTCGTCATACAAAGAAGCGCGGGCCGTGGTGGAATCCGGATCAACACAAGGATGGGGACAGGTGATAAGCGTCCCAAACAAGCAAGACAAGTTCGGATTGGGATACAACACACATAGGTCATCTTCACAAAGCGCTCCACCCTACAAAGGTCCTGTCCAATTTACTAGCAGTGGGGTCATTTTTGATCGAATCAATGCCATATCAGACGAGGAAGGAGACAGCGACTGCGATATGGATGCGTGGATCCAGCCATGCATCCCCGGCCAGGGCTTGAAGAATTGGAGCATGGAAGAAGTTATCACAGTGACTTATGAAGAGTAATTGTTTTGTTTTGATTAATGTATTTCCATATGCTCTGCCCAAGGCATAATGGAATTTATTTATAGGGCCCTATCTTTTATGCATGTGAACAATCTTTTTATCATCAATTAAAAGGCGTCTTTTCATTCAAAATTTTGTGATCCTTGTTGTTCTTGTTTTTATCTTTAACAATAAAATGGCAATGTGGTTTGTGTATTTGTTTGCATATCATTTAAAAGCATAAAATCATCATCATCGCAGGTTACACATTTCAGATGCCACCGACTCAGACTCGTCTATGACTCGGTATGACTTTGACAATCCGATCTTTCAAGCCGAAGAAGAGATCGAAGAAGACGAAGACCTGCCTGAGGTGCTTGCCAGATTGCTAAGACAAGCGGAGAAGGTCATCCTGCCTCATCAGGAGGAAGTTGAAGTTATCAACCTGGGAACAGAAGAAGATAAGAAGGAGGTCAGAGTAGGGGCTACACTGCAAAGTAATGTCAAGCAACGATTGGTTGAGTTACTCCAAAAGTACAAGGATGTTTTTGCTTGGTCATATGAGGATATGCCAGGACTCGACACGGATATCGTGCTTCATCGTCTGCCTCTTTGTGAAGAGTGTCCTCCTGTCAAACAGAAATTGAGAAGAACAAGGCCAGACATGGCAGTGAAGATCAAGGAAGAAGTTCAGAAATAGTTAGATGCTGGATTTCTTGTTGTGGCCAACTACCCTCATTGGGTCGCTAACATCATGCCAGTGCCTAAAAAGGACGGCAAAGTTAGGATGTGTGTTGATTATAGGGACCTGAATAGAGCAAGCCCAAAGGATGATTTCCCGCTTCCTCATATTGACGTGCTTGTTGATAACACCGCACAGTACTCAGTGTTTTCCTTCATGGACGGTTTCTCCGAATATAATCAAATTAAGATGGCGCCGGAGGATATGGAGAAAACGACTTTTATCACACCTTGGGGAACTTTTTGCTATAAAGTGATGCCTTTTGGGTTGAAGAACGCAGGGGCAACTTATCAACGAGCAATGGTCACACTCTTTCACAACATGATGCATCACGAAATCGAAGTTTATGTCGACGATATGATTGCAAAGTCCCAAACGGAGGAGGGGCACCTGGTAAATCTTCTAAAATTGTTTGAGAGGTTGAGGAAGTTCAAATTGAGGTTGAATCCAAGTAAATGTACTTTCAGCGTACGGTCAGGAAAGCTGTTGGGGTTCATCGTTAGTGAGAAAGGTATTGAGGTTGATCCCGCGAAGATCAAGGCAATTCAAGAAATGCCAGCACCAAAGACCGAGAAGCAGGTTCGTGGTTTCTTAGGTAGATTGAACTATATTGCAAGGTTCATATCTCACCTCACCGCCACTTGTGAGCCATTGTTTAAACTTCTAAAGAAGGATCAGGCGGTCGTTTGGAACGAGAATTGCCAGAAGGCGTTTGAGAAAATAAAGGAGTATCTACAAGAACCTCCAATACTGATGCCCCCAGTGGCTGGAAGATCGTTGATAATGTACTTAACAGTTCTTGAGAATTCCATGGGTTGTGTTCTCGGTCAGCACGACGAGACTGGAAGAAAGGAGCACGCAATTTACTACTTGAGTAAAAAATTCACCGACTGTGAATCCAGATATTCAATGTTAGAAAAGACTTGTTGCGCACTTGCTTGGGCCGCCAAACGCCTAAGACAGTATATGATAAACCACACAACCATGTTAATTTCAAAGATGGATCAAATTAAGTATGTGTTCGAAAAGCAGGCACTATCAGGAAGGATCGCTAGGTGGCAGATGATTCTGACAGAATATGATATTTAATATGTATCTCAAAAAGCTATTAAAGGTAGTGTTCTATCAGAATATCTCGCAGAACAGCTAGTCGATGATTATCAGCCAATGAAGTTTGACTTTCCTGACGAAGACATTATGTACTTGAAAATGAAAGATTGTGATGAGCCATTGCCGGACGAAGGACCGGGATTGGGTTCCCAGTGGAAGTTGATCTTTGACGGCGCTGTTAACTCCTACGGTAGTGGGATTGGGGCAATCATTAGAACTCCCCATGGTTCCCATATACCATTCACCGCAAGGTTAACATTCCCATGCACTAATAACGAGGCTGAGTACGAAGCATGTATCATGGGTATTGAAGAATCAATCGATTTGAGAATCAAGAACCTTGATATCTATGGAGATTCAGCCTTAGTGGTCAACCAAATCAAGGATGAGTGGGAAACGCGCCAGCCAAATCTGATCCCATACATGAACTACGCAAGAAGGTTGCTACCTTTCTTTGACCGAGTAGAGCTTCACCATGTGCCAAGAGCAGAAAAATCAGATGGCCGATGCCTTGGCTACATTGTCCTTAATGTACAAAGTAAACTTCTGGAACGATGCTCTGATAATCGTCATTTCACGGCTCGATAGACCGGCATTTGTGTTTGCAATAGATGAAGCATCTCATGGTAAACCATGGTTTTATGACATCCAGAACTTTCTTAAAAATCAAGAGTATCCGCCTGGGGCATCGACCCAAGATAAGAAGACTTTAAGGAGGTTGTCTGGTAAATTTTATCTGAATCCAGACGGTGCGCTCTATCGGAGAAACCATGACTTAGTGCTACTAAGATGTGTGGACAAAAAAGAAGCAAATTTGCTTATGGAAGAGGTCCACGAAGGTGCTTTCGGAACACATGCAGGTGGACATTCCATGTCTCGGAAGTTGTTAAGGGCAGGGTATTATTGGTTAACTATGGAGTCAGATTGCTTCAAGTACGCCAAGAAATGCCACAAATGTCAAATTTATGCCGACAAGATTCATGTGCCGCCGTGCCCCTTGAATGTCATGTCATCACCATGGCCTTTTTCCATGTGGGGCATTGATATGATTGGAAAGATCGAACCAACCGCATCCAATGGGCACCGTTTTATCTTAGTAGCTATCGACTATTTCACCAAATGGGTCGAAGCAGCTTCCTACGCCAATGTCACGAAGCAAGTCGTAGCCCGATTCATCAAAAGGGACATCATCTGTTGATATGGAATACCTGAGAGGATTATTACTGATAATGGTTCTAATCTGAATAACAAGATGATGAAGGAACTGTGCCAGAGTTTCAAAATCGAGCATCACAATTCTTCTCCCTATCGTCCGAAAATGAATGGCGCCGTGGAAGCGGCTAACAAGAACATTAAGAAGATAGTACAGAAGATGGTGGTAACGTATAAGGATTGGCACGAGATGTTGCCCTTTGCTTTACATGGATATCGCACTTCGGTGCGTACTTCAACTGGGGCAACTCCTTTCTCGTTGGTATATGGCATGGAAGTTGTTCTGCCATTGGAGGTCGAGATCCCTTCTTTGAGAGTACTGACAGATGTCAAAATAGATGAAGCAGAATGGGTGAAGAACAGGTTGAACCAACTCAGTTTGATGGATGAGAAAAGATTGGCGTCTCTCACGTACGGTCGTTTGTACCAGAAGAGGATGAAGAGCGCCTATGATAAAAAGATACGTCCTCGGAGCTTTCAGGCAGGCGACTTGGTGTTGAAGCGAATTCTCCCACCACAGAACGATCACAGAGGCAAATGGACTCCCAACTACGAAGGGCCGTATGTTGTAAGAAAGGTGTTCTCAGGAGGAGCCTTGCTACTTTCAACTATGGATGGTGAAGATTTTACATCCCCTGTGAACGCAGACACAGTCAAAAAATACTTCGCTTAAGACGAACCCGCTGGAAAGAAAAAGAATATCCAGGCAAAAATGGGGCATCCCGGCGAACCATAAAAGGATAGGTTCGGGCAAAAGTTAGGGATATAAGAAAAAATGTGAACCCGCAAAGTTGAAAACCTGAAAGGGAAACTTTGGCAAAAATGGGTATCCCGGTGAATTGAAAACCCGCAAGGGCGATTCAGGCAAAAATTAGGGATTTTAAAGCAAATGACTGTGGCCTGCGCATTGATCACCCCAAGCATAATGGACTCTAGGGAGAACTCGAAGATCGACCGTTCAAATCAGTCTCTTCAGAAGTTAAAATATCGGAAAGCGTCAAAGTCACGCAAGTCATGGATGAGTCGTCACATGGTGTTTGTCTGTACCACATTGCCGACATTTTGTATATTTTTCTTGCAATTATCTTTTTTGCGCAGCTTTCTCTTTTCAGGAGTTGCATCCGATGTAAAATTGCCTATTTTTCAGGCCCTTTATCAATAAAATATACTATTCAGAAAAGTTTTTATTCTGGTTTTAACTTTTATCATTTTTGTTTGCAAAAGACGCCTGATGTTTTTGATGAAAAAACATTGCATACATAAACTTGTGGGCTTTGCTAACTATTAATCAAGACATTTATTTTTTTTGTTTTAAATAAAGACATAAGTGATAATTTGGTGCCGGTTGTACAGCACATTTGTCTATTTGTGTTTTTCTTTCCCCAAGCAGAGGTTGATACTGATTCCCTCCTTATCTAATCCACGACCAAGTCAGCGGAGTTAGTTTTCTTCCCCACATAGTGGAATCGACTCAAAGATGGTTCATCTCCATCCCCAGCGGGGACAGTGTGGGATAAATTCCCAGTAAATCTTATTCAACATCCCTAGCAGATGGTGGATTCAATCTCCGGCAGAAGAGAGTCATTCCTCAGCAATCAGCTGTGTTTCCCCAGTAAAGTTATTCTAGCTGACCATTCAGGGTTGGTTTCCCCAGCAGAGTGGATTTGTTCTTAGCAGAGCAGCTTACCAAGAAGTTTTTCTCGGAGGCCATCCACGGTTTGTATTCCCCAGCACGAGTTTGTTTGCGCTAGGCGTACCTAGCCTTGACCCAACGGAGTTGGCTCTTTTCTCTTTGGCATTTATTTTGCTAGAGTGGTTCATTTGCATCTACATACATGCATAGCATCTACCCAAACGCGAAACATTTCCATTTCGTATGGAGCATTACACCATATTCAAACATACGCATGTGAAACATAAGCCAGGACATTACCCCTTTTGTTTCGAGTGAATCTCGCAGACGATTAGCGTCTTTGCCCGCATGTTGGCTAGACCCCAGCTCATGCTGTCTCCCCAGCGGATTTCTTTTGTGATTGTCACCAATGGATGGTCTTAAATTCGTTTGAATCTTATTGCTCGCTTATATCTAGCGAAGGTTTGGCGGCGATGTCAATGATTTGATTTTTCAATGGTGATGCTGGAAATTTGTTTTGACGGCGATGTCAAGTGATTGTGTCTCTCAGCGGCGATGTTGAAAGTCTGTTCTTGGCGGCGATGTTAAGTGATCTAGTTTTTCAACGGCAATGTTGGAAATTTGTTTTGACGGCGATGTCAAGTGATTGTGTCTCTCAACAGCGATGTTGAAAGTCTGTTCTTGGCGGCGATGTCAAGTGATTTAGTTTTTCAACGACGATGTTGAGAAGTTTGTTTTTGGCGACGATGTCAGATGGCTTAGTTCTTCGACGGCGATGTTGAGATGTTTGTTTTGACGGCGATGTCAAAAGTAATTGTATTCTTCGACGGCGATGTTGAGATGTTTGTTTTGACGGCTATGTCAAAAATAATTGTATTCTTCAACGGCGATGTTGAGATGTTTATGTTGACGGCGATGTCAAAAGTAATTGTATTCTTCGACGGTGATGTTGAGATGTTTGTTTTGACGGCGATGTCAAAAATAATTGTATTCTTCAATGGCGATGTTGAGATGTTTATGTTGACGGCGATGTCAAAAGTAATTGTACTCTTCAGTGGTGATGTTGAAAGTTTGTTTTGACGGCGATGTCAAAAGTAATTGTATCTTTGAATTTAATGGCTGTTCGTATTTAACGGAAAAATTGACGGCGAGGTCAGATCATTCTGAGGATTGACGGCGAAGTCAGAAGACGATTTTAAAGAAAATTTTGACGGCGAAGTCAGAAAATATTGTAAATTTGACGGTGAGGTCAGAAGATTATTTTGAAGAGCTGACGGCGAAGTCAGGGGTTTTACCAAAGTTCTGTAAAAAAAAAAATTTGACGGCGAAGTCAAAAAATAGTGAAGACCGACGATGAAGTCAGTTGATTTATAATTTTGACGCTGAGATCTGACGGCGACGTTAGATACTATTAAAGAGCTGACGGCGAGGTCAGACGTTTCACTTAATATGGGTGCCTGGCGGCTATGTCAGAAGTTCGTTTCGCGATTGTCAAATTTCCGAGTCCTTGGGTATTCAATCGTCTTTTACCTGAATGTTCGAAAGTTGTTCGCTTCTTACCTTCAGGTCCAAGTCGCTGGAATAGGGGCAACTGTTGTACCCCAAAATTTGACCAACCTCTTTAGCTTATGTTTCATTTTATTGCATCAGCATATTGCATAAAACATTACATTGCATAACATTTTTTGCATTTTTCAGGGGATCAAGAAATGTGTGTCTAAAAAAAATTGTTGTCAAGGATTTATAGACCTCATCAAGAGTTTGTGTTCAAAGTCATCAGATACAAGTCAAAATCTTTGGAGATAGGCAGACCAGTATGTGGTTCTCAGAGGCATATATAAACAAAATCCAATTAAAAAATGAATGAAGCAAAAATGCACAAGGTGAGGTTTGAACCCACCACCCTTGGATTGCAAGCTCAATGCCTTACCAACTCAGCCACTCATGCTTATGTGAATAATAAAAGAAGGAGAAATATATGTTTAAAATTGGGAAAAGCGCTGGAAAATAAAAGGGTGGGTTTTGTCTCCACCAGGAATCGAACCAGGGACACTACACTTGCTGCGCGCTTGCTTTAACCACTGGGGTGGCGATACATCCATTGATTATCCCACCCCAAAATTCATAAGTACCCTATTTTATTTCATGGCTGGGCAAATTTTGAACTCAAAAATGGCCATACGTGAAGGAGGAGAAGTTGAGCAAAACTCAACCATTTTCAGTGAAACAAAAGCCAATCCTATTTGATTTTTTGCAAGGATTAATGTGGTATGTTTAGTTTTCATGATTTAGGTGTGTGTTTTGAGATGCAAGTGAAATTGCAAGTTGGAGCAAATTTGGTTTTTCATAAAACTTGTTTCAAACCTTGCCTTATCAGGACCAGCATGTGGGGTACTTGCTTGTTTGGTTTTTGAAATCCTTTACCAGACAAGGCAATGGAGGCAGCCACTGCTCTGACCTCTGCAACCCCTAATCAAAACCTATTCTCCACTCCAACAACAAGGAAGGAGACAAAATTCAGCAGAAGAAGGGTCTTTGGGACTGGAGTATAAAGGCTTAAATGTGAAAACCCTAGGAAGCAGCCACAACTTTGCGCAACAACTTAAGAAAAAAAAAGGCTCTTGATTTTTTCCCTCAGAAAAAAAAATTGCCCTAGAAACCAACGGTTCTGTTTCACAAAAGGAAAAAAAACTGCAAAAGCTTGAGAGAAAGGGAAGATTAGCTTGCTGGTAGTCTGCTCGAGAAAGACAACAAGAGGTAAGTGTTACTGAACTTTCCATTGCATATGCATAGATACCTTTAAGGCATGCTTGAATTTGTTTGTGTTTGCATTTGTAAAACATGTTAGCTTTCATTCAAGGCTTTGTTTTATTACAGTAATGACAAGTTCTTCTCTTTTTTTTGTTATTAAGGTTATAACATTGCTATGTTGACTTACAAGTTTGTTGGTGTGAAAATATACAATGAGTTGAGTTGTTAGAGCTGCTCTTTTCTTTTTCTATGTTCAGCATTGTGTGTTGGCTTGACCACACTTGCTGTTTTGAGATTGGCTTTGTGTGTGTTTGTTCATACTTGTTGCCTTGAGTTTTGTTTTGAATTGCTCTGTCAAAGAGTGTGTGATATGTAGGACTGGTGTTGTTACATTGGACCTCTTGGTCGTAGTTGCTAAAACCTTGTTTTTATCATTTCATTTTGAGGCTAGTTTGTTTTCATCCATCAGCTTTATTGGACTGTCACTAGGTTGTGTAGGTCTTGTTTGCTTTTGTGATACTGCTATCATATGTAGTTGTATGGTATATTGTTTTATGAGTTAGCATAACCATGTTAGTTGATGCTAGAGCTTGTGGTATATTTTGTTTGTTTGGTGACAATCAGCAGTTCCACACTTTGTGGGTGTGTGTTTGTCAAGGTTTCATGGGAAGCTATTTGGCTTGAAGCACTATGGCTGAAGTAGGAATGCCATACTACAGCTAGGCCATTCCTATTTACTTTATTCTTTTGTTTTGCTGCTGTTATGATTGTTGTGTTATGTATGTATGAAGTGATCTTAAATTGCTGATTGGAATCTGGTGTTTGAGATAACAAAGGGGTTTAAGGCCTTAGAGCCGCTATTGGCCACTATGGTGAGAGGATTCAAGTTTGGTTTGTTGATCATCATAGGCTTTTGTTTTTTTTAAGAAATATTTGTTAAGTGTTGCTTTTGTTTTTACATGCTGTTGTTGAAGTGATTCAAAAATGCTGCTGAGAGCACATTTTACTCCATGATGATCAATATGTGGTTTGGTTGTTGACTTTTGTTTAAACATCTGTTATTTGAAAGTTTAAACCTGTTAATTCATTGGTTCATGGGTGCTAAGAAAAAACTGCTGGACATGCTGAAATCTGTTTGAGGGCATTTGTAAAAACCTGTTTAAGCTGAACATTTGGTTAGATAAAATAGCTTTGCTTCCTTCAAAAAAAAGTTGTGGCTGAACATTGTAGTGTGTTGCTTTTTTTTTCTTTCTTTTTTTTCAAACTATTTAGATCACAGTGGTCTTGTTGAAAACTTATCACTTTATTTTTTGAGCTTGTTGATAGTGAAGCTGTGTATATTTGATTTGGTTTTGTCTAAGACCATTGGCTTGAGGTGTTATGATTGGAAACATGAACACGTTGATGCTGCCAGATTTGGTTCTTTTTGTTTGGCATGATTATGTTTAGTGTTAAGTTGAACCCTATGAGTGCTAGGATCAATTTATGTCTGATTACTGTCAGCAACCGTGTGTGAGTAAAGCTAGATGACTTGTGCATTTGTTTTGGCTATATCAATGTTTGCATTGTAAAATCAATTCTTGTTCTGTTCTATCCAAAACTGTCTAAATGTATTTACCATGGGCTTGGCATAGCAAATATGATTTTAAGGTAGTTTAGCAAATTTGGTCTGTGTGTTTAAGGTTTGATGGTTGGTTCTCATTGCATTTGCTGTCTAGTTTGTTTGGTTGGTCAGTCATATATTCCCATTCAAGCCTTATTGGATTTCTTGTTTTTTGATTGGTGTTTAATGCAAGGAGACTGTTTAGTTATAAGCTTACGTGACTGTCATATACTTTCAAGCCTGTGTTTTTTTTTTTGTGTCTTTATCAAGCTTGAGGTCTGTTGAGATTTGTTTTTAGCATTATAGGAAGACAACCATCATAGGCCTGTAACCTGTTTGTTTGTGTTAAATGTCCTGTTGGAGATTAACTGCCATGACAGCCTCAGATCTCAAGATTTTAATCCCTATTTTGGTTTGCATTATGGTAGCAGGTTAGTACTGTCATATGTTTTGCTTGGTACTGCTGTTTGAGCATTGCTTTGTTTGTTTTTGAAGTTTGTGAACCTTTCATTTCATCAAGTTGGATTTGTGGTAGCAGGTTTGATTAATCATTGATAACAGGATTTGAGCAGTAGGTAGGGTCCAGTTCAGTGCTTAGAAGGTTCCTTAGTGTGAGTTTTTTTTTGTTGTTTTAGTTTGGTTTTATTTGTGTCCAGTTGAGACCATGACAAGTTCAGGTTTAAAGCATTGGCAACATGGTATTTAAGTGTTTGGCTTCTCATTCAGCATACTGTCCAAATCTTGTGGAGGAGGAAACCAACTTAGTTTTCCTTTAGAACTTTGTTTAGGTTCTTTTTGTTTTAGTGTGGTTAGTGCTGGGCCCTTATTGCTGTTGGCCATTAGCATTTTTGATTGGTGCAGTTTGTTTTGAGTTTTGGTTTTAGTGAGTTTCCCTGCTGTTGTGCTGAGCTGCAATATGTGGGTAAACCTGAATATTCATGATTGTCGTATCACAGTTTTGTCAACACTTTTGGAATGCCATTAGCTGGTTTGGTCTACCTTTTGGTTAGGTTGTTTTCTTGAAATTGCCTAGCATTTAAAGTTTATGCTAGGCCTGTTCATCTTTTGTAGCATTGGCAGCTTATGATTGATAAACTTGATTGTGCATGTTTAACTTGAGTTTGTAAATGATGTTGAATTGTAGTGCATTTAATCATCAGTATTTGGTATCAGTATTTGGTATTAGTATTTGGTATTGTTGTTAGATGTGTAACATTGCCATGATGGATTCGCAACTGTTACTACTGTTATCCACATCAGTTTGAGTCTTTTGAGTTTGCTTGCCTAGAGTTGGTTTTGTTTTTGGTCTGGCCATGAACCATGTTTGTTTGGATGTTCAACTTTTGATTTTGTTGCAACTCAAATGCCATATTCTGCTCTAGCTGGGATTTACCCCCTTTTGAATTTGTAATTTCTTACATGCCGTCTTTGAAGTGTGTGCACACTCTTGAACTGGTGTGATCTTGACTGAGTTGAGTTTTAGCATTAAAAATGCATTTCAAATGTTCATTATGCATATACAATCGAATTTTAAAGTAGAAGCTCGATCTCTCAAAAATAACACTACCACTGAATTCCTCTTTGAAAAATACTCAAGATTGACTAAAGTTTCACTAAATTCGATTGAGATTTGAAGAAGTTTGGATTGAATACGTATTTGATGTTTCACTTGATTTTGGTCCAAGGCTTGCCCATGAAATGTGCGCGCGGATACCATATATATTTATGGGGGTGGCTAAATACACGGATGTATAGCCACCCCAGTGGTAAGCAACTTACTCATAAACACGCCTTTCATTGCTTGAACCCGGGTTCGATTCCTGCTGAGGATCAACCCCTTTTATTTTTTTCACTTTGCCTTGATTATTGCTTTTTTCTCTTTCTCTTCCTTCTCTTATCAACACGCGCGCCTTGGCTGGGTGGATGAGTTACATGTTTGCAAGGGTGTGGGCGTGGGTTCAATCCTTCCCATGGCACTCCCACTTTTTTTTTAATTCCTTGTTATTTTGTTTTAATTATACAAATTGCAAAATTCATAACTTTTGCATACTTCAATATTTTTGATTCATTCTTTTTGCAAATTGTTCGCAATGATGACTATTTTCATTTTATGAAGTAACATTTCAAATTATTGGTATTCTCAACACCCTTTGCTTGCTTGGAAGTTGATTTTCTGTTAGGGTTGCTCACTCTGTATCTGTCAACGTTCTCAAACCATCTTGTAAATAAATTCTTTGTATTGAATTAAAGGGAGAGGATTGGGTGTAGACCTCTTCTTCTCCGAGTGTTGGGATGCCCACTGTAGTGAGGGTGGTTTCGACGCTCGTTTTTCAATACGAAGACGTTTTCAATCCCTTCTCTCCTAAAAACCTCGGTCCCGTATTGAGAACCCCTTCAATAAGGAATCAATTTCTCTTTGTATTGAACTAAAAGAGGGGATTAAGTGTAGACTTTCTTCCTCTCCGAGTGTCGAGATGCTCACTGTAGTGTGGGTGGTTTAGACACTCGTCTTTCAATACGAAGACGCACCCGTATTCACCACCTCTCTTTCACAACTTCCTTCTGTAACCTTCATCACCTAAAACCTCGGTCCCGTACCGAGTGCATTTTCAAATCATTTTCACAACAAAAACTTGAATGGTCGTGGAGTGGTTAGGCGTAGGCCTTCTCCTATCCCGAGTGTTGACGTTTAACCGTAGGGTTCTCTGTCACCAAAGTACTTATCATTCAAAACCAAAAACAATTTAATAAGAGAACGAAGTTCTCTTTGCATTGAATTAAAGAGAGAGGATTGGGTGTAGACCTCTTCTTCTCCGAGCGTTGGGATGCCCACTGTAGTGAGGGTGGTTTCGACGCTCGTCTTTCAATACGAAGACGCCTCGTTCGCCACACCTTTTTATAACAAAAACTTTGAGACAATGAATTGGGTACTACCCGTAGGGGTTACTATCCGAGGACCTATCTCGCCCCAAAAACAATCTCATCAATCAAACGTGACTTCTTGCCTCGCGTGGCGAAAACCTAATCTTTCAAAAAGGATATGTTACGTCCGTTCTACCGCAAACAGGCACGCATAAGTCTCCTCACATGCGAGCAGCAAAACACCTAAACTGCTAGAATGCGCACGATAACATCATCCCCAAACACACCGGTTATCCGCACCGTAGGCACGAACTACATTGCTCTGATTTCTCTTGCATGTTGAGAATACGTAGGCATAGGATTGCGGCAATCCTAGCGAGCACCCTTTTCTTTTTTCACCCTCTTTCCCAAAAAGGCATGCTACGTCCGTGCTACCGCAAACAGGTAACGCTTAAGTCTCCTCACATGCGAGCAGCAAAACACCTAAACTGCTAGAATGCGCATGATAGCATTGTCTACCAAAACCCACCCGCAAACCGTAGGCCGAACTACGGCTGCTCTGATTCTTTACTTCGTTCAAGTAAAGATACGTAGGCACAAGGGCCACAATCCTTGCCGAGCACATATTCCCCCCATATTTGTAGTTCCCCGAACTACGTCGACTCTGACTTTCTCACATCTATTGAGAATACGTAGGCACAGGACTGCGAATTCCTACCGAGTCTGTTCTTTCTCTTTTCTTCCTCGTTCTTGTCGCTACTGCGAAAATCGGCGCCGGCTGACAGAAGAGTCGCCACCGTGCATTATTTATCCCAAAGAGGGGAAAGGAAACGCTCTAGGTAAACCTACCGCAAAGACGGGGAAAGGTATGGTCATCGCAACCAAAACCTGGGTTCGGGAGTCGGTTACGCAAGGGGAAGGTATTAGCACCCCTCACGTCCGTCGTACTCGACGGGATCCACGCTTGCTTGGTTTGTGTAAAGGATGCAAAACAATCTATCTACGGCTGCTAAATCTAAACGGGAGGAAATTGACTCGATAGAGCATCGCACTCTATGCCTACGTATTCTCAAGAGAGAAAGTCAGAGTCAACGTAGTTCGGGAAACTACGAGGAAATTGGCTCGCCAAGACTTCGCGTCTTGTGCCTACGTACTTCCACACAGCATGGAAGATCATAGCTTTCGTAGTTCAGGCTAACTACGGCTATGCAGGATGTTCTCACACAGGAGTGAGATATTTAGTTGGTTTTAAAGGTACGGGAACCTATGGGAAAAACTACGGTCTGGTCTCAAATGCACTCGGGCAAGAGAAAAGGATAACATCAGTCGTCAGTGGGAAAGTCTCGATCGCACAGCAGCGAGAGAAAACACCGGTTAGTTGTTAGTGTGCTCGCTAGGATATCGCATCCTATGCCTACATATTCTTGTCTAGTACAAGAAATCAGAGCAGCTGTAGTTCGGCTAACTACGGAATTACAGCTAAAGAAATAAACAACAACAGGAATTACTGGAAATAAAGATGCATGAATGCCGCAGACAAATAGAAAGAGGAACACCCCAACTTCTAGACAAACAAGGCACAAAGGCCACACCTCCCAAAGGCAAGGGAGCTCAGCTCAACCAAATGCCAACAAGCAAAAGCCCCCCAATAACAACCAAGCAGAAGGAGTCAGGAACTCAACTTCTCATGCACACAAGCCTATTTCTAAGATGCACCCATCTCAGAAATATCTAGATGAACCCCTAAGTTTAATGCAGCACAGCACCACACAAGTCAATCAACACAAAGAGAAGACTAACCAGCCTGGCAAACTCCTATCCAAAAGCAAGAAACTAACCCTGAGCAGGACCCTAAACAACCCTAAAACAAAACCCTAAACTACCCTAAGCAAAACCCTAAGCAAAACCCTAAAGGGAGAAACCAATCCCATTCTTCAAGCTTCAAGACAAGCTTACCAAAGAAAAGGAGCTAAGTGAAGAGACCCATAGTGCCTTCCTCTGGAAAATACTAGGGGGTTTCCACTTAGGAATCATATCCCATGTGGCTCAACAACTGTGAACGGTTTACATTCCTCCTCAGGAGAAACTAAACTCACATGAAGGCTCCAACATCATTGGATACTTAAGAAATCCTACATGAACTAAGGGAACTAAGTGAGCAGACCCATAGTGCCTTCCTCAGGAAAATACTAGGGGGCTTCCACTTAGGAATCATATCCCATGTGGCTCAACAACTGTGAACAGTTTAAATTCCTCCTCAGGAGAAACTAAACTCACATGAAGGCTCCAACATCACTGGATACTTAAGAAGAGGGGAGAGAAAAAGGAATGGGAGAAGATCATAGTGCCTTCCTCAGGAAAGTACCATGAGCTTCCACCAAACCTAAAGATCTCAATCCTCAAAGAAAGAGAGCAAGCTTCTAAGCCAAGGTCTTCATTCCAAGCATCTTTGCAAGCTCCATCAAGTCTTCATCCAGCCTCCATCTTCAAGAAGAAACCACAGGCCCTCAAACCAAAAGAAACTATCTCTAAAGTTCAACCACAGTTGAACTTCAAAGTCAGAAGCCCTCAAGACTTCTCCTATTCTCAGGCTCAAACAAAAATATAACAGAACACTCTCTAAAAATCTACCAAAAATCTAGGGGGAACCTACATGCCTCTAAGATCCCAAGATCAAATCTCAAAGCCTAAGTCAACTTCTAAGGCCACTAAACAATCCCTAACATGTGAATGGTCAAGGGTTAACCAGCAAGTTATGAGGTCTCTACTCTCTAACCCTAAAGCAACATCAATCCATTTCTAAAAAAACATGGAAATCCTATGGGGAGCATGCATCAGTCTAGTACAACATACTAAAAAAACCAAAGCAAAATTCAAAACCAAGTGAGAGAAATAAAATAAACAAGGCAGACATATCAACAAATCAATATTCAAAACCAATTAAAATGCAAAAAATGCAATTAAATCAAAAATGCATGATCAAACTAATAATTTTGCACCATAAAATTCTAAATTGAAATGCGAACCTATAGCAAAAAGAAGGGAATTAATTGGGTCATCCTACTATTTTTCATGAATTATTTTCTAACATGTACAAAAATGAGAAAATAAAAGGAAATAAAAGAAATTGGATAAACCAGCGTGACAAACAGCGATTGTAAGCAGTTCAGTTTCAGCTTTGGGCCTATCCTGGGGGTGTAGATATCAAATGTTCACTAAGCCCACGTAATTCATTCAGCACACACATCCAGGGGAGGGGTCAATGAGTAGAAAGGGTGGTAGCCTTAGCAATACAGATTTGGGCCTAGCCCGTCTAAACCCTAACCCAACATCAGCGAACAAAAACAACTCTCCCTCTCCAAATCCGATCACTGTTCACCTAACACAAACCCTAACGCAGCCGTTCTCCCAAATTTCTCTCTGAATTTCTCTCAAACCTCACCCAATCTCTCACGAAATCTGCAACCAACCCTAATTTAAATCTCACCAAACTTTCAATTCAATGCCCTAAACTCAACCTAGATTCTATCCTGAACCAAGACGAACCCAAACAATCCCAGCAATCAAAAGAAAGAATGCAACCAGAATCAAATGAAGACGTACCTGAATATGTAACACGAACAGATCGTGAATATCTTGGAGCTTGTTGAAAAGAGTTGAAGACAGTTGAACGTTCGTTGAAGATCTTCGAAGGTTGAAGGAGGATCTTGAAAATCTTACTGGAGCTCTTGAAGATCCTTGAAGATCCGGGGACGTGCATGAAGATCTTGAAGCCTTCTGGAGAAAGTTCAACGATATCGATGAAGATCCGTTGAAGATTTAGGCAAAAACGATGAACGCGATGAAGCTATGAAGATCCTGGTGAAGTTTGATGATTAGGGATGTTGATCTGGAAAACTGTTCAAGAACACTATGAGATCTGGAAATCGCATGAACATGGATGAGGATCTTGTGGATTTCTGGAAGAAAATGCGATGAAGGTTTGAATGTTCATAGTTTCTGGAAAAAATCAAGTACGAAGATGGATGAACAAGATGACGATCTTTGCGAAAAACTCGTATGAATGTGTAAAAGATCTTGAAAAAAATTCTGGTTGAAGATCTTGAAGGATTTCTGGTGGCTTCAAGAATACATGATGAAGATCAGTGCAATTTTCAGGAGAATCAATGAAGAACTGATGAATTTTCCGGTGAGATTCGGTGTCAGTTACGGTGGTCCTTGATTTTGCCGGCGAGTGCTACCGGTGTTTGCATGGCTGGCGGCGGGAGGTGGCAGCTCAGGGACGCGTGGCAGCACGCATGGGAGGGAGAGACGGGGTGAAGACGCGTGGCAGTGAGAGAGTCAGTGGAGAGGACGCGTCAGCTGATGAGGTGTCAAGGAGAGAGGATGGGTACGGAATCAGGTGGAAGAAGGAGAAAGGAACACGTGGGACCCCTCTTATAGGACACATGGCACTGAGTTGGACTGAGCCTCCACAACAAATGGGCCCACGAATTCTGGACTAAAGGACTGATTTGGATTAAAATATTAAAATGCTAATTAAGACTAATTAACTGAATTAAAAACTGGTTAATCTAATTAAAATGGTAAACCTAATTAAAGACTAATTAATAAAATCTGACTAACATCCATTAAAACTAAACGAAAATCACTTAATCCAAATTGAATTAAAATCTGAATCAAACTAATTAACCTAATCAATTAATTCTAATCTAAACAAATAAAAAAAAAAAAAATAAATCCCAATGTATTCTAACAAATTAATATTCTAAAACAGAAAAAGCTATTAAAAATATTAAAATCTATTTAAATCTAAAAATCTATTAATTTCTAGAAACAAACTAGAAATCTATTAAAACTATCTAAAACCAATCTATTACTAATTAAATCCATATTAAAATTCTAGAAAGAACATCTAAGAGGAAATCTATTAATATCTAAACAATATATTCTAAAAATACTAATTAAACTCTATTTAAATTCTAGAAAACTATATTAATACCTATTTAAAATCTAGATTAATTTCTATAAACCTATATTAAAATCCTATTAAAAAAACTAAAAACGGTTATTAAATCCTACAGTCTAGATAACTCCTAATAAATCCACGAGGAGCAAAAATAGTAACAATTGGCAAATAATACAGCGCAGCCATAACGGGATGAGCGGTAAAAATACGGACATAGAAATACCCCCAAAAATAACAGCATAAGCTGAAAACACCGGGAAGAGCACGACTTCCCAAAAATACGACTCCGCCTATCTGGCTTGGCTAAAATTGCCTGAAATGCGAGGAGAGGGTTGTGATCCCGATAAAATCAATCTGACTGAATGAATGCGCTGTATGCAATGTGTATATGCGAAATGCGACTGAATCCAAACATAAGCCAAATACAGGAATTGGTTGGTCAAATTTTGGGGTGCAACAGCTGCCCCTATTCAAGCGACTTGGACCTGAAGAGTTGAAAGGCGAACGTCTTTCAAACATTCAAAGGTAGAAGGCGGTTGAATACTAAAGAAACCCAGAAATTTGCCAACCGCAGAAATATACTGCAAAACTGCTTGGGGAATAAAATCCAGAAAACCGAGTCTAGTCGTTACGGCAATAGACTGATCAATCATCTGATAGAGAAACTGACTTTAGCACCAGTTACCCATGTGACATCATAGATAACAAACCCGAGGATTGGATCAACATGCACTTGATCCTCTCACATTTTCTAAAGATAGACAGGAAGAGAAATATACTCACATCGTCTAAAGATAGACGAAAAGACACCTTGCCGCAGAAGTAAACAAAACCAATACTCACATCGTCTAAGGATAGACGGAAAGACACCCTGAAGGAAAAAATCAATACTCACATCGTCTAAGGATAGACGGAAAGACACCCATCCCGAAGGAAAAATTCAATACTCACATCGTCTAAGGATAGACGGAAAGACACCCATCCCGAAGGAAAAATTCAATACTCACATCGTCTAAGGATAGACGGAAAGACACCCATCCCGAAGGAAAAATTCAATACTCACATCGTCTAAGGATAGACGGAAAGACACCCTTAACCATACTCAAACTCAAGACGTCTAATGATAGACGGAGAAATCCATACCCAAACTCAAGACGTCTAAAGATAGACGGAGAAATCCACTTGCTGGGGGAACACATCGTCCATATGAATTGACGGGAAGAAAAGTCTGTCGATACCAGATGACTGATGATCAAGGCATAACCGTTGTAGGGTCCGAAATAAAAATAAACCGCTGAACTGTCTGAACAAAGCTGCTGGATAAATGTCCCTGAACTGATTACAGAGTGATTCACGTTGTCACGTAAGGCTGATAGAAACACTGGCTTATGCTTCGCATGCATATGCGTATGTTTGAATTTTTCTAGGGCGTAATGCTCCATATAGGATGGAAATGCTACGCATTTTGAAGATGAAATGCGAGTATGATGCAAATATGATGATATATGCAATATGCAAATGCAGGCTCGGGCTGCTGGAGAAAGCTGGGTACAGAAAACCGCTTCAGCAAGATAAATACTGAAGACGAAGCCAACTCCGCTGGGGATAAACCGGACATCACAGAATCATTCCAGCAAAATAAATGCTGGAAGAGTGAAACCAACTCTGCTGGGGAATAGCAGATGTGCCAATTATGATTGGACTTCTCTAGGGATAACTTACCCGTGCCAATGAAAATCGGACTTTTGCTGGGGAAAACAGACGGAGTCTTCTTGCGTATCAATGAAGATTGGATTTTGAAACTGATGCGCCAACACGAACGGGCCTCATAGTGATTGCCAATATGGATTGGGCTTCCTGAAAATTGCCAACAAGGATTGGATTCTAGGCTATCTGTGATGGGTCAGGTACAACTGACACTGGAATACATTTTGTCTGAATTTACAGTTTTCTGGTTGAAAGGTCAAAGGACGGTAATACGACTTCCTGACATTCGTCTCAGACTCGAAGATTGGCTGAATCTACTTGAATAGCTCTGAGTAGCCCCGATGATACGGAGAAGAACAATTCCTTCGCTTCTGATATGCCCCAGCCTATGGGACCTCTATGGTGATGCTCCTCAAAAGGAAATCTGAAAATCTGTACCCTGATGGTCTGATATGAAATGCCCCAGCATTCTGAACTTCGGAGAGATACTTCTCATCAAATGCTTCTCGAATAAAGAATAACTTCTGCGCTCTTAAGATGGCTTGCCCCTGACTGCAATGACTTTTCCCCTAATTATCTGATTCAGAGTAGTGCCCCTGACTACGAGATATTTACCGAATCTCAACCTGATTGCCCCCAGGATAACTGACTTCGAAAGGCTGACCTGACTGGGGATCACTGGATGTAGCTTGCCCTGGTTTGCGGAGCATTCGGGCGTTCTGTATTCTATCCTGACCATACCTTCCATTGTAGAAAACTTTCCTACTGTCAAGCGCTTACTCGTAAGTAAAACAAGTTGTTATGCATGAAAGATATACTAATGCAACGCATATGACAGCTTTGACATCCAATCTGTTCACTGGGAAAAGGAAAAATAAGTTTATGGCATATAATGCACAAATTATTTATCAAGAATATCAACATCAATACCAACATGGTATGAAGAACCGTTTTAGGAGTCAGTTTCGGCGCAATCTTTACCGAAGTATGCTTTCGAAACAAACCTGCTTCAATTAGGACTTTTGAAGGTTATAACGTGGTCAGGTTCACGGTTTTGAAGGAAAGGATAAAGGCTCAAAGTTTATTTTAACCCACCCATTCTCCTTGATGTTCTCCCACCCTACGTTCAGCTAATTCGACCTTAGCGCTCACCTCTCAGAGGCTGAAAGATAGGAGTGATAGTTCGAGAAACCATGAGTTTTTGGAGTGACAGTTACTCACTCTTCGTCTTTGACACTTGAGGTCACACGACTCGTATTTCATTTGAGGATTTTTTTTCTTTTTTAATCCTTTTCTTTTTCCTTTTCTCGTTTTCTTATCCCTAGCTTTTGCCTGGACTGACTCTTTTTGAGTTTCTTTTGATTTTTTAAGTCCAGCGGGATGCCCTCATTTTTGCCTAAGTCATTTGTTTTGAAGTTTTGACTTAGCGGGCTTTTGATTCTTTTTTTCTTCTTCTTTTTTTTTCGAACAAGTCGTGTGACACTGGTTGCCTGACTCATTGGAGAATAATGTGATTGTCTCGCTCTTGATTTAACCATTGTGGTTTTTTAGGCACGACCTCTAGAGGTGTGATTGATCCTCGAACGGACACTCCTTTTGCAACTTGAACGCTCGGCCAAATTAGCTAACACCTACCCTGCCCCAGGTTAAAGATGGAGGGTTTTTCGTTTTCAGAAAGAACTCCTACTACTAGGCTCAAAGGGGTTGGCAAGGGATTATCTTCCTTATATCACCGGTGTTTAGGGATTTGAAACAATGCCTGTACATCATCAGCAAGTTTTATTTCAAAAGCATACAATATCGAAAGTTGCATGTCGTTCATTTTCGTCGTCCTCCTCAGATCCTTCTTAACCAAGCATTGGACATTTGTAAAAACAATTAGTGAACACGAATGGATTTAATCAAAACATGCACATTTATTTCATTATCATCAATTGAATGAAAACAACAAGTTTTACGAACAAGATTGCAATTTAAACAGGAAAGAAACTACAAACGTAAAGAAATGACAAGATAAAACAAAGAAAAATGCCAGCTTCCGAGAACCGGGCTTTCACATCTGTCCTGCTGCTGAACCAGCCATCTTCAAAATCAGTTATTAGAGGCAACTCGATGCTGTCCTGATCTGCTTTCAGCGACCCAACCAAATTATAGAGCCCCTCCTCCTCATTCAGATGATTTTGGGCCCTTCCTGCCCGAAGTTGATAGATGTACTATCAAGTAGGTCCTGCACCTTGTGCTTGAAGGCCAGACAATCTTCAATGTTGTGCCCCGGTGATCCTGAATGGAAATCACAGTGCTCATTGATATCATACCCTACTGGAGGCGTACCTGTCAGCGGGGCTAACTTCCTCTTCTCAACCAACTGTAATCGTAGCAACGTCTGAAGAAGTTCGGCATATGGCATCGGAGGCACATTAAATACCCTCACGGGCCTCTGATTTTGAGTTCTTCGCTGATTGGGATGCTGTTGCCTTTACTGCTGTTGAGGTCGTTGCTGTTGTCGCTGGTACCGGGTTGACTGTTGAACAACCTTCGTAGCAAATACAACATCGGTTTCTTGATTTCCACCGTACTGATTAAGGCACTCCTTATGCTTAGCCATTTTCTTTCTCAGATCTGCCCCAGGAATAGGAAACAGTTGTGGGCATGGAGATTCTGACACCATGGAGTCCAGGATACGTTTCTGACCTACTGCATCTTTAGAAACATCCATCATCTTAGCATCAACTGGGATAGGACCAATACGTACAGCTACACCGCTTGGCGTGAATTCAATATCTTTTGAGTCAATCAGGTCTTGAACATTGTGCTTAAAAGCATGACAACTCTCGATGTCGTGTCCGAGTGCCCCAAAATGAAATTCACATTGCTTACTGGTATCGTACCCATAAGGCGGTATCGTTCCCTTGGGCGGTTCCATTGTTCTTTTTTCAACCATTTTAAACCTCAATAAAGTCTGAAAAAGCTCAGCATACGTTGCAGGTGGCGCCTCAAATACCCTCTTTGGCCTCCCCTCCTGAATCCTTCGTTGAGCCGGACGTATCCTTTGTTGTTGTAGCTGATGTCTGTCAACACGTTCGTTAAGCTCAGGTTCCCCAGGCACAGGTGGCACGAGCTCCTTCACTGCGGCTTTAAATAGCTGATCATCCTCTTTCCTAAGCACATTCTTGACTACTTCCATGATCAAGCTCATTTGGGTCTTCAGTTGACTATTTTCCTCTTTGAGGATCTTCTGCTCCAGACGCATCTCTTGCATGTCTCTCATCATCTGCCCCAGCTGGCTTCGGACTTCAATGAATTCAACCTGATTCTGTTCCATATCTCTGAAGGAACTCCTGCAACAAACTGGATGATGAGGAAATAAGACCCACGGTTCTGATGTACCTATTAAATGATAATGCAATGCAGAAAGCAAACACATATTCATGACAAGACAAAGAGAAACTCAAGCTATAAGCACCCAAACGAACACCTCCCACACATGTACAACCAACAAAAGCAGCACGTAAGCACGAATGAGTACGAATACAATGACCCCAGCCAACAATCCTGGTGATGGTCACCAAACAATAATGCACAGAAGCTAAACGGGTTTGGCAGAGAAAACAGATGCGACACCCGGCACAGAAACCTCTAGAAACTTCTCCCATATTCAACTGAACTCTCCGTTTGACATTCTTCAGAACACACACTTCCCGTGGAGTCTTCCATGACATTAACTGACGAACCCACACAACTGGATGACGGAGAATCGTTAACCTGAACAAAACCCTGGGGCGCGATGAAAATCCAGTTAGAGTCTAAGAGATCCTGAACCTGGCTTCTAAGCACCTTACAATCATTTGTTGAATGTCCATGTGCCCCAACATGGTACTCACAGCGGGCGCTGGCATCAAAACCTGGAGGATATGGTGGAATCATTGGATTAGTCTCTTTCGGCACTATCAATCCACTTCTGACCAGATCTGGAAACAACTGACTGTACGACACCGGTAGCTGAGTAAACTGCCTTTCAGGTTTTCTTGGTCTTCGTTGGGCGTGCTGACGCGATCGACGACAGGATGACCGTTGACTTGAAGTGTCTGAAAACCGATCCTGAGATGCTAGAGATTCTGAGACGACGTCATTTCATTCTTCCCACTCTTCTTGAGAACTAACAACTGACTCATTCTTATCAACTGGGATATAAGGAGCATCTCGAAGCTTTCCACTCTTGAGTCCTCTCTCAACAAGCTCCCCCATTCTCATCAGGCCCACAAAGCTTATACAACCGAACAATTTGTCATAATAATGGCCTTTCAGAGTACCCAAGAAGAGGTCAACCATTTCTCTTTCCTGAAGCGGTGGTTGAACACTAGCAGCTAATTCTTTCCATCTTTGCACATACCCTCTGGATGATTCATTCTCCGCCCGAGGTAATTCTTGCAGATGTACGAGACTAGGAGCCATATCCAGGTTGTAATCGTATTGCTTCATGAAGGCATTGGCTAAATCTGACCATGATTTGATGCTATCACTTTTCAACTGCATATACCAATCCAAAGATGCTCCAATCAAACTATCTTGGAAACAGTGAATCATGAGCTTGTCATTGGTGACATGCGAAGTCATTCTTCTGCAGAACATAACCAAATGTAACTTCGGACAACTATCCCCTTTGTACTCCTCAAAATTAGGCGTCTTGAACTTCGGAGGCAACACAAGGCCTGGCACTAAACACATGCTCGCAGCATTCAGATCAAGAGCATTCTTATTCATCAAGGCATCAATCTGATCTTCCAACAGCTGAAGTCTTCTCGTATACTCAACAGTCCTTGGGTTCTGAACATTAACCTGTGGAACAACTCTTGGAGGTGGAACAATCCATGGAAAAGGAACAATCCTCGGAGAACCTGGCGTAGAGAAATTGAAACTGTGATATTCTGTGCCATGGAGAGAAGTTAAACCTTTGGTAGGGGTTTGCACAGGCTGAGCTACATTGTTCCCCGGAGTTCTCTGGATGTTAGCTTCTTCTCTATTCATAGCTGTTATGGTTTCCATGAGCTGACTCAGCTGATTTTTCAACAATTCAAACTCCGCCCGAGTAACAACCAAGTTCTGCTCTCCTGAATCCATGGTCTTTCCAGAAGCTAACTCAAGTCCAATACGAATGTCAGGAAATCAACTGACGAAGCGGACAAAAGACTGGTAAGCTCCCAGTTCCGGCTGATGATGGATATGCAACATGAGATGCAAATGCAAACAGAAATGAAAAATGCAAATGCACACACAAGGGATCAAGTTGCTGTCGAGAAGCCCAATCCGCAATACTGGTCTTAGACAGACCCATAACAATTGCTCAAACCTGGTCCCAACAAATCAAAACACTGCTCCAACCTGGTTTCCGACAGACCTAATAATATAACTCCAACCTGGTCTCTGACAGACCCGGTAACTGTCCATTAAAAATCCACAATCCTGAGTCTCAAGTCGGTAGTCTGAAGGTTGAGTTACCTGCATGCCCCAAATCTCTCTCACGGGTAGGTGCCCTAACAACTGACACAAGGTACGCCATCCTATGCGGTCATCAGTGTCACAGACTTTCATGAGTGACGATACGATACCCAGAAGGTGTGGCATCGTCATCTCATGAAGCGGCCTCACTTAGCTGACTTCCAAATGATCGGTCCCCAGAGTCGACAATCCTCACGTCTGGACTCCCCTCAGATCCTCAGGATCGGAAAGAAGCACCTCGGAGAGAATCTCGTCTGAGCGTGGATTTCGTGGGGAACTGTGTCTGCTCAGCAAACAGGTTCGTCCACTAATCTCCACAACTATATCTAGGTGCATATCGAGCCCAGGTCTGGCTTATCACTCACAGTAACCTCCCTCTCCCACAGCAATAATCATAATAATATAATGCTGAAAATAAATGCGGAAAGGTAAAGATACAGGAAAGTAAAGCATATATACAACACCCAACAGATAAACAGGCAAGCGCTAGGATTGACTCGCATAGGGGACGGGAAACGGTCCCAGCATAAGGGATGGGAAAAGTCCCAAGATGCTATAAGTTCCCCAGTAGAGTCGCCAGTTGTCGCTACTGCGAAAATCGGCGCCGACTGACAGAAGAGTCGCCACCGTGCGTTATTTATCCCAAAGAGGGGAAAGGAAACGCTCGAGGTAAACCTACCGTAAAGACGGGGAAAGGTATGGTCATCGTATCCAAAACCTGGGTTCAGGAGTCGGTTACGCAAGGGGAAGGTATTAGCACCCCTCACGTCCGTCGTACTCGACGGGATCCACGCTTGCTTGGTTTGTCTAAAGGATGCAAAACAATCTATCTACGGCTGCTAAATCTAAACGGGAGGAAATTGACTCGATAGAGCATCGCACTCTATGCCTACGTATTCTCAAGAGAGAAAGTCAGAGTCAATGTAGTTCGGGAAACTACGAGGAAATTGGCTCGCCAAGACTTCGCGTCTTGTGCCTATGTACTTCCACACAGCATGGAAGATCAGAGCTTTCGTAGTTCAGGCTAACTACGGCTAAGCAGGGTGTTCTCACACAGGAGTGAGATATTCAGTTGGTTTTAAAGGTACGGGAACCTATGGGAAAAACTACGGTCTGGTCTCAAATGCACTCTGGCAAGAGAAAAGGATAACATCAGTCGTCAGTGGGAAAGTCTCGATCGCACAGCAGCGAGAGAAAACATCGGTTAGTTGTTAGTGTGCTCGCTAGGATATCGCATCCTATGCCTACATATTCTTGTCTAGTACAAGAAATCAGAGCAGCTGTAGTTCGGCTAACTACGGAATTACAGCTAAAGAACTAAACAGCAACAGGAATTACTGGAAATAAAGATGCATGAATGCCACAGACAAATAGAAAGAGGAACACCCCAACTTCTAGACAAACAAGGCACAAAGGCCACACCTCCCAAAGGCAAGGGAGCTCAGCTCAACCAAATGCCAACAAGCAAAAGCCCCCCAATAACAACCAAGCAGAAGGAGTCAGGAACTCAACTTCTCATGCACACAAGCCTATTTCTAAGATGCACCCATCTCATAAATATCTAGATGAACCCCTAAGTTTAATGCAGCACAGCACCACACAAGTCAATCAACACAAAGAGAAGACTAACCAGCCTGGCAAACTCCTATCCAAAAGCAAGAAACTAACCCTGAGCAGGACCCTAAACAACCCTAAAACAAAACCCTAAACTACCCTAAGCAAAACCCTAAGCAAAACCCTAAGCAAAACCCTAAAGGGAGAAACTAATCCCATTCTTCAAGCTTCAAGACAAGCTTACCAAAGAAAGGGAGCTAAGTGAACAGACCCATAGTGCCTTCCTCTGGAAAATACTAGGGGGCTTCCACTTAGGAATTATATCCCATGTGGCTCAACAACCGTGAACGGTTTACATTCCTCCTTAGGAGAAACTAAACTCACATGAAGGCTCCAACATCATTGGATACTTAAGAAATCCTACATGAACTAAGGGAACTAAGTGAGCAGACCCATAGTGCCTTCCTCAGGAAAATACTAGGGGGCTTCCACTTAGGAATCATATCCCATGTGGCTCAACAACTGTGAACGGTTTACATTCCTCCTCAGGAGAAACTAAACTCACATGAAGGCTCCAACATCACTGGATACTTAAGAAGAGAGGAGAGAAAAAGGAATGGGAGAAGATCATAGTGCCTTCCTCAGGAAAGTACCATGAGCTTCCACCAAACCTAAAGATCTCAATCCTCAAAGAAAGAGAGCAAGCTTCTAAGCAAAGGTCTTCATTCCAAGCATCTTTGCAAGCTCCATCAAGTCTTCATCCAGCCTCCATCTTCAAGAAGAAACCACAGGCCCTCAAACCAAAAGAAACTATCTCTAAAGTTCAACCACAGTTGAACTTCAAAGTCAGAAGCCCTCAAGACTTCTCCTATTCTCAGGCTCAAACAAAAATATAACAGAACACTCTCTAAAAATCTACCAAAAATCTTGGGGGAACCTACATGCCTCTAAGATCCCAAGATCAAATCTCAAAGCCTAAGTCAACTTCTAAGGCCACTAAACAATCCCTAACATGTGAATGGTCAAGGGTTAACCAGCAAGTTATGAGGTCTCTACTCTCTAACCCTAAAGCAACATCAATTCATTTCTAAAAAAAACATGGAAATCCTATGGGGAGCATGCATCAGTCTAGTACAACATACTAAGAAAATCAAAGCAAAATTCAAAACCAAGTGAGAGAAATAAAATAAACAAGGCAGACATATCAACAAATCAATATTCAAAACCAATTAAAATGCAAAAAATGCAATTAAATCAAAAATGCATGATCAAACTAATAATTTTGCACCATAAAATTCTAAATTGAAATGCGACCCTATAGCAAAAAGAAGGGAATTAATTGGGTCATCCTACTATTTTTCATGAATTATTTTCTAACATGTACAAAAATGAGAAAATAAAAGGAAATAAAAGAAATTGGATAAACCAGCGTGACAAACAGCGATTGTAAGCAGTTCAGTTTCAGCTTTGGGCCTATCCTGGGGGTGTAGATATCAAATGTTCACTAAGCCCACGTAATTCATTCAGCACACACAGCCAGGGGAGGGGTCAATGAGTAGAAAGGGTGGTAGCCTTAGCAATACGGATTTGGGCCTAGCCCGTCTAAACCCTAACCCAACATCAGCGAACAAAAACAACTCTCCCTCTCCATATCCGATCACTGTTCACCTAACACAAACCCTAACGCAGCCGTTCTCCCAAATTTCTCTCTGAATTTCTCTCAAACCTCACCCAATCTCTCACGAAATCTGCAACCAACCCTAATTTAAATCTCACCAAACTTTCAATTCAATGCCCTAAACTCAACCTAGATTCTATCCTGAACCAAGACGAATCCAAACAATCCCAGCAATCAAAAGAAAGAACGCAACCATAATCAAATGAAGACGTACCTGGATATGTAACACGAATAGATCGTGAATCTCTTGGAGCTTGTTGAAAAGAGTTAACGACAGTTGAACGTTCGTTGAAGATCTTCGAAGGTTGAAGGAGGATCTTGAAAATCTTACTGGAGCTCTTGAAGATCCTTGAAGATCCGGGGACGTGCATGAAGATCTTGAAGCCTTCTGGAGAAAGTTCAACGATATCGATGAAGATCTGTTGAAGATTTAGGCAAACACGATGAACGCGATGAAGCTGTGAAGATCCTGGTGAAGTTTGATGATTAGGGATGTTGATCTAGAAAACTGTTCAAGAACACTATGAGATCTGGAAATCGCATGAACATGGATGAGGATCTTGTGGATTTCTGGAAGAAAATGCGATGAAGGTTTGAATGTTCATAGTTTCTGGAAAAAATCAAGTACGAAGATGGATGAACAAGATGACGATCTTTGCGAAAAACTCGTATGAATGTGTAAAAGATCTTGAAAAAAATTCTGGTTGAAGATCTTGAAGGATTTCTGTTGGCTTCAAGAACACATGATGAAGATCAGTGCAATTTTCTGGAGAATCAATGAAGAACTGATGAATTTTCCGGTGAGATCCGGTGTCAGTTACGGTGGTCCTTGATTTTTCCGGCGAGTGCTACCGGTGTTTGCATGGCCGGCGGCGGGAGGTGGCAGCTCAGGGACGCATGGCAGCACGCATGGGATGGAGAGACGGGGTGAAGACGCGTGGCAGTGAGAGAGTCAGTGGAGAGGACGCGTCAGCTGGTGAGGTGTCAAGGAGAGAGGATGGGTACGGAATCAGGTGGAAGAAGGAGAAAGGAACATGTGGGACCCCTCTTATAGGACACATGGCACTGAGTTGGACTGGGCCTCCACAACAAATGGGCCCACGAATTCTGGACTAAAGGACATGATTTGGATTAAAATATTAAAATGCTAAGTAAGACTAATTAACTGAATTAAAAACTGGTTAATCTAATTAAAATGGTAAACCTAATTAAAGACTAATTAATAAAATCTGACTAACATCCATCAAAACTAAACGAAAATCACTTAATCCAAATTGAGTTAAAATCTGAATCAAACTAATTAACCTAATCAATTAATTCTAATCAAAACAAATCAAAAAAAAAAGAAAAATAAATCCCAATGTATTCTAACAAATTAATATTCTAAAACAGAAAAAGCTATTAAAAATATTAAAATCTATTTAAATCTAAAAATCTATTAATTTCTAGAAACAAACTAGAAATCTATTAAAAACTATCTAAAACAAATCTATTACTAATTAAATCCATATTAAAATTCTAGAAAGAACATCTAAGAGGAAATCTATTAATATCTAAACAATATATTCTAAAAATACTAATTAAACTCTATTTAAATTCTAGAAAACTATATTAATACCTATTTAAAATCTAGATTAATTTCTATAAACCTATATTAAAATCCTATTAAAAAAACTAAAAACAGTTATTAAATCCTACAGTCTAGATAACTCCTAATAAATCCACGAGAGCAAAAATAGTAACAATTGGCAAATAATACAGCGCATCCGTAACGGGATGAGCGGTAAAAATACGGACATCGCAATACCCCCAAAAATAACAGCATAAGCTGAAAACACCGAGAAGAGCACGAATTCCCAAAAATACGACTCCGCCTATCTGGCTTGGCTAAAATTGCCTGAAATGCGAGGAGAGGGATGTGATCCCGATAAAATCAATCTGACTGAATGAATGCGCTGTATGCAATGTGTATATGCAAAATGCGAATGAATCCAAACATAAGCCAAATACAGGAATTGGTTGGTCAAATTTTGGGGTGCAACAGTTTTCTCTTTCCTCCTAACCTCTCATTTTTCCTGTTTCTAACCCTTTTCTCTCCCCCTTTGGAACACTTCTTATAGCATAATGTTTAAGCAAATAAATTCACACATCGACAAACAAAAGGTTCCCATCGAGTACGATGGATGCGAGGGGTGCTAATACCTTCCCCTCACATAACCGGCTTTCGAATCCATTCTTGGTTGCGAGACCATCTTATCCATTATTTTCTTAAGGTTTTCTCGATGTTTTCCTTTCCCCACATGGGATAAATAAAGTTTGGTGGCGACTCTTCTGTCCTTCCTTTTCGCCTCCCCGTCGTTGCACGATGCATTTTTCGAGTAGCGACAGAGGGGTGCTAATACTTTCCCCTCGCATAACCGGCTTCTGAACCCGTACTTGGTCGCGATACCATATTATCCATTTCTTTCTTAAGGTTTTCTAGATATTTTCCTTTCCCCTCATGGGATAAATAAAGTTCGGTGGCGACTCTTTTGTCCTTCCCTCTTCGCCTCCTCGTCGTTGCGCAATGCATTTTTCGAGTAGCAACAGCTGGCGACTCTGCTGGGGAGAACGCCAAACCTGGTTTGCTTGTCGCATTTGTGTTTTGTTTGCTTTTATTTTTGTGTTATGTTCTTTCTAACATGTTGGGTTTATTTGGGATTGGTTTGTGAGAATAAAGCTTTCTACCCGAGCTTTCGAGTATAGACTAAGTTAGGAGGTGGTTTCTTTCTGATTTGCGAGACTTAGGACTCGTTGAGTTGGATCGAATTCCACCGCTCAGATGAGACCCCGTTGGGATGATTATGTCTTACGTGTAGTCGTAATGGAGTTTTTATTTCCAACGTGGGAGTCCGTGATTCTGAGGACCTTTGTAGAACCTTATTCCAAAGGTTTCTAAAACATAACTTTGTGTGCATCCTTTGAAAGGATTACCGTCTTACGAGTAGTCGTTCTGATGGGAATCTTTTGAGGGTTAGTACATGGGACTTTGTTTAAGTCCTTTTGGGATACCCTCTCTTAAACCAATAGATTTCCCACCCGAGGTGAGAGATACCTTTTGTTGTTGTCTTGCAGGATCTGTGACCTTGATCCTTGATGTTGATCTGTTCTCGTGTGCATTCGTAAAACATTGCATTTGCATAAGCATCTCTGCATCATTTTGCATTTTCTTCCTTAACCAGATACCGAGGGCTTACCCATCCTCTGTTCGTAACCCGCAAGTGATTTCCCGACACTTCCATTGAACTTGTAAGAGCTGTGAAGCATTTGAAGCAAGAGGAACATAGACACCTTGAAAGGCCAAATCAGACAATGCAAGCCGAGGTAGCTATGGAGCAGAAGCGGTCTATGGAGCAGATTCAAGCAGAGTTGGAGGAAGTCTGAAGCCAGATGGGACAATTCATGGTGGATATACAAGCTTTGCGCCAGGATCAGAAGATGCTCAAGGAAGAAGTTCACCAAATAAAAAATCAGATGGGACAGATTATGGAAGTCATGAAAAATGTGCTAAGAAAGGACGGAAATCTCAGGCCTGAGGTCGCAGCAGAAATGGCCGTCCAACCCGTGCCTGTGGAATATCTTCAAGAGCGTGATATGCCTCGTAGATCTTTTTCACAACCTGAGGTTCCAAGATTTTCCCATCAGTAGCTACCTCCTGTTTCCCAGAACAATCCTGAGTTTAAGAGGTATGCGCAAAGGACGAAGCGCCCCGAAAGAATTTTCGACCGGATCCCTATGACTTACACTCAGTTTTAGCAACTCTTGCTTCAACTTCGATTGGTTGAACTTCAAACTCTGGCTCCGTTTGTTGGTAAGCCACCACCAGGCTATGATGCAAGTGCCCATTGTGATTTCCATTATGGGGCACCGGGCCATAATGGTCAACTTCTGCCACATCTAATTCAAAACTCTTTGGTGGAGCCCAAAACTCTCAAGCCGTTGCCAGAACCTTACCTTCCCGGGTACAATCCCAATGTTCAGTGTGGATATCATGGAGGATCCAAGGGGCACTCAACTGAAGAATGCAAAGCCTTCCAGGCCAAGGTACAACAACTAATTGACAAATGGTACATATCATTTCCAGAGGGAGGTTTGGTCGTCCATGTCATCCTCTCAGCTGTCTAAAGCTCGAAGATTTCAAGGGTCATTTCCAGAAGCCAGTAGTCCAGATAGGCAGACATCCTCAACATTGGCAGTCCTTGGGCGCTTTTATCATTTGCATTTGTAGTTTACTTCTTGTTAATTGCTACTTGTTTTTAAACATTATTGTTTTGAATGGTGATATTAATGAAATGATTATACATTTTCCAAATCGGTCACGTCGTATTCACTCATTATTTCCACTTATCACAGACATATACACTTTTACCCACTCCACTCTATCACTGTTATTTCAGCAAATATTGGAGGGAGGATGACGAAAATGAAATACCCATAATTGCAAATTGTATGCTTTCGGATAAAACCTTGATAATGATGTACATGCATTGTTTCAAATCCCCTAAACACTAGAGATATAAGGAGCTAATCCCTAGTCAACCACTTCGAGCCTAGAAGTAGAAGTTTCCTTCGGATATTCAAACCCTTAATACTCAACCTGGGGCAGGGTAGTGTTCAGTTAATCCAATCCCGCATTTGAATCAACAAAGTAAAAATAAGACGGTTGTTCACCAATGACCCATGACATGCCAGTCACAATCCTCCAACAAAATAAAAAAAAAATCAAAAGCCTGCTAAGTCAAGAACCTCAAAAGGGGACTTAGGAAAAATCTAGGCAATCCCGATGGATCTGATAAGCAAATCAGTCCATGCAAAAGTTAGGGATCAAACCAAAATCGAAAGAGGCCTTTAAACCCTCAACAAAAACAAAATAAGATTCAATGGTCAAACCAAAGGGTCATTGACATCCATCAAAATCAAAATAAGGTGGCTGCCATCTCAAGCGAACCTTGAACCATCAAGCTTATACCGTTAAGCAAGTGCAAAATTAACTGAACGTAGGTATGGAAATCATCAAGAAGAAGGGGTGGGTTAACATCAATACTTTGAGCCTAATATCCTTTGTTTCTATAACCGTGAGCCAGACCAAGCTACAACCCTCAAAAGACCTAATTGAGGCGAGGTGTAATCTGAAAGCATACAATCGCAAGGTTGCGTAAACTGACTCCTCACAATTTTGCTAATCATCAGTATTGGTGTCAATATCCCTGCTATATCTTTCACACCAACCAATTTAGCACAACGTTTGGACTAACAGCCCATTCGTCTCACTATCACGACACTTAATAAAAGACGTTTTCTTTCAATACGTGCATGAACTTTGCATTAAAACTACCATTCATGAACAAACAATTTTATTTACATGTCAGTAGTTGGCATTAAGGAAATTCCAACATGAAGCAATCAAATAGGACTGGATTATTCAGTGGTCTGGACCAAAACCAAGTATACCATATAACCTTATGGATCTGGGGCGTTGACGTCCAAAGAATTTGGAATCAGTCAGTCTGAGGAAAATCCCCAAGCATCGTTTGAGTATGGGGAAAATCATTCAAGAAGTGGTTGATCAGAATCATCTCGAGAATACCAATCAGGGGCAGGCCACCCAGAGTTTCTTCGAGCTAGGGGCAGGTCCTTCCAATGTTCATTCAAGACAAGTTAAGTCGCTTCCATGCTCTTTCAGGGGCAAGATACTCCAAGAGTATGTCGAAGTCAACTACCATGAGAATCGGTTAAACAATGATGAATCCTTTCGTGGTACCAATCAAGGGCAGACCACCCAGAATTTCTTTAACTTAAGGGCGGATCCCTCTAGTTCTCATTCAGGACAAGTTAAGTCGCTTTGACGCTCTTTTAAGAGAAAGCTACTTCAAAAATATATTGAAGTCAACCACCAAGAGTCGGTTGATCAAGGATGAATCCTTTCATGATACAAATTCTGGGGCAAGCCATCTCGAGGTCGTCTCATGGCAAGTTACCATCTTTTCAAGATGAGCTTTTCCAAAGATCATACTAGGGCAAGTTTGAACTACACTGGGGAATGTTACTCAAGCAAGTTCATTTTCGTCAGCAATTGTTGGGTTCAAGACGAATGTCGGGGAGTCGTACCTTCACCTTCCCACCGAAAGTCCAATCCGCATTGGCAACTACAAAAGTCAGCCACATCGGCACCTGCATTTCCAATCAACCGTTTGCAATCATATGTATCATATGCATCGCATTCGACATCATAAACATACTGCTTCATAATCACTTTTGTATCATATGCATACCTAGAATCATATCATCCCTCCCAAACTCTTGCGTCTCCACGTGTTAGCATTTGCATTTGCATTTCCATTTATGGAACATCATTATCATCAAGCATTCACATATGCGAGTTCAGGTCCAAGATCAATCTCGAAAATTGCCAAGATCTTAATCGGCCCAGGCAGGGGAGTTTTCCGCAAGACCGTGGGTGTTCCCCATGAAGTTGTGCAGCCTTTTGTTGGACCAATTCCAAAGTTTCAAAATGATCATCAGCCCGGTCAGGGGCATTGTTTGCAAAAAGTGTAGGTCTATCAAAAGCAAATTTAGCCTGATCAGAGGCACATCATTCAGGGCCATGAGCGTTCCTCATGGGAGTTATCATCATCCCTCTTTATGGTAATAACTTATAGCGTATTTTCCATTATCCTTTTGGTAATGGATTCTCTACATCCTTTTGGTGATAAGGTTGTTTTTGTTTCACTCCATCATCCTTTTGGCGATGGGTTTGGAATCCTTTTGATGTTATGATTAGCGTTTTTTCTTTTATCTTTTTGGTAATGGATTCCCTACATCCTTTTGGTGATAGGGTTGTTTTTGTTTCGCTCCATCATCCTTTCGGTGATGGGTCTGGCATCCTTTTGATGTCATGATTAATGTTTTTTCCATTATCCTTTTGGTAATGGATTCCCTACATCCTTTTGGTGTTAGGGTTGATCTTGTTTCACTCCATCATCCTTTCGGTGATGGGTCTAACATCCTTTTGATGTTATGACTAGCATTTCCGCTCCATCATCCTTTTGGTGATGGGTCTGGCATCCTTTTGGTGTGATGACTAGTGTCTTTTCCATTATCTGTTTGGTAATGGACTCCCTACATCCTTTTGGTGTTAGGGTGTCGCTACTCGAAACATACGCACAACGACGGGGAAGGCGAAACGGAAAAGGACAGAAGAGTCGCCACCGAACTTTATTTATCCCATGAGGGGAAAGGAAAATATCGAGAAAACCTTAAGAAAAGAACGGATAAGAGGGTCTCGTAACCAAGAACGGGTTCGGAAGCCGGTTATGCGAGGGGAAGGTATTAGCGCCCCTCGCATCCATCGTACTCGATGGGAACCATTTGTTTGTCGACCTGTGAATTTATTTGCTTAAATGTTATGCTATAAAAGTGTTTTCCAAAGGGTAAAGAAAGTGGGTTTAGAAACTAAGAAAGGAGGTAACTGGGGCAAGAAGGGAAAGAACGGACTCGGTAGGACTTCACGGTCCTAGGCCTACGTATTCTCAACGGACATGAGAAAATCAGAGTCGACGCAGTTCGGGAAACTACTGGTATGTGAGATTGTGCTCGCCAAGACATCGTTGTCTTGTGCCTACATATCCTCATCTGGTATGAGAAATCAGAGCAGCCGTAGTTCGGCCTACGATTTGTTGATGTTTTTATGGATGATTCTATCGTACGCATTCTAGCAGTTAGATGTATTGTTGCTCGCTCGTTGGAGACTTAGGCATTACCTGTTTGCGGTAGAACGGACGTATCATATCCTTTTCGAAAGATAAGTTTTCGCCATGCGAGGTAAGATGTCAATTTGATTTGTTGAATTTTTTTTGGGGGCGAGATAGGTCCTCGGGTAGTAACCCCTACGGGTAGTACCCAATTCTTTATCTCAAAGTTTTTATTATGAAAGGGTGTGGCGAACATAGCGTCTTCGTATTGAAAGACGAGTATCAAAACCACACACACTACAGTGAGCATCTCGACACTCGGAGAGGAAGAAGTATACACTTAATCCTCTCTCTTTTGTTCAATACAAAGAGAACTTCATTCTCTTATTAAAGTGTTTTTGGTTTTGAATGGTAAGTGCTTTTGCGACAGAGAACCCTACGGTAAACGTCAACACTCGGGATAGGAGAAGGCCTACGCCTAACCACTCCACGACCATTCAAGTTTTTGTTATGAAAAGAGTTTAAAAATGCGCTCGGTACGGGACCGAGATTTTTAGGTGACAAAGGTTGCGGAAAGAATTTGTAGAGGGAGATAGGTGGCGGATAAAGTAACGTCTTCGTATTAAAAGACGAGTGTCAAAACCACCCACACTACAGTGAGCATCTCGACACTCGGAGAGGAAGAAGTCTAAACTCAATCCCCTCTCTTTAGTTCAATACAAAGTGAACTTTATCCTTTTGTTAAATATGGTGGGTTGGCTTAACAATCGTATGAGAAAATCTGCTTGACGTTGGGTCAAGGGTTTAATTGCTTAAAAAGGTTTGAGGTGAAGCGAGCAAGGTCGATGGCGACGCACAAGGCAATCGGCTTACAAGGTCAAAAATGGCTCGATGAGAATCGAGAGTTTGTTTTCTTAAAAATAGTTTTTAGAACTAAAGGTAAAAACAATGACCAACAATAAATATGCATAAAAACCATACCAAACACAACGGGTTAATCGGCTAAAAAAAAACGAAACTCAAAAAAAACGGCACGGCGAACTCCTTGAGAAAAATTTTTTTGAGGTAAAAAAAAGTCAAAAAAAAGTGAAAAACAGGGGTCTGACATGGGCGGCTGTGTTGTGTGACACGGCCCGTGTCACAGTTCCAGAGAAATCAGGTTTTTTGAGGCAAACAGCGGCGTGACACGGCCGCCCGTGTTGCATGACACGGCCGCCCGTGTTGCATGACACGGCCCGTGTCACAAAGATCTGGGGGAAAAATACGTTAAAAACTCAAACAGAGGTGTGACACGGCCGCCCGTGTTGCATGACACGGCCCGTGTCACAAGGTCTGGGCCAAAAACGCGTTAAAACCTCAAACAGAGGTGCAACACAGGTGGTCGTGTTGTGTGACACGGCCCGTGTCAGGGGACTCAGGTAAAATATGCCATGAAAACTCAAGCAGAGATGTGACACGGGTGGCCGTGTCGTGTGACACGGCCCGTGTCAGGCTACCAGGGTGAAAAATCAAACTTTTCTCTTGTTTTTTGCTACTTTTTGTGGTTCTTAAAAATGGTTTCTTAGTCCCTTTAGAATCTTACATGTTATACTCAATACAACAACACTCAAACCAAGAGAACAAATGATAAATGCACAATATAAAAGAAGGGAAGTGTTTGAAGAAATGGATACCCAAGAGTTGTTACCCTCATTACAAAGCCTCCACTGATTTTGGCTAGGTGTTCAATTCTCTTCACTCTATGTTTTGATGACTCTCCTCAATGGCTCCCATGTGTTTCTCTTTTACTCTCTTCACTTTTTGCTGGTTTTTTGCTCTCTCTTTGCTCTCAATATCTCTATCTCAATCTGTTGTGAATGATAGTGAATGATAGTGAATGATCCTTTTGTGCAGCCTCCAAGCCTCCTTATCTCACTTTTTCTGCTGCATTTTTTGCTGTACCAAAATCACAGCTCTTGCACACTTCTCCATTTTCAAAATTTCCATTCTTGGCAATATCTTTTACCACCTTTTGGTGCAGCCCCACTTTCCTTCCATTTCTAGTATGTTTTTTTGCTGTATTTTCTTCTACAGCACTCTACCTCTCTATTCACCCTTGTACCCATTGGTTGGTTGATTTGTTTGGACATACCCATGTAGCCAATACACTACCTTTTGGACACCATTTTCAAATTCTGATTTTTAATGAGTAGATGTATCAACATAAGCTTATAGCCTTGGTTTTGTGACATAAAATGATTTTGTAATATGATACACATTGCCACTTCTTGCATGGGGTTGTTTTGGACCATATTCAAATTGCCCATGAATGTATGCATAGCCTTGATCTTGAGAGATTCCAACATTGAATTAGCTCTTAAATATTTTCCTTGCATGTTTGTAAGCACAAAGAGGACCATGTGGACTTGATGAGGCATGGGGGATACCATGGCATGAAGTTATTTTTAGAAACTTGAATTAAGACTAGAAATAGCTTAATTTCCTAAGCATTACCAAGAGTTTGGATTTTGTAACAAATGTGACATTCTTGCAAATGTCATGAAATTTTTCTTTGTAATATTCTTGAATCTAGCCTCAAATTCATGAACCTTGAATTTGGAATTATGGGCCTCACTTATGTCATTGAATTTGAAAGAAATGAAGAAATGAGTCAAGCCTTGAAAGAGGGCAAATTTTAGGGTGCAACAGCTGCCCCTATTCAAGCGACTTGGACCTGAAGGGATGAAAAGCAAGCGCTTTCAAACATTCGAGGTAAAAGGTGATTGAATACAAAAGAACCCAAAAAATTTGTCAACCACAGAATGAAACCTCTGACATCGCCGTCAGGCACCTATATCAGGTAGAACATCTGACTTCGCCATCAGTCGTCGATCAAATACAAACAAACTGACCTTGCCGTCAGCTCTTAATAGCATTATAACTTCGCCGTCGGAACTCATCATCAAATCTGTGAGATCGAACCTCACCGTCAATATTCAACATATTCTGTAAAAACATCTGATTGGTAGAACATCTGATCTCGCCATCAATCCTCCATATCCTCTGACTTCGCCATCAACTTACAACATAATCTGACTTTGTTGTCAATTAAAATCATCTGACTTCGCCGTTATTTCTCAAACCATTCTGATGTCGCTGTCAACCCTCTACATGATCTGACTTCGCCATCAATTCTCCACATAAAATTTGGAAAAACATCTGACTTCGCTGTCAGTCCTTAACATCAAATTGGTAGGACACCTGAATTTGCCGTCACCCCTCCATAACTTGACTTTGTCGTCAATTCTTTACATAATCCGACCTTGCCGTCAACTCTCAACATAACCTGACTTCGCCATCAACTCTCTTCATGATCTGACTTCGCCGTCAATTCCCAACATGGCCTGACTTCGCTGTCAATTCTCTTCATATTCTGACTTCGTCATCAATTCTCTTCATAATCTGACCTCGTTGTCAATTCTCTTCATAATCTGACCTCGTTGTCAATTCTCTTCATAATCTGACTTCGTCGTCAGCTATCAAAATCATTTGACTTCACCGTCACTTCATTTTGCTAAAAAGCGAGCATCGAACCCAAAGGTCGGCTCAACCCTAAGTTCAGAAGAACATTCATCGATTCACCATCTGGGTGAAGAAATCCGTTGGGGAAACATTTGTCAATGACCTAGCTGGAGGTCTGGATACCATGCAGGATTGAGAAATATACTGATAACTACTGGAGATACGCTTGAAAACAAGGGGGTGGCAACCCGGCTTATGTTTTACATGCATATGTTTGAATATGGCGTAATGCTCCATATGAAATGGAAATGCTACACGTTTGGGAGGATGTTATGCATGATGCAAATGCAAAGGAAACACTTTAGCAAAATAAATGCCAAAGAGAAAGGATTAATTCTGCCGGGGAAAAAACTAGACACGTCTAATACAAATGTTGGGGAAAACAAACCCTGGATGGTCTTCTGAGCGAACTTCTGGGTAAAATTGTTCCGCTAAGAGCAAATACACCCTAGACTCTGAGGGGAAAAGGAGCCAGTTGTTCAAAATCTATGGGGAAAACAAATTTCTGAATTCGTTCCACTGCTGAGGGATAAACCCACACCCGCTCACTGGAAACGATCCTGCTCTGCTGGAGATGTCAATCTTGACCTGCTGAGGATATCCTTTGATTGTCAAGGTTTCAAACTGCTGGGGGTGAGAACCCACTTAAACTGCACACTTCCTTTAGATGAGGAACTTCTGGAGAAGCCTCGAGGAAAGTTCTCTTGCAAATAACAAATAAACAAGTATGTTTTAGGCAGCAGGTACCATCTCAATTATCACTTAAGACGTTATTCAAGAAAATACAATGTTTCAATTATAGATAGCAAAGCCCACAAATTTATGTATGCAAAGTTTTATCAAAAACATCAGGCGTCTTTTGCAAACAAAACGGTAAAAACAAAACAAAATGTTTTCTGGATAGTATGTTTTATTGATAAATGGCCTGTAAATAGGCAAATTTATAAGGGACACAAATCCTGAAGTGAGAAAGTTGTGCAAGAAATATACAGAAATGCACAAGAATATCAAAATGTCGGCAATGTGGTACAGACAACCACCATAGAACGACTCAACTATGACTCGCATGACTTCGACGCCTTTCCGATACTTTGTCTTCTGAAGAGATTGATTTGAACGAATGCTTCTCGAGTTCTCCCATAATCCACTATGCTTTAAAGATCAATGCGCAGGCCGCAGTCATTTGCTTTTCAAATCCCTAACTTTTGCCTGAACCGCCCTTGCGGGTTTTCGATTCACTAGGATACCCATTTTTGCCAAAGTCGCCCTTTCAGGTTTTCAACTTTGCGGGTTTACATTTTTTTTTATCTCTAATTTTGCCCGAACCTATCCTTTTATGGTTCATCGAGATGCCCCATTCTTGCCTGGATTTTCTTTTTCTTTCCAGCGGGTCTATTTTAAGCAAAGTATCTTTTGACTACGTCCGCATTCACAGGAGACGTAAAATCTTCACCATCCATAGTTGAAAGTAGCAAGGCTCCTCCAGAGAAGACCTTCCTTACAACATACGGACCTTCATAATTGGGAGTCCATTTGCCCCTTTGATCGTTCTGTGGTGGGAGAATCCGCTTCAACACCAGATCGCCTGTTTGAAAGCTTCGAGGATGCATCTTCTTATCGTAGGCTTTCTTCATCCTACTCTGATACAGACGACCGTACGCAAGAGACGCCAACTTCTTCTCATCCATCAAACTGAGTTGATTCAACCTATTCTTCACCCATTCTGCTTCATCCAACTTGACGTCAGCCAGAACTCTCAAAGATGGGATCTCGACCTCTAATGGCAGAACAGCCTCCATGCCATATACCAACGAGAAAGGAGTTGCCCCAGTTGAAGTACGCACTGAGGTGCGATATCCATGCAAAGCAAAAGGCAACATCTCGTGCCAATCCTTATAAGTCACAACCATCTTCTGTACTATCTTCTTAATGTTCTTGTTATCCGCTTCTACAACGCCATTCATTTTCGAACAATAGGGAGAAGAATTGTGATGCTCGATTTTGAAATTCTGGCACAGTTCCTTCATCATCTTGTTATTCAGATTAGAACCATTATCAGTAATGATCCTCTTGGGTATTCCATATCGACAGATGATGTCCCTTTTGATAAACCTGGCTACGACTTGCTTCGTGACATTGGCGTAAGAAGCTGCTTCGACCCATTTGGTGAAATAGTCGATGGCTACTAAGATGAAGCAATGTCCATTAGATGCAGTTGGCTCGATCTTTCCAATCATATTGATGCCCCACATGGAGAAAGGCCACGGGGATGACATGACATTCAAAGGACAAGGTGGCACATGAATCTTGTCGGCCAAAATCTGGCATTTATGGCACTTCTTGGCGTATTTGAAGCAATCTGACTCCATAGTTAACCAATAATAGCCCGCCCTCAATAATTTTCGAGACATGGCATGTCCACCTGTATGTGTTCCAAAGGCACCTTCGTGGACTTCTTCCATAAGCAAACCTGCTTCTTTTTCGTCCACACATCTTAGCAGCACCAAGTCAAAGTTTCTCCAATAGAGTACACCGTCTGGATTCAGATAGAAGTTACCAGATAATCTTCTCAAGGTCTTCTTATCCCGGGCCAATGCCCCAGGCGGATATTCTTGGTTCTTGAGAAAGTTCTGGATGTCATAAAACCACAGTTTACCATCAGAAGCTTCTTCTATTGCGAAAACAAAAGCCGGCCTGTCGAGGCGTGAGATGACAATTCTTAGTGCATCATTCCAGAAATTTACTTTGTACATCAAGGACAATGTAGCCAACGCATCATCCATCTGATTTTCTGCCCTCGGTAGATGGTGAAACTCTACTCGGTCAAAGAAAGGTAGCAACCTTCTGGCGTAATTCATGTAAGGGATCAGATTAGGCTGGCGGGTCTCCCACTCTCCCTTGATCTGGTTTACCACCAAAGCTGAATCTCCATAGATATCAAGGTTCTTGATCCTCAAGTCGATTGCTTCTTCGATACCCATGATACACGCTTCATATTCAGCCTCATTGTTGGTGCATGGGAATGTTAGTCTTGCAGTGAATGGTATATGGGAACCATGGGGAGTTGTAATGATTGCTCCAATCCCGCTACCGTAGGAGTTAACAGCACCGTCAAAGATTAATTTCCACTGGGAACCCAACTCTGGACCTTCGTCTGGCAACGGCTCATCACAATCCTTCATCTTTAAATACATAATGTCTTCATCAGGAAAATCAAACTTCATTGGCTGGTAGTCATCGACTGGTTGCTCTGCCAGATATTCTGACAGGACACTACCTTTAATAGCTTTCTGAGGCACGTACTGGATGTCATATTCTGTCAGAACCATCTGCCATCTAGCAATCCTTCCTGATAGTGCTTGCTTTTCGAATACGTACTTAATAGGATCCATCTTTGAAATTAACATGGTTTTGTGGTTTAGCATATACCGTCTTAGGCGTTTGGCGGCCCAAGCGAGTGCGCAACAAGTTTTCTCCAACATTGAGTATATGGATTCACAGTCTGTGAACTTCTTACTCAAGTAGTAAATTGCATGCTCTTTTCTTCCAGTCTCGTCGTGCTGACCGAGAACACAACCCATGGAGTTCTCAAGAACTGTTAAGTACATTATCAACGGTCTTCCAGCCACCGGAGGTATTAGTATTGGAGGTTCTTGTAGATACTCTTTTATCTTCTCAAACGCTCTCTGGTAATTCTCATTCCAGATAATCGGCTAATCCTTTTTCAATAGCTTAAACAATGGTTCACAAGTGGCTGTGAGGTGAGATATGAACCTTGTGATGTAGTTCAATCTACCTAAGAAACCACGAACCTCCTTCTCGGTCTTTGGCGCTGGCATTTCTTGAACTGCCTTGATCTTCACAGGATCGACCTCAATACCTTTCTCACTGACAACGAACCCCAATAGCTTTCCTGACCGTACGCCGAAAGTACACTTATTCGGGTTCAACCTCAATTTGAACTTTCTCAACCTCTCGAACAACTTTAGAAGATTCACCAAGTGCTCCTCCTCCTTTTGGGATTTCGCAATCATATCGTCAACATAGACGTCAATCTCATGATGAATCATATCGTGAAAGAGAGTGACCATTGCTCGCTGATAAGTTGCCCCTGCATTCTTCAACACAAAAGGCATTACTTTATAACAAAACGTCCCCCAAGGCGTGATAAAAGTCGTCTTCTCCATGTCCTCCGGTGCCATCTTGATTTGGTTATATCCGGAGAAACCGTCCATGAAGGAAAACACTGAGTATTGTGCGGTGTTATCAACGAGAACATCAATATGGGGGAGCGGGAAATCATCTTTTGGGCTCGCTCTAATCAGATCCCTATAGTCAACACACATCCTGACTTTGCCGTCCTTCTTAGGCACGGGCACGATGTTAGAGACCCAATGAGGGTAGTTGGTCACAACAAGAAATCCAGCATCTAGTTGCTTCTGGACTTCTTCCTTGATCTTCACTGCCATATCTGGCCTGGTTCTTCTCAGTTTCTGTTTGACAGGAGGACACTCTTCACGCAAAGGCAGACGATGAACTACAATATCTGTGTCGAGTCCGGGATATCTTCGAATGACCAAGCAAAGACATCCTTATACTCTTGGAGTAACTCAATTAATCTTTGCTTGATATCATTCTGCAGCGCAACCCCTACTCTGACCTCCTTTTTATCCTCTTCTGTTCCCAGGTTGACGACTTCAACTTCCTCCTGATGAGGCAGGATGACCTTCTCCTCTTGTTTTAACAATCTGGCAAGCTCTTCAGGCAGGTCTTCATTTTCGTCAATCTCTCCTTCCGCTTGAAAGATCGGATTGTCAAAGTCACATCGAGTCATAGACGAGTCTGAATCGATGGTATCTGAAATGTGCAACCTGCATTGATGATTATTTTATGCTTAAATGATATGCAAACAAACAAACACCAACCACATTGCCATTTTGTTGTTGTAAATAAAAATAAGAAAAACAAGGATCACAAAGTTTTGAATGAAAAGACGCTTTTTGATAGATAGTGATAAAAGGGTTGTTCACACACATAAAAGATAAGGCCCAACAAATAAAGACCATTATGCCCCGGGCAGAGCATATGGAAATACATTAATCAAAACAAAACAATTACTCTTCATAAGTCACAGTGATAACTTCTTCCATGGTCCAATTCTTCAAGCCTTCGCCGGGGACGCATGGCTGGATCCATGCATCCATGTCACAGTCACTATCTCCTTCCTCGTCAGATACGGTGTTGATCTTTTCGAACACCACCCCACCACTGGTGAATTGAATAGGTCCTTTGTAGCGAGGAGCGCTTGAAGAAGATGCATATGGGTTGTACCCTAATCTGAACTTATCTTGTTTGTTGGGGACGCTTATCACCTCCCCCCATCCTTTCGTTGATCCAGACTTCACCACAGCTTGGGCTTCCTTGTAGGATGACATAGCAACTTCTGGCGCCTTGGCTTCAACTGTTTCTTTCTCTTTGATTTGGACGGTCTCAAAGGCTTGGCACAGGGTTTCGTGAATTTCACCATCGACCTCCACATACTTGAATGAGGACAGATGGCTTACCATGATGTCTTCCTCTCCACAAACAGTCACAATGTTATCACCCACCATATACTTCAGCTTTTGGTGTAGGGTTGACGTCACCGCTCCTGCTGAGTGTATCCAAGGCCGACCCAACAGACAGCTATATGCCGGCTGGATACCCATTATATAGAAAACTGCATCAAAAACCTCAGGACCGACTTGAATTGGCAAGGTTAGCTCTCCAAACATGGACGTCCTTGTCCCATCGAAAGCTCTGACCACCATATCGCTTGGTGTACATATTATCCCTCGAGTGTCTAGCTTCATGAGGGCTTTCTTGGGTAGCACATTTAATGACGATCCAGTGTCTACCAATACATGAGACAAAACGACACCTCTACATTCCATAGAGATATGCAGAGCCAAGTTATAATTCCTTCCTTTCGGTGTCAAATCATGGTCAGTGAATCCCAAACCATTCCCTGCATTGACATGGGCCACTACTCCTTCCAACTGATTGACGGATATTTCTTGTGGCACATAAGAATTATCCAAGACTCTGAGCAAAGCGTTCCTATGAGCCTCGGAACATAACAACAACGACAAGATAGAAATTTTTGAAGGCGTCTGTTGTAGATGATCCACGATCTTATAGTCTCTCTTTCTTATTAGGCGTATGAACTCTTCTGCGTCTTTCAGCACGACTTCTTTTTCTCCAGCCTAAGAGCTTTCCTCCGCTACTACCTTCCCTTTACCTTTATCAGCTCTTTCTGCACTTACTTCGGGAGGTGCAAATATCCTCCCACTCCGAGTCATTCCCCCGGTTCCCACCAAGTTGTCAACTGAGTCCAATGGCAAGCTTTTTAATTCCTGCTTTTGTCCATTGCATTAGACTTCCGCTCCATAGTTCCAAGGGATCGCCTTGGAGTTTTCATAAGGTATAGGTCCTGCCTTCGTAAAGATGATGGTAGGTCACGCTGGCGGCGCAGAAATAGTGATTGTTTTGTAAGGGATAGAGATGGTGGCCACCTCATCCTCTTTCTTACTGACTATCTTCTCATTCTTTTTCTCACGGATCTTGTCAAACTGCAGAACACCTTCGTTTATCATACGCTGTATATAACTCTTCAAACTCTCACACCCTTCAGGATGGGCGGCGCAATTTTCACAATCCTTTTCACACCCGGGAAACACCCCACCTTCTAACAACTTGCATTTTACAAAACTTAAAGGAGTCTTCAATTCTTCAACATCATATACCAGATCTAAATCCTCCCCTTCAACAACAGCATTTACTCTACCTGCTCCATGATTTGGCATAGGGTTCTGATCAACATTCGGCGCATCATGGTTGAAATTAATGGCCCTACTATCAATAAGGTCTTGTACCTTGTTCTTGAAGGCTTTGCAATTATCAATATGATGGCCAGGAGCGCCAGAGTGGAAGTCACACCTAGCGTTGGCGTCATACCCGGGTGGTGGTAAGCCATTTAGAGGGGCCATCGTCCTTTTCTGGACCAATTGCAGTTGCAATAAGTGTTGTAGTAGTTGAGAGTAAGGCATTGGTGGTGCGTCAAAGTGCCTATCTACCATCCTTCTTCGGTCTTGATACGGTCTTGGCGCGTAATTCTGTTGTTGTGGTTGTTGTCGTTGCTGTTGTTGCTGTTGATGTAACACCCATTTTAAATATTTAGTCATTTTATTATTATTTTAAATATTATGTGTTGGTGTGCCCTTTGGTGGGGGTGTATTTGGTGATGTTTGGTGGGTGTCCCTAATGTGGGAGGATTATTGGTGGTGTTTTGGTGAATATAATAATATAGTGTATAATATTAATATTGGTGGGAATATTATTATTATTATTATATTTATTATAGTTACTATTGTTATTAATATTATTATTATTTTGGTGAGATAATAATAATAATATTATTATTATTATTAAGTTATTATTATTATTGGGATTAGAGAATTAAAATAGAGAATGTGAAGGGTTAGTAGTTTTATGATACATTGTGAGAAGTTAGAGAAAGGGGAAAAAGAACGATAGAAATGAGAGAAGTGAGAAGAACGGAAAAGGGAGCGAAGAACGAAGGAACAGGGGAAAATCAGAATTGGCCAAACCTTGGAGGACTCTTTCATCGATCAACCGATTAACAAGGTAAGGGGGGAGAAACTTGATTGGGAATGGTTTATACATGTATAGGGTAGTTGGGGATTCCTTAACCCCGTAGGAAATTGATCGATATATGATAATATATATTGTTATGTTATGACTGATGATGATTGTTGTTAATTATATAGTAATCGTTAATGAATTGTTGTTTTTGGTTGATTTGGCATATAGGGCATATAGGGTGTTTTACGGTTTTTAGGGAAAATTCGGTATGGCTTTTGAGGTATCGATAAAGTGTGTAGGTGATGATTTTGGGAATAGGAATTAGAAACCTATTGGTTACGGTAATGTGCAAGATTGGTACTAGAATAGACTGAGGATCTGAGTTGAGATGATAGGTACAATTTGGCCTAGAATACACTGCAGAACTGTGAGAGAAATTGGTGAAATCGCAGCATTCGCTGGGCTTCGCCTGGCGAGTGTTGGCGAAGTTTCGCCTGGCGAATGGGGGCGAGTGTTCGCCTGGCGAGCTGAGGCGAGTGGCAGCGAATAATTCAGAATTAAGTCCCAGACCTAAAGGGTATGAACTTCGCCTGGCGAGTGTGGCCAGCGAAGGTTCGCCTAGCGAATGATTCCTTCGCCTGGCGAATGCACGATAGTGGAAAGGGGGCTTCGCCAGCAGGTTCGCCTGGCGAATGCTAGCGAAGGTTCGCTACGGGGCTTCGCCTGGCGAATGTCAGCGAACGTAGCAGAACCAGAACGTGATTTTGTGATATCTTGGCCTTGAGCTTTGTGCTGGTGTGATCCCTTTGGCCTTGATGCACGGTAAGGTTGGTGAGTGTGGGATTTAACTTGCGTAATGGTGATAGTACGTGTTTCCCTTGATATTGTCGGTGGACAATTAGTTGAGGTATATGTATGTAATGATCAGTAGGATCGTGTACCCCCGAGTGGTGGGATATGTTTATATCTTGGTGTTAAAGTATGAACTTGATTACTATCTGGTTGATTTATATGGTGTTGGTGTATGTTATATCTGTACATATATGCATTGATGTATGATGATATGATCAGGAGGATCGTGTGCACGTTGAGTGCCTAAATATATTAGTTATGCATTGGTGTGTGCATATCATGGTGTTTTGGTGAGATGAATCATGTCTCAGGAGGAGCGTAAGTGATTCATCCGTACTCCTTTGTGGAGAATGGTGGGGGATAGATCATGTCTCAGGAGGAGCGTAAGTGATCTATCCAGGTTCGATTGAATGAACCAATGAGTCGGTACCGCATGCATGGTGTTGAGTTGCATTTTGCATTATAATATGTTATATTGTAATTTGAACAGTAGGTTCGTCATATGGTGTTGTTAGGGGTGAATCTTGGTGTGTTGGTGTGTTGTACTACCTTAATTACATGTATTGCATTACCATTATATTTTTGATCATGTTTTCTCACCCCTTTGTTGTTGTTGTGGTCTGTGCTTCTTCGGAAGTACAGATAATCCAGGTGCTTAGCTAGCTTGGATATTGGTGTGATTGTCGAGTCTAGGATGCTCTGATACGTAGCACGGGACTTGGGCGTTTTATTTGTTTTATGTTGAACTTATATTTTATTTCCCTGTGAATGTATCAAACTTTTATTGAATTTTATTATTTAACATTCCGCTGTATTTGGAGAAAAACCTTTTTATAAGGAAACGTTGTTTTTATGTGATATCCCACTTGGGAGAATTGGAACTCTAATTTTGTTTATTTATAATGTTTATTAATTTAATTGATTTTGGGAAGTGGGGTGTTACAATTGGTATCAGAGCAGGTCGGTCCGTCCGGCCAGTGTTGTTGAGTCGAGTTGAGTCTGTCCTTATGGATGGAGTTGAATATCTTTTAAACCTGGTGTTGTTGTTTTGAGCAGTATGGCAGGAAGGAACGATGCTGCATTGGCTGCTGCTATGCAAGCAATGGCGCAGGCTGTTGCTAATCAGAATCAAACTGCAGATGCTCAATTCAGGAGTTTGGCGCAGTTTCGGAGCAACAAGCCGCCAACGTTCGAAGGGGGAATTTTGGACCCTGAAGTTGCTCAGAAGTGGCTGAAGGCAATTGAAAAGATCTTCAGGACTATGGAATGTAGCGATGAGCAAAAAGTGAGGTTTGGTACTCACATGCTGGAGGGTGAGGCTGAAGCCTGGTGGGACAATAGTCGCCAAAGGTTGGAAGCTGCTGGAACTACCATTACTTGGGAGGTGGTTCGGAAAGGCTTTCTGGAGAAGTATTTCCCGGAAGATATCCGAAGCGCTAAGGAAATTGAATTCTTAGAGCTGAAACAGGGTAGCATGACTGTAGCAGAATATGCTGCCAAGTTTGAGGAGCTGGTGCAGTATTGTCCCCACTATAATGTGGAAGGGGCAATGACCTCTAAGTGCTTAAAGTTTGAGAATGGACTGCGTCCAGAGATTAAGTTGGGGATTGCTTGTCAGAAGATCAGGAGTTATCTTGAGCTGGTAAGCAGGAGCAGGATTTATGATAATGATAACCGAGCAAGGATTGCGCACTACAAAGCTGTTAATGACCGTAAGGGTAAGCAGAGGTTTAGTGGTACTCCTTATAGTGTTGCTGCTGATAAGGGAAAACGTAAAGCTGTTGTTGATAAGAAGCCTAGAGATGGGAGAGCATCTGCTGAAGGGAAATGTTTTCGGTGCGGTGGTATGGGACACAGTGCTAATGATTGTCCAAATGAGGCCAAGAAATGTTTTAAGTATGGGAAACCAGGTCATGTGATAGCTGATTGCAGAGCTACTATGCCGACCTGTTATAACTGTGGTGAGAAGGGTCATATCAGTACACATTGTGAGAAGCCGAAGAAGCCTCAAACGTCTCCGGCTGGTGGAAAAGTGTTTGCCTTGGCAGGAACTCAAGCTGCCAGTGATGAGAGTGTGATCAGAGGTACTTGTATTATCAATAATATTCCTTTGATTGCTATTATTGATACGGGTGCAACGCACTCGTTTATTTCTGTTGAATGTGTGGAGAGGATAGGTTTGGTGCCGTCTATCCTTGAGAGACGAATGACTATTGAGACACCCTCTATAGGTTCAGTGACTACTTCTTTGGTATGCTTGAAGTGTCCGCTGACTATTTTCGGTAGAGAATTTGGAGTGGATCTGATTTGTCTACCACTTGGTAAGTTGGATGTTATTCTGGGTATGAACTGGTTAGAGTTCAACCGAGTCTACATCGATTGTTTTCGGAAGGAATTGTTGTTCCTGACCCCTGAAGAGGAAGTTGTGGCAAGTTCTTTGTCTAATAAAGAATTAAGGGCCTTGTTGGAAGATGAAACTAGAGTGTTTGCTTTATTTGCAACTTTATCGATGGATAACAAAGTGCCAATGGAGGAATTAGCAGTGGTGAATGAATTTCCAGAAGTGTTTCCTGACGACATTACGGAATTGCCTCCGACGCGAGAAGTAGAATTTGGTATTGATCTTGTTCCTGGTACAAGACCTATTTCTATGGCGCCGTACAGGATGTCTGCAGTGGAATTGGCTGAGTTGAAGTCTCAGATTGGAGAATTGTTGGATAGAAAGTTTATTAGACCAAGTGTATCGCCGTGGGGAGCTCCAGTGTTGTTGGTGAAAAAGAAGGATGGTAGTATGCGTCTGTGCATCGATTACCGTCAATTGAATAAAGTGACTATTAAGAATAAGTATCCTTTACCTAGGATTGATGTTTTGATGGACCAGCTGGTGGGAGCTCGTGTATTTAGTAAGATCGACTTAAGATCGGGTTATCATCAGATGAGAGTAAAAGAAGGTGATATTCAGAAGACTGCCTTTAGGACTCGATATGGACATTACGAATATGATGTAATGCCGTTTGGAGTGACTAATGCACCGGGAGTATTTATGGAGTATATGAACAGAATTTTCCATTCTTACTTGGATCAGTTCATTGTAGTGTTTATTGATGATATATTAATTTATTCTAAATCTGATGAAGAGCATGCAGGAGATCTGAGAATTGTCTTGCAAGTGTTGAAGGAAAATAAATTATTTGCTAAACTGTCAAAGTGTGACTTTTGGTTGAAGAAAGTAAGTTTCTTGGGGCATGTAATATCTGAAGATGGAATAGCAGTGGATCTGTCAAAAGTAAGTGCAGTATTGCAGTGGGAACCACCGAAGACAGCGACAGAGATTAGAAGCTTTTTGGGGTTAGCCGGTTATTACCGCAGGTTTATTGAAGGGTTCTCTAATTTGGCGTTGCCATTAACTCAGTTGACAAGAAAGAACCAAGTTTTTGTATGGGATGCTGCTTGTGAAGAAAGTTTTGAAGAGTTGAAAAAGAGATTGACTACGGCACCAGTGTTAGTGTTACCGACTCCGAGTGAACCGTTTGTGGTGTACTGTGATGCGTCTAAGATGGGATTAGGCGGGGTTCTGATGCAGAATGGTAAAGTAGTAGCATATGCATCGCGAAAATTGAGAGTGCATGAGCGAAATTATCCGACTCATGATCTTGAATTAGCTGCGGTTGTTTTTCTGTTGAAAATTTGGAGACACTATTTATATGGTTCAAGATTTGAAGTGTTTAGTGATCATAAGAGTCTGAGATACCTGTTTGATCAGAAAGAGCTGAATATGAGGCAGAGGAGATGGTTAGAATTTTTGAAGGATTATGACTTCAGTTTGAGTTATCATCCAGGAAAGGCCAATGTAGTGGCAGATGCTTTGAGTAGGAAAGCAATTCATATGGCAGCTCTGATGGTGAAAGAAATTGAGTTAATTGAACAGTTTAGAGATTTGAGCATGGTTTGTGAGACTACTGCAGATAGTGTAATGTTGGATATGTTGCAGGTAAATAATGACTTCTTGGATATGATTAGAGAAAATCAGAAGTTGGATGTGAAATTAGTAGATTTGATGCCTGGAGTAGGGAGTGACTCCGATAGTGACTTTAAATTGGATAGTACAGGTGTGTTGAGATTTAGAGGCAGGATTTGTGTACCAGATGATGAAGAATTGAAAAAGTCAATTTTGAGCGAAGGACATCGTAGTAGCCTGAGTATTCATCCGGGAGCTACGAAAATGTATCATGACTTGAAGAAATTATTTTGGTGGTCTGGTATGAAAAGAGACATAGCTCAATTTGTGTATGCCTGTTTGACATGTCAGAAGTCGAAGGTGGAACACCAAAGACCTTCTGGATTTATGCAACCATTAGAGATTCCGGTTTGGAAATGGGATTGTATTACTATGGATTTTGTGACGGGTTTGCCGAATACGGCGAGAGGTTTTGATGCTATATGGGTGATTGTGGATCGATTGACGAAGTCTGCACACTTTGTGCCGATCAATATTAGTTTTCCATTGACGAGGCTGGCGGAAATTTATATTCGGGTAATTGTGAAGTTACATGGTGTTCCGTCCAGTATTGTGTCGGATAGAGATCCACGGTTTACTTCGGAATTTTGGAAGAGCTTGCAGGAAGCTTTGGGAACTAAGTTGAAATTGAGTTCATCTTATCATCCGCAAACTGATGGTCAGTCGGAGAGGACTATTCAGTCGCTTGAAGATTTGTTGAGAGCCTGTGTGTTAGAAAAGGGTGGTGCGTGGGATACTCATTTACCATTGATTGAGTTCACGTACAATAACAGTTACCATTCTAGTATCAGAATGGCACCGTTTGAAGCTTTGTATGGGAGGAGGTGTAGGACTCCTCTGTGTTGGTATGAAACTGGTGAGAATATGGTGCTTGGGCCAGAAATTATACAGCAGACTACAGAGACAATTCAGATGATTCGTGAGAAATTGAAAGTGTCTCAGAGTAGGCAGAAAAGCTATCATGATAATCGGAGGAAAGAGTTGGAATTCTGTGTAGGTGATCACGTATTCCTAAGAGTTAATCCGATGACTGGTGTGGGTCGTGCATTGAAGTCCAAGAAGCTGGATCCTAAGTTCATTGGACCTTATGAAATTTTGCAAAGAGTTGGTGTTGTGGCTTATAGGGTGGCGTTGCCGTCTGAGTTGTCGAATCTACATGATGTGTTTCATGTGTCGCAATTGCGAAAGTATGTTTCTGATCCGTCTCATGTGATTCAGAGAGATGATGTTCAGATTCGGGAGAATCTTACTGTCGAGACGATGCCGTTGAGGATCGAGGACCATAAGATGAAACAGCTCCGAGGGAAAGAGATACCTTTGGTGAAGGTAGCTTGGGGAGGTGCTGCAGGAGGCAGTGTGACCTGGGAGTTGGAAAGTAGGATGCGAGAAGCGTATCCGGAGCTATTTCCATCAGGTAATTTTCGAGTACGAAAATAATTAAAGTGGGGGAGAGTTGTAACACCCATTTTAGTTATTTAGTCATTTTATTATTATTTTAAATATTATGTGTTGGTGTGCCCTTTGGTGGGGGTGTATTTGGTGATGCTTGGTGGGTGTCCCTAATGTGGGAGGATTATTGGTGGTGTTTTGGTGAATATAATAATATAGTGTATAATATTAATATTGGTGGGAATATTATTATTATTATTATATTTATTATAGTTACTATTGTTATTAATATTATTATTATTTTGGTGAGATAATAATAATAATATTATTATTATTATTATTATTTTATTAAGTTATTATTATTATTATTATTAAGTTATTATTATTATTGGGATTAGAGAATTAAAATAGAGAATGTGAAGGGTTAGTAGTTTTACGATACATTGTGAGAAGTTAGAGAAAGGGGAAAAAGAACGATAGGAAGGAGAGAAGTGAGAAGAACGGAAAAGGGAGCGAAGAACGAAGGAACAGGGGAAAATCAGAATTGGCCAAACCTTGGAGGATTCTTTCATCGATCAACCGATTAACAAGGTAAGGGGGGAGAAACTTGATTGGGAATGGTTTATACATGTATAGGGTAGTTGGGGATTCCTTAACCCCGTAGGAAATTGATCGATATATGATAATATATATTGTTATGTTATGATTGATGATGATTGTTGTTAATTATATAATAATAGTTAATGAATTGTTGTTTTTGGTTGATTTAGCATATAGGGCATATAGGGTATTTTACGGTTTTTAGAGAAAATTCTGTATGGCTTTTGAGGTATCGATAAAGTGTGTAGGTGATGATTTTGGGAATAGGAATTAGAAATCTATTGGTTACGGTAATGTGCAAGATTGGTACTAGAATAGACTGAGGATCTGAGTTGAGATGATAGGTACAATTTGGCATAGAATACACTGCAGAACTGTGAGAGAAATTGGTGAAATCGCAGCATTCGCTGGGCTTCGCCTGGCGAGTGTTGGCGAAGTTTCGCCTGGCGAATGGGGGCGAGTGTTCGCCTGGCGAGCTGAGGCGAGTGGCAGCGAATAATTCAGAATTAAGTCCCAGACCTAAAGGGTAGGAACTTTGCCTGGCGAGTGTGGCCAGCGAAGGTTCGCCTGGCGAATGATTCCTTCGCCTGGCGAATGCACGATAGTGGAAAGGGGGCTTCGCCAGCAGGTTCGCCTGGCGAATGCTAGCGAAGGTTCGCTACGGGGCTTCGCCTGGCGAATGTCAGCGAACGTAGCAGAACCAGAACGTGATTTTGTGATATCTTGGCCTTGAGCTTTGGGCTGGTGTGATCCCTTTGGCCTTGATGCACGGTAAGGTTGGTGAGTATGGGATTTAACTTGCGTACTGGTGATAGTACGTGTTTCCCTTGATATTGTCGGTGGACAATTAGTTGAGGTATATGTATGTAGTGATCAGTAGGATCGTGTACCCCCGAGTGGTGGGATATGTTTATATCTTGGTGTTAAAGTATGAACTTGTTTACTATCTGGTTGATTTATATGGTGTTGGTGTATGTTATATCTGTACATATATGCATTGATGTATGATGATATGATCAGGAGGATCGTGTGCACGTTGAGTGCCTAAATATATTAGTTATGCATTGGTGTGTGCATATCATGGTGTTTTGGTGGGATGAATCATGTCTCAGGAGGAGCGTAAGTGATTCATCCGTACTCCTTTGTGGAGAATGGTGGGGGATAGATCATGTCTCAGGAGGAGCGTAAGTGATCTATCCAGGTTCGATTGAATGAACCAATGAGTCGGTACTGCATGCATGGTGTTGAGTTGCATTTTGCATTATAATATGTTATATTGTAATTTGAACAGTAGGTTCGTCATATGGTGTTGTTAGGGGTGAATCTTGGTGTGTTGGTGTGTTGTACTACCTTACTTACATGTATTGCATTACCATTATATTTTTGATCATGTTTTCTCACCCCTTTGTTGTTGTTGTGGTCTGTGCTTCTTCGGAAGTACAGATAATCCAGGTGCTTAGCTAGCTTGGATATTGGTGTGATTGTCGAGTCTAGGATGCTCTGATACGTAGCACGGGACTTGGGCGTTTTATTTGTTTTATGTTGAACTTATATTTTATTTCCCTGTGAACGTATCAAACTTTTATTGAATTTTATTATTTAACATTCCGCTGTATTTGGAGAAAAACCTTTTTATAAGGAAACGTTGTTTTTATGTGATATCCCACTTGGGAGAATTGGAACTCTGATTTTGTTTATTTATAATGTTTATTAATTTAATTGATTTTGGGAAGTGGGGTGTTACAGTTGACGTGGTTGTTGTTGAGGCTGTACTACCGGGATGGCAATACTAGCTACTTGTGGTTATTATTGATAGTACGGTCGTGGGCGATACTGATTATGATTCTGGTTCCAATTTTAATTCTTAAAACCTGATATCGCGTTTGTCTCATTCTCCTTTCTTTTAATACCGAAGTTCTTTCTTCCACCTCCAGATGAGGTCCCTTCTCCTGCTTGTATTTTACCCAATTTAATCCCATTTTCTACTCTCTCGCCTGTAATGATCAGATCTGAGAAACTTCCATACATCTTGCTTATCAATTTCTCATAATACACACCAGGTAGTGTAGCTACAAACAAGTCGATGAGTTCTCTCTCCACCATTGGAGGTTGAACCCTCGCAGCCAACTCGCGCCACCTCTGGGCGTACTCCTTGAATCCTTCATTGTTCCTTTGCGATAGGTTCTGTAACTGTACACGATTCGGTGTTAGGTCACTGTTATACTGGTAGTGTTTGACAAAAGCTTCTGCCAAATCCTTCCAACTTCTGATATGGACCGGCTCCAGTCCCATATACCATTTTAAAGATGGACCTGACAAGCTATCTTGAAAGAAGTGCATCAGCAACTTCTCATCATCGGAGTATGCAGACATCCTTCGGAAATAGGAGCGAAGATGCACCCTTGGACATGTTGTTCCTTTGTATTTATCGAAATCTGGCACTTTGAACTTTGGAGGAATCCTAAGTCCCGGAATCAATCCCAGATTGGACATGTCAAGACCCATAGTATTCTGGCCTTCAAGAATGCTCCTCATCTTTTCTTCGATTACATCGAACCTTCTATTAGCGTCAGATCGTAATCCTGCCCCAAGGTCTCCCATGGAGAAGACGTCATCTTGCTCATCTTGGTTCCACTGAGGACCATTGTTAACAGGCACGGCGCCCGCCGCAACTGGGATGGGAATTCCATTTTGGTTTTCTCCACCCGGAAGATTGACTACAGTTGGACCGCCATTGGCCTGCGAAGTGCTACCATTAGCCGGAGGAGGAACAACAGTAGTTCCTCCATGCAAAACACCACTGCCATCCACTCGAGCTATCAATGGTTGAACCAGAGTTCTCAATTGTTCCTGCCCATTGGCTACCCCTTGCATTGTTTCCATGAATTGCGTCATCTTTTCCATAAACTCCTGCAACTCTTGTTGTACTTGATCCATGACTCTTCGTTGGTTCCCTCTTGTGTTGTATGAACGTTGAGAAGTCAGCTTGCTCTTTCTCTTTCTTTTCTTCTGAAATGGCAAGCGGTATGAGGTCGGGTTTCAAGGAATGCAAAAATGATGCGTGGGTATATGCAATGCTCGAATGATGTTCAAGGGACTTTCAAGATTAATGATTATCAATGGTATTATGGAACTATAAATGAATAGTAAAGAATGCACAATTTAAGCCAAAAAGCAAACTTTCATTAATTTTGAGGGAAGATTCAATACAATTGATTGTTCAATAAGCTGCAAAATAAAAACTCATGCTACAAGAAAATATTGAATGAACTAAAACTCTTTCTTTCGGAGACGTTCTTCAAGCTTTTTTGTCTCAGACATGAATCTTCTAACCATTTGGTCGCAGAGCCGGATAAAGTGATGGGTGGAAAGAGGAATATCATTTCCTTCTAAGTCTTGAATTGCGCTTTCCAACCTCCATGGGATATCACGGATCATAAGGTTGTAATGCTCCACTAGATTGTTATACCTAGCGCGACACATGTCTAGGGTCGGCTGGTAATAACGAAGAGAATCCTCGTACGTATCCAAAAGTTCATTGAGTTGAGCTTCCTTCTTCAACCATAGTGAACTATTCCTTTGCAGGGCCTCGAAACGGTCTTTCCACAAGGTGGTTGTTTCCTGAGCGGTCTTCAATTCTGAGCATTTGTTGTGCCATACATCATAAGTGACATATGAAGCTCTCAATGCTTCTTCTTTGAGTTGTCGCTCGCTTTCGGCTAGAATTAAGGCACCCCTCAACTCCTTTTCAAGGACATCAATATCGGCCTCAAGTTCCTCCCTTGTCTTCTTCTTTTCAGCCCAGGCTAACTCGAAGAATCTCCATGCTTTATCACAAGAGGCCTTGGTTTCCTTTAGGCGTTGCCGGAGGGCTTTTACCGATGCATCAGCTCCTTCATAACCTTCTTGATACCTGACCCTCAGATCTGCTTCTAGCTTCAGCTTCTTGCTACTCTCAGCCGCTTGGTCTTGTTCGAACTCCACTTTCCTCTTATATTGGCCCTTCTCCACTCCTGCTTGGTGAACCTCATCCTGAAGGTCTTGATTTTCCTTTGTCAACCTTTCTATCACTAGCTTTAGTTTCTCATACTCCTCCATGGATACATGAGTGGGAGCAGGCGGTTCTTCTCGCATCGATGGTTCGGAGGGAAATGGAAGCAACCTTTCGGCCACCCTAGCTTGCAACCATCAGTTGTAGGGCTCCTTAGCCACACAGTTCTTCGCCTTTAACTCTTTCCTCCCCTTCGTGTGAACCTTGGCCCACGCTTTAACAATATTCCTGAAAAACTCAGGATCGTCTGTTGTGGCTAGCAAAAAGAAACTCTGAACCTTCTCTGCTTCGGGCTCATCTTCCATAGCATAGCCCAACTGACGCAACGCCATGACGGGGTTGTATTTGATACAACCAGCCCTACTGATTAGAGGTACATTACCGAAATTCCCACAACTAAAGATGATCTCCACGTCGTAATACTCATGAGAGTACCAAGCAATATCACTGGCCTCTAGAGACGTAATGCGTTGAGACCATTTCAGTTTCTTCTTGTTTTCCACAAATGGCCCTTTCTTCGGCAGGTGGGAAGCATACCATTTGAACAGTAGATGAGAACAGCATTGGACCATTCCTGTCTTCTTTTCACTTCTCCAATGAATGGAGTGGTAAACATCAGCGAGGAGGGTAGGGATAGGATTTTTTTGCATGAAGAGAATGATAGCAGTGATGTCTATGAAATTGTCCACATTTGGAAAGAGGACAATCCCATAAATCATTAGAGCAACGACAATACCAAAACTTTCGCAATCCCCATTGGTCTTGTACTGATCGGCTTTATCTAGCAAAAACCTCAAAGGAAAGCCTTGAGTACCTCCCTTATTGGTTAGACCATCTTTAACCTCTTCCTCGGTCATACGGAGAGCGAGAGCAATGACAGAAGACTTTGGCTCTTCTTCTAGGCCGGTATAAATAGGTTGATCCTTGATCTTGATATTCAAAAGGTGAGAATATTCTTCAAGAGTATGAGCCAACTGATAATCTTGAAAGGTGAAGCATCTGAGAGGCGCATCAAAAAATTGAACCATAGCGAACAAAGCCCATGTATCGACCCCAGAATGGAGAAGGTCAAGCAATTTCCCATATTTCCCTTGAAAGTTAATTTTGATAGCTTTTGGCACATCAATCAAAAGATCTTGGATTGGTCCCAACTTCGGTTCTCTGAACTTTAAGGAATTTGTACTTCTTTTCCTTTGATCATTCATCTTGTTCTTCAATACCTATGATAATCACAGTCTCTTAAGTCCCTTGATATGCAACAATGCTATGAAATGCAATGCTTTATGGATGCATATGAGAATGGAAACACATGGATCAAAGTCACAGATCCTGCAGGGTATTGTAACAAAATATCTCTCACCACGAGTGGGCAATCTATTGGTTTATGAGAGGGCATCCCAAAAGGCTTTTAAACAAAGTACCATGCACTAACCCTTAAAAGTTTTCCATCATAACGACTACTCGTAAGACGGTAATCCTTTCAAAAGGATGAACACGGAGTTATGTTTTAGTGACCTTTTGGAATAAGGTTCTACAAGAGGTCCTCAGAATCACGGAATCCCACGTCGGAAATAAAACGCTGTTACGACTACATGTAGGACATAATCTTTCCAACGGGGTCTCATCTGAGCGGTGGAATTCGATCCAACTCAACGAGTCCTACGTCTCGCAAATCGGAAAGAAACCACCTCCTAATCTTAGTGTATACTCGAAAGCTCGGGTAGAAAGCTTTATCCTCACAAACCATCCCAATAAACCCAACAGGTTAGAAAGAAACACAATAATAAAATAAAATAAAACATAAAAGCAAATAAAGCACAAATGCAACAAACAAACTAGGTTTGGCTTGCTAGGTGTCCTCAGCAGAGTCGCCAGCTGTCGCTACTCGAAAAATACGCGCAACGACGGGGAAGGCGAACTTTATTTATCCCATGATGGGAAAGGAAAATATCGAGAAAACCTTAAGAAAAGAACGGATAAGAGGGTCTCGCAACTAAGAACGGGTTCGGAAGCCGGTTATACGAGGGGAAGGTATTAGCACCCCTCGCATCCATCGTACTCGATGGGAACCATTTGTTTGTCGACGTGTGAATTTATTTGCTTAAATGTTATGCTATAAAAGTGTTTTCCAAAGGGTAAATAAAGTGGGTTTAGAAACTAAGAAAGGAGGCAACTGAGGGAAGAAGGGAAAGAACGGACTTGGTAGGATTTCGCGGTCCTAGGCCTACGTATTCTCAATGGATAAAAGAAAATCAGAGTCGACGTAGTTCGGGAAACTACTGATATGTGAGATTGTGCTCGCCAAGACATCGCTGTCTTGTGCCTACGTATCCTCATCTGGTATGAGAAATAAGAGCAGCTTTAGTTCGACCTACGATTTGTTGATGTTTTTATGGATGATGCTATTGTACGCATTCTAGCAGTTAGGTGTATTGCTGCTCTCTCGCTGGAGACTTAGGCATTACCTGTTTGCGGTAGAACGGACGTATCATATCCTTTTCGAAAGATAAGTTTTCTCCATGTGAGGCAAGATGTCACATTTAATTTGTTGAATTGTTTTTTTTGGTGCGAGATAGGTCCTCGGGTAGTAACCCCTACGGGTAGTACCCAATTCTTTATCTCAAAGTTTTTGTTATGAAAGGGTGTGGCGAACATAGCGTCTTCGTATTGAAAGACAAGTATCAAAACCACACACACTACAGTGAGCATCTCGACACTCGGAGAGGAAGAAGTCTACACTTAATCCTCTCTCTTTAGTTCAATACAAAGAGAACTTCATTCTCTTATTAAAGTGTTTTTGGTTTTGAATGGTAAGTGCTTTTGCAACAGAGAACCCTACGGTAAATGTCAGCACTCGGGATAGGAGAAGGCCTACGCCTAACCACTCCATGACCATTCAAGTTTTTGTTATGAAAAGAGTTTAAAAATGCGCTCGGTACGGGACCGAGGTTTTTAGGTGACAAAGGTTGCGGAAAGAAGTTGTAGAGGGAGATAGGTGGCGGATAAAGTCACGTCTTCGTATTGAAAGACGAGTGTCAAAACCACCCACACTATAGTGAGCATCTCGACACTCGGAGAGGAAGAAGTCTACACTCAATCCCCTCTCTTTAATTCAATACAAAGTGCACTTTATCCTTTTGTTAAATATGGTGGGTTGGCTTAACAATCGTTTGAGAAAATCCGCTTGACGTTGGGTCAAGGGTTTAATTGCTTAAAAAGGTTTGATGTGAAGCGAGCAAGGTCGATGGCGACGCACAAGGCAATTGGCTTACAAGGTCAAAAATGGCTCGATGAGAATCGAGAGTTTGTTTTCTTAAAAATAGTTTTTAGAACTAAAGGTAAAAACAATGACCAACAATAAATATGCATAAAAACCATACCAAACACAACGGGTTAATCGGCTAAAAAAAACGAAACACAAAAAAAACGGCACGGCGAACTCCTTGAGAAAAATTTTGAGGTAAAAAAAGTCGAAAAAAGTGAAAAATAGGGGTCTGACACGGGCGGCCGTGTTGTGTGACACGGCCCGTGTCAAAGTTCCATAGAAATCAAGTTTTTTGAGGCAAACAACGGCGTGACACGGCCGCCCGTGTTGCATGACACGGCCCGTGTCACAAGGTCTGGGGGAAAAATACGTTAAAACCTCAAACAGAAGTGTGACACGGCAGCCCGTGTTGCATGACACGGCCCGTGTCACAAGGTGTGGGCCAAAAACACGTTAAAACCTCAAACAGAGGTGCAACACGGGTGGCCATGTTGTGTGATACGGCCCGTGTCAGGGGACTCAGGTAAAATATGCCATGAAAACTCAAGCAGAGATGCGACACGGGTGGCCGTGTCGTGTGACATGGCCCGTGTCAGGCTACCAGGGTGAAAAATCAAACTTTTCTCTTGTTTTTTGCTTCTTTTGTGGTTCTCAAAAATGGTTTCTTGGTCCCTTTGGAATCTTACATGTTATACTCAATACAACAACACTCAAACCAAGAGAACAAATGATAAATGCACAATATAAAAGAAGGGAAGAGTTTGAAGAAATGGATACCCAAGAGTTGTTACCCTCCTTGCAAAGCCTCCACTGATTTTGGCTAGGTGTTCACTTCTCTTCACTCTATGCTTTGATGACTCTCCTCAATGGCTCCCTTGTGTTTCTCTTTTACTCTCTTCACTTTTTGCTGGTTTTTTGCTCTCTCTTTGCTCTCAATATCTCTATCTCAATCTGTTGTGAATGATAGTGAATGATAGTGAATGATCCTTTTGTGCAGCCTCCAAGCCTCCTTATCTCACTTTTTCTGCTGCATTTTCTGCTGTACCAAAACCACAGCTCTTGCACACTTCTCCATTTTCAGAATTTCCATTCTTGGCAATATCTTTTACCACCGTTTGGTGCAGCCCCACTTTCCTTCCATTTCTAGTATGTTTTTTGCTGTATTTTCTTCTACAACACTCTACCTCTCTATTCAGCCTTGTACCCATTGGTTGGTTGATTTGTTTGGACATACCCATGTAGCCAATACACTACCTTTTTGAAATCATTTTCAAATTCTGATTTTTAATGTGTAAATCTATCAACATAAGCTTATAGCCTTGGTTTTGTGACATAAAATGATTTTGTAATATGATACACATTGCCACTTCTTGCATGGGGCTGTTTTGGACCATATTCAAATTGCCCATGAATGTATGTATAGCCTTGATCTTGAGATATTCCAACATTGAATTAGCTCTTAAATATTTTCCTTGCATGTTTGTAAGCACAAAGAGGACCATGTGGACTTGATGAGGCATGGGGGATACCTTGGCATGAAGTTACTTTTAGAAACTTGAATTAAGACTAGAAATAGCTTAATTTCCTAAGCATTACCAAGAGTTTGGATTTTGTAACAAATGTGACATTCTTGCAAATGTCATAAAATTTTTCTTTGTAATATTCTGGAATCTAGCCTCAAATTCATGAACCTTGAATTTGGAATGATGGGCCTCCCTTATGTCATTGAATTTGAAAGAAATGAAGAAATGAGTCAAGCCTTGAAAGAGGGAAAATTTTGGGGTGCAACATAGGGTTTATTTTGTTTCTCTCCATCATCACTTTGGTGATGGGTCTAGCATCCTTTTGATGTCATGACTAGCGTGTTTTCCATTATCCTTTTGGTAATGGATTCCCTACATCATTTTGGTGTTATGGTTGATCTTCTTTCGCTCCATCATCCTTTTGGTGATGGGTCTAACATCCTTTTGGTGTTATGACTAGCGTTTTCACTCCATCATCCTTTTGGTGATGGGTGTGGCATCCTTTTGGTGTCACGACTAGCGTGTTTTCCATTATCCTTCTGGTAATAGATTCCCTACCGCCTTTTGTTGATAGGATTGATTTTTTTCGCTCCATCATCCTTTCGGTGATGGGTATAACATCCTTTTGGTGTTATGACTAGCGTTTCCGCTCCATCATCATTTTGGTGATGGGTCTGATATCCTTTTGATGTCATGACTAGCGTGTTTTCCATTATCCTTTTGGTAATGGATTCCCTACATCCTTTTGGTGTTAGGTTTGATCTTGTTTCGCTTCGTCATCCTTTCGGTGATGGGTCTAACATCCTTTTGGTGTTATGACTAGCGTTTCCGCTCCATCATCCCTTTGGTGATGGGTCTGGCATCCTTTTGGTGTCATGACTAGCGTTTTTTCCTTTATCCTTTTGGTAATGGATAACCTACGTCCTTTTGGTGATAGGGTTGATCTTGTTTCGCTCCATCATCCTTTCGGTGATGGGTCTAACATCCTTTTGGTGTTATGACTAGCGTTTCCGCTCCATCATCCTTTTGGTGATGGGTCTAGCATCCTTTTTGTGTCATGACTAGCGTTTTTTCCATTATCCTTTTGGTAATGGATCCCCAATATCCTTTTGGTGATAGGGTTGATCTTGTTTCACTCCATCATCCTTTCGGTGATGGGTCTAACATCCTTTTGGTGTTATAACTAGTATTTCCGCTCCATCATCCTTTAGGTGATGGGTCTGGCATCCTTTTGGTGTCATGACTAGCGTTCTACATCCTTTTGGTGATAGGGTTGATCTTGTTTCGCTCCATCATCCTTTTGGTGATGGGTCTAACATCCTTTTGGTGTTATGACTAGCGTTTCCGCTCCATCATCCTTTTGGTGATGGGTCTGGCATCCTTTTGGTGTCGTGACTAGCGTTTTTTCCATTATCCTTTTGGTTATGGATTCCCTACATCCTTTTGGTGTTAGGATTGATCTTGTTTCGCTTCATCATCCTTTCGGTGATGGGTCTAACATCCTTTTGGTGTTATGACTAGCGTTTCCGCTCCATTATCCTTTTGGTGATGGGTCTGGCATCCTTTTGGTGTCATGACTAGCGTCTTTTCCATTATCCTTTTGGTTTTAGGGTTGATCTTGTTTCGCTCCATCATCCTTTCGGTGATGGGTCTAACATCCTTTTGTTGTTATGACTAGCGTTTCCGCTCCATCATCCTTTTGATGATGGGTCTGGCATCATTTTGATGTTATGACTGGCGTCTTTTCCATTATCATTTTGGTAATGGATTCCCTACATCTTTTTGGTGTTAGGGTTGATCTTGTTTCTCTCCATCATCCTTTCAGTGATGGGTCTAACATCCTTTTGGTGTTATGACTAGCGTTTCCGCTCCATCATCCTTTTGGCGATGGGTCTGGCATCCTTTTGATGTTATGATTAGCATTTTTTCCATCATCCTTTTGGTAATGGATTCCCTACGTCCTTTTGGTGTTAGGGTTGATTTTCCTTCCCTCCACTATCCTTTTGATAGTGGGTCCCTTACTTTGTTTTAATGTCAGAGCAGTGTGTGTGAGTATACTATCATCCTTTTAGTGATAGGTTTGTCATCCTTTGGGTGTCAAGTTTTCTCTGTTAACATCCTTTTGGTGTTAGCGACATTTGCAGGATATCCTATATTTCATTCCCAAGAAGTTCCTTTCTTTTCGGATAAATTCAGGGTCTTCTATATCTAATCATCTTCTACCTCGAAAGAATGAATGTCGTAGCATTTCGTCTTACCAAGTTTAAGCCGATTTGATAGGGGCATCTGTCATACCCTAAATTTGCCCATACTTTTTTTGTTAATCAAAGGCATTGGTACAAACCATCAGAGGGTTGTCAAGAAATCTTGAGGTTTCATCATTGGTAGAGGCATGAGGTAGAAGTTTGTTGAGCACCTCAGAGGTCATGGTGGAGTTGGAATGATCATCCAATTCATCTGCACAATACCCAGGCAAAAAGGGTAAAATTAGGGTTTCAAATTTAATAAGGATAAATTTGTTTTTAATGGTAATACTTGTTTCCATGGCCTTCCATGTGTCCTAAGGTGTGTGAGGATGGGAGAGTGACCATCAATTTTTATCAGAAGAGCTTCAATTGATTAGTCAATTGAAAACCAGGAGATTTGGGGAAAAAGTTAACCGTAGTTTGACTTTTGATTTAAATGGTGCTCCAATGGTGGGGTCATGGTCCATGAAGTTCATATGGCTTAGTGAAGTCTACTCAAGAAGTTTCAAGGTCTCAGAAGACCTGAAACATCAATAGTCGACTCGGTAGTCATCGATTGATCATTTCGTTGACCAAACAGTCAACTCTTTAACCATAAGGAATTTGACCTTAAAGTGTGAAGCAAAAATGTTCCTAATTCCATATTACACCTATCCATGAAGTTTCGTGACCATTGGATCAAGGATGGAGGAGTAATCGATAAATCAGGAAATTAGGGTTTTGAAAGGGGCAATACCATAACTCCCTAACCATACATCCAATTGAGTTGGTTCAAAGCTCATTAGAAAGCTCTTGACAAGTCCTACAAAAGTCCCACAGTGGTCCATGAGCAAAAAATGCATAGATTTGGAGTTATGGCCAAAGTCATTACAAGAGTGAAAAATAACTTAGAAAAATTCTAAGTTATTGGCCTTTTTAGGCATGTTTTTTAGCAACTTTGAGTGGATTTTTGACCTAGTTCCATTTGGAATATGAAGATCATGAAAACAGGAAAGTTGTAGAGCTTCATAAGGGCTTTCCAAAATGTACTAGAACTCCTCCATAGCCCTTATGAGTTGAGATTTATGAATCCAACAAGATGAGTTTTCAACAATTGAGTCCACCATTTTCATTTTTTCACAAACTCACCTTTTGATCACTTGAGCTATTCTCAGCCCTTGGATCATGTTTCTATCTTATATTTAGAGAGTATGATGAGTTGATATGCAAAAAATTAAGAGGTTTGATGAAATTGGCAAGTGGTAGACAAGTTGCATTATTTTAATGAAAGAAATGAAGAAAGAGAAACTTTATGGAAGAAATCTTGCAGCTGCAGTCCTCCTACTCCCTAGCCATACTTCAATCACTTCTATTTCATCCTCACCACTTGATTTATGCATAAACTTGAGCCAAGAGCCTGAATTTGCAGCTACAACAAATCTTAAAGAAAACCATTGCTCTCATCCTATCTTGCATTTTCTTACAAGTGAAGAAAACCATCCCAAAATACCTCAAAAATCTGCCTTGAGCAAAACATCTTCCAACACCATTTTCACCCTACTCAAACTCATCATAAACCATCCACACAATCCCCAAATGATGTGTGGGATGTGTTCAAACTCTTAAACCATCCAAAAACTTCATTTTCCCAAAAGTCAACTTTCAACCAAGCAAAGTTTGACTTCACATACAAAATCTGCCAAATCACTAACCAGGCCTGTTTTGACCATTGTAAACCTCCAAACACCTTAGGTTTATGATGTCCCAACTTTCCATAACCTAAAATACCATCATCATCACTTACTTTGAGTTTTGTCCTAAGGGTTCACTTGTCTACTTCAAGTGCAAGAAAAGTTGTCATCTTCATCAAGGCATTGGATTGGATCTTATTTGGAGGCTTCAAGGTTTTCCATACTGCACAAACTTGCTTGGAGGTCTATAAGAGGTTGGTAGTCACTATCCTTCTTTAAACTGTCATGAATGTGTTTGATGTGCATTAGTGGTTACATTGTAGTTCATGTTTGAATCTGTCCTATTTTGCTTGTTTGCTCATTAATGTGTATTGCTTTTATGATCTTCATACAATGTGTTATGTTGTTGTGCGTTAAACTTTGAGACTCTCTTAAGTGCCATTTTATGTCATGTGTGAACATATGAGTATGTTGGCAACTGTTATGAAGGTTTGGGACTGTTCTGATTCTGTTTCTGTTTGTGAAAAATGATGATTTGCTTCTGTTACAGCAATTGTTTTAGATCTTGATCTGTTTGTGGGTATTTTGAAGTAGAAACCCTTGTATATTGATTCATGTGATGTTTATCATTATACCATTTGAATCTATGCTTGATCTGCAGCATTTTTGTTCATGTGCATTTTTCAACTCCTTCCATGATAGTGCATTTTTGGATCATCTTTGTGCTTGAACTTGGTCTTTAACATATTTTGAACATGCTTGTAAGTTGTTTAGTCTTGTTGGACTTGTTAAGGATCATTGGGATGAGTCATGTAATTGTGAGGCCTGTTTTTGGATTCATGAGGACCAATACCTATTTTTGCTGGCTTAATGTTTGTAACCATCATGATATATGCACTGACACTTGATACTTGCCATTGTTATGTTAAGTATGCCTTTATGAGGATTTGAACTGTTGTTGGTGATTGGCCTATGTTTGTTAATATGAGATTGTGATTGAATCATGTTTTTTGACATTATCATTATTCATTGCTTACTGTCATCACTTAGGCATTATAGTAGGGATGTGTTTGTGGTCATGACTTGTCCATATCTTCTTTGCATTGTCAACTATAATGAGCCTATTTGTTCTGTTTTGATGCATTGTAAGCCATTGTGTGAATCTGTCTTGAATTGCTGGTTAGCCTCATTGGTCAAGATTTGAGTACTTGCATCAATATGTTATGTTGTGAACCAAACAGGCATGATACCATTGTTAAGTTAAGCCTTTGTCATGAGTTTGCAAAGTGTCATGTGCATTGAGGCATTAGGTTTAATTATTGAATGGTGCTAGCATTATCAGTTTAGGTTTCATTTTTCTGTCATGAACCATTGCTATGTAATTGCTGCTGCCACCCCTTTGATTCCAACCACTGCATTATGCTTGCATATTGTTATGTGCATTAGTAGTATTAGGGCTAGTTGTTGATTATTAGCTTAGTCATGTTAAAATCATATGTTGCTTCTATAGCTGTCTAACTCAAGCCAAATTGCCATTAAACTTGCAAATCTGTCATGTGCATTGAGCCTTTAGGTTTAATTGTTGTTTGCTAGCATTGCCATGTTATCTCACCTGTTACTGTTATGACTGTCTTGTTGGAACCACTGCCATGCTGCTATGCCTTGTTTCCAACCCTTGCCAATTTTGTTGATCCTTGTTGTTTGTGAACAAAACATGTTGTTTGTGCTAATTAGCATGCTAGAACTAGGTTTTTGTGCTAAACTTGTTTGTGTTCATCATCATGTAGTTATAATTTTCAGTGCAAGGCATGTTTTGAATTGGTATGATTGGTTTGGTATTTCAACAACCAAGAACTTGCTGTCATGATGTTTGATCTATGCTCAACCTTTTAATCATGTCTTGTAGAATTTGTGTTGAGATCAACTTGCCTTGGTATGAATTGTGTGTATGTGTGTAGGATTTATCATGAAAGTTTGGGTTTGACCAAAAAACAAGCTTGCTTCCAGTTTCTGTTTTGCCTCATGTGCTATCATTTTTTGTTAAGTATTCTTGCAAGCTGTTTGGAATTCATGATTTGATGCATATGTGAATCATTTAATGAATGTTGATGAGGTGAAGCATGTATGCTGCCATGAGCTATCCTTATTTTCAAATAGCATTTCAAGCCTTTTTGTTCAAGTACAAGCTACTGCCAAATTCTGTTTAATGTTTCACTTCATGTGTTGTTATCTCTATGATAAGTCCTCTTGAAATATTGTGTTTGAACTCATGTTTGTGATATGTATGAGAATCACTTTATGTATATTGAGCTGAGGCAGGTATGATGCATCATGATTGTCCATGTTTTCCAATAGCATTTCAACATTTTTGTTCCATCCTTGCAACTTGCATGACAGATTTTGTTTGAAGTTGTTTATGACTAATCTTGGCATGTAGAATCAATGAATAACATATTTGAAACTTGTGCATACCTTTACTTGGTCATAATCACTTATGTCTTGCATCATAGCTTCCAAAATGCATTTCAACACTTTTGTTCACATAGTTGCAAGAAGCATGACAAATTCTGCTTGGGGTTGTTTCTGTTGGATCCTTGCATCTAGAATCTGTAGCTTGTGTATTTGAAAGTTGTGGATACCCTCATTTGACCATAATCATTTCTATTTTGAGCTGTGGTTTTCAAAATGCATTTCCAAGCTTCACCTTACAACTTGCATACCAGATTTTGTTTGGATTTATTTTTCTGAGATCTTTGCATCTAGAATCCATGTTTTATATATTTGAAACTTGCTCAGGCCATTACATGACTTTAAATGCATCTGGTTTGGTCCTTTGATTTCAAAATGCACTTCAAACTTTCACATTGCAGCTGCTATCGAATTTTAATTTGGGCACACTATCTTGAAAAACTAATATTGACATTGTGTTCCTTGTCAAATTTCACACAAGTTAGACCTAAATTTTGCTAAATTTGGTTGAGTTTAAAATGATTTGTGATGTCATCGTTTTTCATGACAAATTGCTTTGTTTTCTTCCCTTGGCCCAGAAATACCAACATTTTTAAGTTTATGTATTTAATGGGGTGGCATAATACTTGGATGTATCGCCACCCCAGTGGTTATGCCTTGTTTCTCATATTGCCTTGCACTGCCATGACCTGGGTTCGATCCATGTGGAGATCAACCCTTTTGTTTTATTTTCATGTTTTTCTAGTTTGCACCCTTTTCTCTCTTTCTTTCCTTTCATATTCAAATGCGCGCTCTTGGTTGGCTTGGCAAGGTTTTGCCCTTCTGACCACAAGGTGGTGGGTTCAACACCCACCAAGCGCATTTTCATCCTTTTAATTACTAAAATCTTTGATTTTATTTAATTGTCATTAAATTTCCAAATATCATAACTTTATCTTTTTTTTATCCTTTTTAATTGATTCTTTTTGTAATTGTTTCGTATTTTTGCATAGTTTCACATGGTATTTTAATATCCGAAAATTTTCATTTTCAAAAAACACCTTTCAATAAAGAAAATAAACCTCTCTTTGTATTGAATTAAAAAGAGAGGATTAAGTGTAGACTTCTTCCTCTCCGAGTGTTGGGATGCTCATTGTAGTGTGGGTGGTTTCGACACTCGTCTTTCAATGCGAAGATGCTTCCGTTTACAATCCCTTTTCTCCTAAAAACCTTGGTCCCGTACCGAGTCCATTTTCCAATCTCTTCAATAAGAAAAACGAAGTTATCCTTGTATTGAATTAAAAAGAGAAGATTAAGTATAGACTTCTTCCTCTCCGAGTGTTGGGATGCTCACTGTAGTGTGGGTGGTCTCAATACCCGTCTTTTAATATGAAGACACGAGTTTATCCATCACCTATCTCTTTCTACCACCTCCTTAACCAACTTCCTTTCGCAATGTTCCTCACCTAAAACCTCGGTCTCGCACCGAGTGCATTTTCAAACTTCTTTTCGTAACAAAAACTTGAATGGTCGTGGAGTGGTTAGGCGTAGGATTTCTCCTATCCCGAGTGCTTGATGTTTACCGTAGGGTTCTCTGTCGCAAAAGCAATTACCATTCAAAACCAAAAACATCTTTAATAAGAGAACGAAGTTCTCTTTGCATTGAATTAAAGAGAGATGATTAAATGTAGTCTTCTTCCTCTCTGAGTGTTGGGATGCTCACTGTAGTGGGGATGGTCTTGATACTCGTCTTTCAATATGAAGACGCTACGTTCGCCACACCATTTCATAACAAAAAAACTTTGAGATAAAGAATTGGGTACTACCCGCAAGGGGTTACTATCCGAGGACTTATCTCGCCCCTAAAAAAACAATCTCATAAATCAAATGTGACATCTTGCCTCGCATGGCGAAAATCTAATCATTTCAAAAAGGATATGTTACGTTCGTTCTACCGTAAACAGGTAACGCTTAAGTCTCCTCACATGCGAGCAGCAAAACACCTAAACTGCTAGAATGGGCACGACAACATCATCCATAGAAACATTAACAAACCGTAGGCCGAACTACGGCTGCTCTGATTCTTTACTTCTTTTAAGTAAAGATACGTAGGCACAAGGGCCACAATCCTTACCGAGCACTTTTCCCCCTATATCCATAGTCCCCCGAACTACGTTGACTCTGACTTTCTCATACCTTTTGAGAATACGTAGGCCTAGGACTGCGAAGTTCTATCGAGTCTGTTCTTTCTCTTTTCTTCCCCGTTCTCTCTTTCCTCCTAACCTCTTATTTTCCTGTTTCAATCCCTTTGCTCTCCCCCCTTGGAACACTCTTTTTATAGCACAATATTTAAGAAAATAAATTCACACATGAGACAAACAAATGGTTCCCATCGAGTACGATGGATGCGAGGGGTGCTAATACCTTCCCCTTGCATAACCGGCTTCCGAACCCGTTCTTGGTCACGAGACCATCTTATCCATTTCTTTCTTAAGGTTTTCTCGATATTTTCCTTTCCCCTCATGGGATAAATAAAGTCCGGTGGCGACTCTTCTGTCCTTCCCTTTTCGCCTCCCCGTCGTTGCGCGATGCATTTTTCGAGTAGTGACACACTTCAATGCAGCACCAGTAAGACTATCTTGAAAATAGTGAATCAACAACTGATGGTTGTCAGTATGGGTAGACATATTTTTGTAATACATGACCAAATGGCTTTGTGGGCAAGTGTTCCCTTTGTATTTCTAAAAATCTGGAACCTTGAACTTGGCAGGAATATTTACATTTGGAACAAGACAAAGCTCGTGAGCATTCTTTCTAAATAACTCTTTTCCCCTTAAAGCCCTGATTTCTTTCTGCATCTCAGCAAACTAATCTTGAAAATCATCCATATTACCAATAACATCCAAACTCCCGCTCGGAGCAGGGTGGACAATTTGCTTTTCAGCATAAGGCGTGGTGTGAACTACGAGTGGTGGCACAGGTACAACAGTAGGAACACTGAAATCTTAGTATTAGAAACAACATTAACCACAAGAGGTGGTATAGCCATAACAACAAAAACTCTTAGACCTTCAGAAGTAGGAGTTCGATATCCATTTGGCACATAATTGAAAGGAATGCCCCAAGGGAAACTAGTAGGCATCTGATATTGAGAAGCATTAATCGAGGCTACAAAAATGGGCTTTGATTTGATCTCAAAAATCACAGTTCTCTGCACAGAAGAAGACGGAGGCAGTGGTGACTGATTCTGAGCAGCCACTAGAGCTTCCATCGCAGCAGTGGGTCTTTCCAAACTATCTTTCAGAGTTGTGACCTCTTCACGGAACTCGCGGTTCTCTTGTTGTAATTGATCCATATTTTTCTTGAGATTAGCCCGAGTGTTGTAGTGATGCAAAAACTTGGCTGAACGAAGACCAAAAGAAATAAATAAGACACCTGGAAAAGGAAAAACAGAATGCACAAAGATGTGAATGCAAAAGAAAAATGCAAATGTTTCAATCAGTTTCCAAAGACATTTAAGATATAAAGCAATTACAAACATCGTAAAGAAATAACACTTTTTTGAAAAAATGATGAACATATCATTTCATTGAATATTGGAAAGAGCTACACTTGGAAGTACAAGTTACATAAGATCAGAATTCAATAAGAAAAAGCTAGGTCCTAAAGAGCAATTGATGACGACTCGGGCTGATACTTCCTTCGGAGTCTCTTAATCTCTCTCTCTCTCTCTCTCTCTCTCTCTCTCTCTCTCTCTCATAGTTGTCCTTCATGGCGGTCTTCTCTAACACGAGCTGATCCATAACAACTTCTCAAGCACCGGAAGTAGGAGTGTGTGATGATGAAGTAGTAGATGAGAATAAATCCTCTCCATGTCTTTTCACAGCGTGTCTCTCAAGCAACTCAATCAAGTCATCTTTCTCTTTCATCTGCTTTTGCAACTCCATTTTCTCCTTGTCATAAGCATGAAAATTACTTTCCCACATCTCTTTCTCTTGCTTCATCTTGGCCAAAGAATCTTGAAGAGTCTTCACATCATCAGAAGAAACAATGAGTGGTGTAGTGACCACTGTAGTCATGGGTTTCTCAAAAGGATAAGGCATTTTGAGCTCGTTAGATCTTTTCTTCACCCAAAATGTGGTTGGTTCCAAGGAAATGCAAACTTGTCTTCCAAGCTCTCTTTTACCCATCCTATGAATCTTAGTCCAAGCATGAGCCATTATTCTCCTCAAACCAAGAGAGTCATTCCCTCCTTGAAAAAACAAACCCTCTAATAGAATATTTGTAGGCTTATCCTTCAACATATAACCAAGCTGATAGCGAGCTAAACTCGGGATGTAGTTAATTATACCTTGTGTTCCAAGAAGAGGAACATTGGAGAACTCCCCAGAACTATGAATAATCTGGACATTCTCACAAGCAGAAGAAGACCAAGTAATATCATCATGAGTAAGGGACATGATCCTCTTAGACCACCTTAAACAAATCTTGTTCTCCCTAAAAATAGATGACTGTGGAAAATGCAAAATGAACCAATTGTGTAGCAGAGGTGTAAAACAAGTGATGGTACCGTTCCACTTAGAAGTCCTACTATGGATGGCGAAATAAGTGTCATTAAGTAAAGTCAGAACAGGGTTCCCAATCAAGAAAATCCTAATAGTGTTAACATCCACAAAGTTGTCAACGTTAGGGAACAAGACTAGTTCGTAGATAAGCAAATCAAATATAGCCTCAAACTCCAATGTGCGACCAGCATTAGAAAATAAAGTGGCTTTCCCAATCAAGAACTTAGAATTCAAACCCTTGATGCCTCCCTTAAACATCATATTAGCATCAATATCAGATTTCGTCAAATGGGTAGCTGCAGCAATATCTAGGGGCTTCAGAATTTCCTCCAAACCAGTATAAGGAACCTTATCAGAAACCAGTACACCCAACAAATAAGCATACTCCTCCAAGGTTGGCATGATCGGATAATCAGGAAAAGTAAAGCATCGGTAGATAGTGTCATAGAATTGTACAAGGGTGTTCAAAATATCGTCTTCAATGTTGGTAGAAAGAACAAATAGAAGTCTCCCATAACGAGATGTGAAGCCTGCACGATCAACTACCAAGGACACTAGCTTTCTCAAATCTGTAAGATTGGGAGCTCGAAAATCGTACTTCTGAGTGTTTCTCCTTCCTTTTTTCTTAATCACAATATATGCGATGTTTGAAAGGAAAATCTCTGATATCCTTAAAAACTGACTAAAACAAGATGCCCATAAATGCATGAGTGCAAGATGCAACATCCACAAACAAGATCACATAAAAGCACAAAGGTTCAAAGGTTCAGCATGAGCATGGAGCCAAAGGTACAAGAACCAACCCACAATGGTATGTACTAAGGTTATATCGTCACCTGTAGAACAAGGTTCTAAAAAGTTCCCAGAGTCATAATTCCATCTTTAGGATATTATCCGCTCAAACGACTACTCGTCAGCCAACAATATTCTCAAGAGAAAATCATCTGAGTGTGGTATCATGTAACAACTAATTCAAGTCTACACCTAAATAGCCACTGCGCCACATCCTAATAAGGCCAAGATGGGTTAAAAGGTTCTAAGGTCCTCAGCTTCTCAGGCTCTCAGGTTGGAAAAAGTAATGCCATATATGATTACACGTAAGACATCAATAATCCCAAAGGGGCCTCCACTGAGCGGGGGATCTCAAGTCAGCTTAGTAAGGATACTCCACGTTAGCCAACAAGAATATACCACCCTCTTATCATTAGTGCATTCAAGTCCGGGTATAGGACTTATCTCACCACACATATCACCAAGTACCAAAACAGAACAAGCAATAACAAACAAGTCAAACAAAAAGCAATAAGTAAATCAAAGTAGGCTAAACCCACTAGGAACCGGGTTTTCCCCAGCAGAGTCGCCACTTTTCTGTAGCGGAAAAATATGTGAGTGTAAGCTATTGATTAACTTAACTCAAACAATGCAAGAGTCGCCACCGCACTTTTATTTTATCCAAAAGGAAAGAAAAAAGAGCGAACAAAACCTAAAGAGTTCTAAAACAAGAACAAACAGAGAATGGGTAAGGGGGTTGGTTACGCGATGGGAAGGTGTTAGCATCCAAAACATCTATAGTACTCTATAGGAGCCCTTTAGAATATCTACGCTTTTTGTTTGAAAAGGTTTGTTTGAAATTAGATTGAGGAGATGAGAAGAGAAATATTTTTAATATTTTTGCGTTTGGAGAGACTTATCGCTGCATGCCTACGTACCCACAATGTGCAATATAGGATCAAAACCCTGTAGTTCATGGTACAAATAACAAAAGTTTGTTTGTTTTGATTGATTTTAAATGCAAAGACAAGTCCTTATTTTAAGTTGTTAACAAGTCTATCACTCAACATCTAAATGGAAATTTTCAACATCTTAATACTATGGGGAATAGGAGAATTATATCTCAACTATGAAAATGACTCATGTAACGCCCCGGTTTTGAATTCCCATTAATTGTTGAGTCTTTTAATTTATTTAATTGATGTTTGTTTTAAATTGAGAAATTATATATTATTATGTGGTGTTTGCTTATTTTATCTATTTTTACCGATTCGGAGAGTTTTCGGGGAATTAGAGTAAAAAGGGCATTTTAGACATTTAGCACTTTAGTGTGAGAATTGATTGGTAAGTGTTGGAAAGAATTTGAGAGGAAAGAAATAGAGATAGAAATAGAATAAGAGAGGAAAAGAAATAAAGATAGTAACATAAGAAGAAAAACAAGGGAAAGAAAAGAGGAGAAGAGAAAGAGAAGAGAAAGTGGAGAGGAAAACCTAGAATCATCAAGGGATCATCACCAAAGCTTGCAATCGATCGGTAAGGGTGTGAAACTCCATCATCTCTTTAATGTATATGATTGTATGTGTATGTGTGTGGATTTTGTAGAGTTTCTACTCTTTTTCCACTTAGGTTAGAAGTTGGTTATGTGAGTAGAATGAGGTTTTAATCGGTTAGAACTCGGATTAGACGATGTAGTTTAGTCGGGTGATGATTGGGTTGTGCCACTGAGACTGGTTTGGATTTAATCTGTTGATTTTGTGGAGTTTGGGCTCTTGAGACAGCCATGGAAGTTCTGTCTTCGCAGGCTCGCCAGGTGAATGGCAGCGAAGCTTCGCCAGGCGAAGCCCAGTGAGCTGTAGCGAAGCAAGTCAGAAGCTAACACCCTGTATTCGCTGGCAAGTTCGCCAGGCGAGGTTAGTTGGCAAAGGTTCACCAGGCGAGTGTGTAACGAGCCTCAGCGAGTAATTCCAGAATTTACTCCCAGTGGACTTCGCTGGGGAGTTCGTCAGGCGAAGGCCAGCGAGTATTCGCTGCGTGGCTTCGCCAGGCGAAGGTTGGCGAACATGACAGTGTTATTTGTTTTGCTGTTTTGTTCATAGCATGATGTTTGGTTGATTCAATTATGATTAATGCCTATATAAATGATTGAGGTGTGAACTGTTTCGACATATCGTGCTGTGGGTGGCCGAAAGGCATGAATCCTAGATTGTAGAGTCAAGGTGAATCTTGAACGTTTGATAATCTTGTGTATTTGCTCGAATTGAATAGAAACGCATTGATAGGCTGATATGTGTGTAAACCATGTGTGAAATGGTGCATAATGTGAATGCATGATAGATATATGCGATGTATGTGATAAATGCAATGAGGATGTTTGTGAGCATAGTATGCATTTTTGTGTTGAATGATCCCTCGGAGGATTTGCATTGTGAAGCATCTTAGTAGGCATTTGTGTGTTGATTTATCCCTCGGAGGATTTGCAGAACCTCGTATGATACGATGGTTATATTAGATTCCTTGGAGAATCGGTTGCATTGTGTGATTCCTCGGAGAATCGGTCATAACATGTAATCCCGTGGAGGATTGGCTAGAGTATTTGATTCCGTGGAGAATCTGCTGAGTACTTGATCCCGTGGAGGATCTGCTGAATATTCGATTCCGTGGAGAATCTGATGAATATTTGATTCCGTGGAGAATCTGCTGAGTACTTGATCCCGTGGAGGATCTGCTGAATACTCGATTCCTTAGAGAATCTGTTGAATGAGTCGGTACCGCATTTGCATCTGCATAGAGTCGTGTGTCGGTCTCTATGAGTTGCATGAGTCATCTGTGTATGATGCATTGGTTGAATGAATATAACTGTGTATGTTATATATGATTGTTTGGAAGGACATATTGTGAATGTTCATAAGCATGTGTAGAGGCATGATTATTTGTATATGTTTAACATGGTGAGAACATAATTTGAGTATAACTTGTACAAATGTGAGTATATGTATATATACAATTTTATGCATTAACTGTTATGATGTTGTTTCTCACCCTTCTGCTGTTTTATAATGCTCTATGAGGCATTGCAGAGTAGGAAGCTGGAGGTTCTTTTTGGTGAAGCGATGTCTTCATTCTTTTTGGTCAATGGCTCTGATATGTAACATCTGGGTAGTTAGGAAGCCTTTGACTCTTTTGGAGTTACATTTGTTTTGATTCTTTTGTGATACATATGTGTATGTATCTGCTGTGGATATGTTGTAAAGCATGAATTAACTGATGGTTGTATATAAGTTTATGAATGTGATCGATTCAATATTTGGATGTTTCCGCTTTTATTCTAAATATTGAGATGTGGGTTACCCATTGTTGCATATCAAATTGAGCAGGTATCGTATGTGTTTAGTTTCACGATAATGTGATGCGCCTCTTATATACCATGTTTTAATTAAACTCTGATGAAATAAATTTTCTAAGTGCCTAATTGATTTATTTGATTAATTTGGGGGTATAGAAAGGGGGTGTTACAACTCATGTCTAAACTTTATGAAAAGTTTTTAAAATGAAAAGTGCACAAAAGGCATAAAAAGAGTTGATGAGTTTTTGTATTTTTATATGTCTTTTTGAAATTGGTCAAAATATGATTAACATTGATTGATATTTATTAAAGAAAATAAAGTTTGGAAATCACTTGACAAAAAGTCAAGGTTTTATTGTGAAAATGGTTTGAAGTTTGAAAACAAGAAGGTTTTTGAAAAAGGGAGAAGATTTTGAAATTTTAAGAAGGGGAGGAGATGAAGTGACTACCCTATAAAGCAAATTAAAAGCTAGAGATAAGAAGGATCTAACTAAAAGATAGTTGTAACACCCTCTTTCTATACCCCCAAATAATACAATTAATCATTTAGGCACAAATTCAAAATTTCATCAGAGTAAGTTTATAAAACGGTATAAAAGGGACATGCCACATTATCCGAAAATCACACATATAAAACACCTGCTCATATATAATGATATGCAACAACGGGGTAACACCCACGAGAAAATATCTAGAACAAGGGCGGAACATCCAAATATTTCATAATTCTCTAACACATGTATTCATATATACAAATCATCAACCAACATGGTTACATAACTTTCATCAGCAGATACATATACACATGCATCACAAAAGAAACAAAACAACTCCTAGCTACCCGGTGCTACATATCAGAGTCGACCAACTAAAGGATGAAGCCACACCTCACAAAAGATCTCCAGCAATCTAATCTGCAATGCCTCATAGAGCATTATAAAACAGCAGAAGAGTGAGAAACAATATCATAACAAATAATGCATAAAGGCATATATATATATATATATATATATATATATATATATATATATATATATATATATATATATATATATATATATATATATATATATATATATATATATATATATATATATATATATATATATATATATATATATATATATATATATATATATATATATATATATATATATATATATATATATATATATATATATACATCATATCCACAATCATGCATCTTACGCTTTCTCACCACGACTCACATCGTACATCGCAATGTATCCACTAAAGTCTATTTACAAATAGAACATCAAGCATAAACAATATGCATCATTAAGGTTTATATCCATTCAGGAACATTCATACATGTTACACACATATACATATATACATATATTCATTCATACATATATATACATATATATATCTTCAAGCATTTCATTAGGTCATTCACACCTTTCACATTATTCTAATAAACATACACAACATGCTTATTTCTCCATACATCATGCACAGATGTCAACACGCAAACCATAGAGACCAACTCGCTACTCTACGCAAATGCAACACATTATCGACCTTATCGTCCGTCAGATTCTCCTAAGAATCAATTCACTCCCATCCCTCATGGGTATCCTACAACTCATCAGATCTTGCTAGAAATCACATCACTCATCAGACTCTCCTAGGAATCACACCATTCATCAGATTCTCCGAGGAATCACACCGTTCATCAGATTCTCCAACGAATCACACCGTTCATCAGATTCTCCGAGAAATCACACCGTTCATCAGATTCTCCGAGGAATCACACCGTTCATCAGATTCTCCGAGGAATCACACCGTTCATCAGATTCTCCGAGGAATCACACCGTTCATCAGATTCTCCGAGGAATCACACCGTTCATCGGATTCTCCGAGGAATCACACCGTTCATCAGATTCTCCGAGGAATCACACCGTTCATCAGATTCTCCGAGGAATCACACCGTTCATCAGATTCTCCGAGGAATCACACCGTTCATCAGATTCTCTGAGGAATCACACCGTTCATCAGATTCTCCGAGGAATCACACCGTTCATCAGATTCTCCGAGGAATCACACCGTTCATCAGATTCTCCGAGGAATCACACCGTTCATCAAATTCTCCGAGGAATCACACCGTTCATCAGATTCTCCGAGGAATCGTACCGTTCATCAGATTCTCCGAGCAATCACACAGTTTATAAGATTCTCCGAGGAATCACACTGTTCATCAGATTCTCCGAGGAATCACACCGTTCATCAGATTCTCCGAGGAATCAAGTCATTTATCAGATTCTCCGAGGAATCGCATCTTTCATCAGATTCTCTGAGGAATCAATTCGTTCATCAGATTCTCCTAGGAATCACTTCATTCATCAGACTCTCCTAAGAGTCACACCACTCATCAGACTCTCCTAAGAGTCAACAGCACAAGAATGTACTTCATACACTTCTCGAAATGCAACCACGTTTGCAAACATGCTCATGCATTCTTCACATTCATTGCATATATTCATTATGCATCCACTATATATACATATCACAATACATACATACATTCATCATATAATCTCATCATGCATTTCTATTACATTCAAGTAATGCACCAAAATGCCAAACGGCCACATTCCACACTTCACAATTCATAAACTAGGATTCACGCCATACGGATACCCACAACACATCATAACTAGCATACAAGCTACTCAAATCAAGAAGAGGTTGATCGCAACCGAAACCCCAAGCCAAAACAGCACGAAGCAACAGGGAAGGTTCATCCTGCTACGTTCGCTACACGCTCGCCTAGCGAGCTGCTAGCGAGCGTTCGCTACCTGCTCGCCTAGCGAACCATCAGCGAGTCACTCGCCACTCCCTTCTCCTCCAGCGAAGAATGCCAAAACCTTACTGTCCCAAGTCTGGGACCATTCGCTATGCACTCGCCTAGCGAGCTGCTAGCGAGTCGCCTGCGAACAGCAACATTCAGTTCTGTCCTAGCACTTCCAAACTCACCAAAATCACCCGATTAAATCCAATGTCGTTCCAGTAGCCTTAGTCTAACATATATCGACTAATCTACATCATCTAAACACGATTCTAACCATTAAACAACGATTTCTATCGATTAATCCAATTTCGACCTAAAAATGGAAAGTGTAGAAACTACCAAACAAATCCAAATCTAGTACATATATGATCTTATACATTATTAAGATGATAGAACTTCTCACCCTTACCTGATTAATCGCAACCTTTGGTTGATCTTGAAGAATCTAGGTTTTCTCTTCTTTTTCTTCTCTTTCTCCTCTTCTTCTTTCTTTTTTTCCTTTTCTTTCCTTTCTATTTCCTCTTTTATGTCTTTCTCATTATTTTCCAAACATCAACTAATTCCATATCTCATAAAATATCTCACTTAACATTAAATAGGAAATGTCCAAAATACCCTCCAAACTATTTTCTCCGAAAACTCCCAAAATCGGTTAAAATAGAATAATATGCAAACTTAACATATTTCCACACAAATTCCACATTCAAATAATATTCGCCCAATTAAACCAAAAAGGACTCAACGAAAAAGGAATAGTCGAAATCGGGACGTTACAACTCTCCCCCACTTAGGAATTTTCGTCCTCGAAAATATCACCTGGTTCAAACCATACCGGACATGACTTTCGCGCCCTCTCTCCATTTTCCAAGTTACACATGATCTCTTACACGCATACTTCCATACCACAATCAGAGTCATACCGCATGACTCAAATAAGATCGTCAACCAAGTCAATCTCCATTGAAGGTTACAGGCACACCGCATACCCTCCACCGGGAACAACATCACGGTTGTTCTACCCCGGCGATCTCTTCACTAGGAACGACACATAGTCATTCTACCCTAGCGAACACAACCCTAACACTTATACCTTATCAAGAATGACATACTAGTCATTCTACCCCAATGAGCTTGAATCTCGGATACAAACTTTCATCCAACATCATCATCTTAATGTCTTCATTCTCATTAACCATCAAATCAACGAAATTCAATCCAACTCCTCTCTTCGGCGGTACATCCTCAACACCTTCCGGAAATACTTTTGGAAAGTCACGCACCACTGGAAACACGTCCAGTTCAACCTTAGCCTATGCTGACACTGATGCAACCAAATTAAACACTCGAGTCCCGTCCACTAGAAGTTTCTCCAACTCTTCCATGGGCAAGAAACTCTCATCCTCTCCAACGGGGAATAACAATCTACTCTAGTTCCATAACGAAGTCCTTACCATACATAGTCAAGAGACAACTTAATCATACCGAAGGCGTAGTTACCGACCCCGAAGCGGCCGTCTCAATAACCATATTACCATCACAAGTAAATATACAAAAATCTCAAACACTTAACGTACTCAAAGAATATTGTCAATAAAGCACGTACCTCAAATCAATGATTCGCTTTGGTAGTGTCTGACTTCGCCAATGCAAATACTTTCCCATTTACTGAAGCTTGCTTCGGTTTAGGACACTTAGCACTGATGTGACCTACTTCTCCACAATTGTAGCATTTCACTACATCCATTCTACAATCCTTAGCATCATGCCCAAGAACTCCACAATTAGAGCACTTGATCTTGGGTTTTCCACACATGAAAGACTTATGACCCATCTCGCCACACTTGTAGCATTTAATGGATTCAGAACTCTCTCCTCCAGATCTCTTAACAAAGTTTTCCCTATGCTTGCCCTTATCAGCTGGCGTCACATAAGGTTCACTCCTTACTTGTCGCTTTTCTTTCTCCTCCTTCAAACTCTTGTAGTGAGTAGAACGAGCTTTACGATCTTCTTCAAAAATTCGACAACATTCGGTCAAGTCCGAAAATCTTCTAATCCTCTGGTAGCCCACCGCGTGCTTGATCTCAGGACGCAAGCCGTTCTCGTACTTAACACACTTAGAAAATTCCGCCGTCACCGCGTCATAGTGAGGATGAAATTTTACTAACTCCATAAACTTAGCCGTGTAATCCACCACGGACATATTGCCTTGTTTCAAATCAAGGAATTCCATTTCTTTCCTTCCCTTCACACTCTCAGGATAATACTTCCTCAAAAATTCAGCACGAAATAAATCCCAAGTTATATCCTCGTCATCTACTTCAAGCACTTGTCTCATACCGATCCACCAGTCATCGGCTTCTCCCCGTAACATGTGAGATCCAAGTCTCACCTTATTGCCTTCAGCACAGTTCATAACTCTAAAGATCCTCTCGATCTCCTTCAACCAAATCTGGGCACCGTCCGGGTCAAACTTTCCTTTGAATACCGGCGGCTGGTTCTTTCTAAACTCGTCATTAGCGTTCACATTCGGCGCACCCTGCACCGCTCTAGCCATCGCCTCCAATGACGCAGCCATAGCATTGACATTACGACCTGCCATATTCTGATTACTCGCAAAATAACAACAAGGTTAAACAACCGTTAACCAATCAAAACAACGAGACAGACACAACTGACTCAACACTGGCTCTGATACCACTTAATGTAACACCCCCTTTCTATACCCCCAAATAATATAATTAATCATTTAGGCATAAATTCAAAATTTCATCAGAGTAAGTTTATAAAACGGTATAAAAGGGACATGCCACATTATCCGAAAATCACACATATAAAACACCTGCTCATATATAATGATATGCAACAACGGGGTAACACCCACGAGAAAATATCTAGAACAAGGGCGGAACATCCAAATATTTCATAATTCTCTAACACATGTATTCATATATACAAATCATCAACCAACATGGTTACATAACTTTCATCAGCAGATACATATACACATGCATCACAAAAGAAACAAAACAACTCCTAGCTACCCGGTGCTACATATCAGAGCCGACCAACTAAAGGATGAAGCCACGCCTCACAAAAGATCTCCAGCAATCTAATCTGCAATGCCTCATAGAGCATTATAAAACAGCAGAAGGGTGAGAAACAATATCATAACAAATAATGCATAAAGGCATATATATATATATATATATACATCATATCCACAATCATGCATCTTACGCTTTCTCACCACGACTCACATCGTACATCGCAATGTATCCACTAAAGTCTATTTACAAATAGAACATCAAGCATAAACAATATGCATCATTAAGGTTTATATTCATTCAGGAACATTCATACATGTTACACACATATACATATATACATATATTCATTCATACATATATATACATATATATATATATATATATATATATATATATATATATATATATATATATATATATATATATATATATATATATATATATATATATCTTCAAGCATTTCATTATGTCATTCACACCTTTCACATTATTCTAATAAACATACACAACATACTTATTTCGCCATACATCATGCACAGATGTCAACACGCAAACCATAGAGGCCAACTCGCTACTCTACGCAAATGCAACACATTATCGACTTAATCGTCCGTCAGATTCTCCTAAAAATCAATTCACTCCCACCCCTCATGGGTATCCTACAACTCATCAGATCTTCCTAGAAATCACATCACTCATCAGACTCTCCTAGGAATCACACCATTCATCAGATTCTCCGAGGAATCACACCGTTCATCAGATTCTCCGAGGAATCACACCGTTCATCAGATTCTCCGAGGAATCGCACCGTTCATCAGATTCTTCGAGGAATCACACTGTTCATCAGATTCTCCGAGGAATCACACCGTTCATCAGATTCTCCGAGGAATCACACCGTTCATCAGATTCTCCGAGGAATCACACCGTTCATCAGATTCTCCGAGGAATCACACCGTTCATCAGATTCTCCGAAGAATCACACTGTTCATCAGATTCTGCGAGCAATCACACCGTTCATCAGATTCTCCGAGGAATCACACCGTTCATCATATTCTCCGAGGAATCACACCGTTCATCAGATTCTCCGAGGAATCACACCGTTCATCAGATTCTCCGAGGAATCACACCGTTCATCAGATTCTCCGAGGAATCACACCGTTCATCAGATTCTCCGAGGAATCACACCGTTCATCGGATTCTCCGAGGAATCACACTGTTCATCAGATTCTCCGAGGAATCACACCGTTCATCAGATTCTCTGAGGAATCACACCGTTCATCTGATTCTGCGAGCAATCACACCGTTCATCAGATTCTCCAAGGAATCACACCGTTCATCAGATTCTCCTAGGAATCACACCGTTCATCATATTCTCCGAGGAATCACACCGTTCATCAGATTCTCCGAGGAAGCACACTGTTCATCAGATTCTCCAAGGAATCACACCGTTCATCAGATTCTCCGAGGAATCACACCGTTCATCAGATTCTCCGAGGAATCAAGTCATTTAGCAGATTCTCCGAGGAATTACATCTTTCATCAGATTCTCTGAGGAATCAATTCGTTCATCAGATTCTCCTAGGAATCACTTCATTCATCAGACTCTCCTAAGAGTGACACCACTCTTCAGACTCTCCTAAGAGTCAACAGCACAAGAATGTACTTCATACACTTCTTGAAATGCAACCACGTTTGCGAACATGCTCATGCATTCTTCACATTCATTGCATATATTCATTACGCATCCACTATATATACATATCACAATACATACATACATTCATCATATAATCTCATCATGCATTTCTATTACATTCAAGTAATGCACCAAAATGCCAAACGACCACATTCCACACTTCACAATTCATAAACTAGGATTCACGCCATACGGCTACCCACAACACATCATAACTAGCATACAAGTTACTCAAATCAAGAAGAGGTCGATCGCAACCGAAACCCTAAGCCAAAACAGCACGAAGCAACAGGGAAGGTTCATCCTGCTACGTTCGCTACACGCTCGCCTAGCGAGCTGCTAGCGAGCGTTCGCTACCTGCTCGCCTAGCGAACCATCAGCGAGTCATTCGCCACTCCCTTCGCCTCCAGCGAAGAATGCCAAAACCTTACTGTCCCAAGTCCGGGACCATTCGCTACGCACTCGCCTAGCGAGCTGCTAGCGAGTGCTCGCGGCCTGCTCGCCTAGCGAGTCGCTTGCGAACAGCAACATTCAGTTCTGTCCTAGCACTTCCAAACTCACCAAAATCACCCGATTAAATCCAATGTCGTTCCAGTTGCCTTAGTCTAACATATATCGACTAATCTACATCATCTAAACACGATTCTAACCATTAAACAACGATTTCTATCGATTAATCCAATTTCGACCTAAAAATGGAAAGTGTAGAAACTACCAAACAAATCCAAATCTAGTACATATATGATCTTATACATTATTAAGATGATAGAACTTCTCACCCTTACCTGATTAATCGCATCCTTTGGTTGATCTTGAAGAATCTAGGTTTTCTCTTCTTTCTCTTCTCTTTCTCCTCTTCTTCTTTCTTTTTTTCCTTTTCTTTCCTTTCTATTTCCTCTTTTATGTCTTTCTCATTATTTTCCAAACATCAACTAATTCCATATCTCATAAAATATCTCACTTAACATTAAATAGGAAATGTCCAAAATACCCTCCAAACTATTTTCTCCGAAAACTCCCAAAATCGGTTAAAATAGAATAATATGCAAACTTAACATATTTCCACACAAATTCCACATTCAAATAATATTCGCCCAATTAAACCAAAGAGGACTCAACGAAAAAGGAATAGTCGAAATTGGGGCGTTACAATAGCAAACTCCATAGCAAGCCAAATAATAATTTCATCCGCTTGAGCATAAGCCAAATAAAGTCAAATATCCATAATACTCCAAGCATAGGGAAAGAGACCTAATTCTAAGTCCAAGAGTCCAAGAATAGTCCAAGAAGTCCAAGGTCTAAGAATAGTCCAAAAGCATAACAACAAAATTAAGAGTACCAAGTTTTTTAGAGGTTTAATCCTTTATTAGTGTTTTGAACAAGATATGGTCCAAGTGGACAAAATAAAATGGCAGAAACATAAAAAAAAATATTATATGAGATGATAATAATAATAATATAGCATAAAAATAAAAGAGAGACAAGGAGCGAGAAAGAAGCATAAAGAAAATTAGTACAATTATATTATTAGTGAGTTAGTTGTTAGATCAAATGATTAACGATGATTAGCTCATGCACATAGGCCAAGGTTAATGAAAATTCATTAGAGGGTTGATAAAATCAAAGCCTCCTAATAACAAGTTTCATAGGTAATGGACCTAAGACAAATAATCCACCATACTTGGACTTTCAAACATAAGTTTGAGCCACGAATGATCATTTTCCAATTACGGGAAAATTTAGCGTTATGTTAAGCAATCGTAATCGGGTTTATGTAGAAACCATGACTATCTGAGGTCGGTCAATATAAATGTTAGTGCTAATGCATGCTAGAGAAGTGATATGTAGATCACTCTCCGAAAGCAATACCGCACGAAAAGAATATAGGTAACAAGCAAGTCTTTATTAAGAACTAAATATAAGTTAAAAGGATATCGAAGATTTTCATCGATCAAAAGAAAAAAAGAAGAGGAGAGGGAATGTCAAATTGAATTACAATTTCAAAATCTTTCCATCTTTAAGTTCATCCACTCATTTTTGGGGATTAAAGCACTAAATATATCATTAACTCAAAGCACCTAAAATGAATTGAACAATTCACTTTAAAGATAGATTTGAATTAATGAATGTTTATCCAACTTCATTTACACCCTAAGTCCAATGAATTTAAAGAGGAAAAGGACCTTTAAAAGTGTATTCTAAGGAAAAAAAAATAAAAGAGAATGGAAGAAGAAGGAGAAACAACCAAAACAACCCCAAAAACAAGCCAAAATCACATTCTGGACACTGGTTAACAGATTAACCATTTGCAGTGCAAATTTGGTTAATCGATTAACCAGTGCAAAATTTCAAATTTGGGCGCAAAAACCAACTGTTAATCGATTAAGCATTTTGTGCCTGTTTTTGGTTAATCAATTAACACTGTAAAAACAGCAGAAAATCAATTTGAAATTTCCAAAAGATATAGTTTTACTGAAACCATGGCTCCTTTTATGGATAGGCGCCATGGGGGTTCATGGTTCACAATAGAATTTCCTACTTGTCATCCTGCTCATCAAGCTGAGTTGGTTAAAATCTGCAAAGCCTTTCTCACGCCAAGGCGGCTTTTGACTAGGACCTCTTATAAGAAAAATCAAGTAGGATTTGTTGGATACCATCCCAACCTTGTGGCTCGACAGTTTGTCCACAGTTAATCCAAACCTAACTGCTATTTCCAATGCAAGAAGGACTTATGTTTAAGTTATATCAGAATGATTGAAGAAACATACTTTGAACTCTTGGTTGAGAAAGCTGAAGATCATTTGGAGCTCACCCCTTTCATGTTCCATGGGTCTTTTTACTGTACCCAGGAATTTTCCTCCTAATGGAAAGACTATTACACTGTCAAGTTTGTTAATGCGATGACCAAATCAACTCATCTAACCATAATTTTCCTTCCTTTGCAGACAAAAAATAAAAAAGGTATGAGCATGCAAATTAAAGAAATCTGCGCTTTCCAATGTCACTTTAAGACTGTGTATGATCCTCACAACCTTTGTCAAATCATCTGTGAGGAAACACCCACTTTGAAAGAAAATCTTCTTAAAAAACTACTAGAGCCAATGATTCCTTCCTATGTGAAGGATAGGTATATGCTTTATTTTACTACAAGCCAAAATTTGCATCCACTTCCAAGATGGTTCGTTTTTGGAAGTTCTTTAAATAATTTTAAAAACTCATACAAAAAACCTTCATAGAGTATGGTTCTGACCAAGTTTGACATACACAACTATCGAGGACACCTTCATGTCGACATCAATCATGTCAAAATGCTTTGCGACATTTGACGATGAGGAATCAAGGTACATTGGATTCCACATTGTTTCATTTTGAGTCTTTTTGCTTAATTATATTGCTTTTTCTTGCAGCTATCCAAACCAAGAAGAGCATTAAGAATGCTTTTGTCAGCGGCCAAGCTGGTCCGATATCATAGGTAATGTCAAGCTCACTTTTTATCTCCTTACTTGATAAAAAAATAAATCCAAATTTACATATTTTCTTTTTTTACAGGGTCAAAAGAAAGAGAGCGCTTTGACTACTGTTGCTCCCAAAGGGAAAGCAAAATAACAAATAGGTGCCAATGTCAAAGAAAAGGTAACACCACAGGTATGTTTCACATTTTTTAAGGCGAGAAAAATACACAAGAAGGGGGCTTGAATTGTGTTTTCAAAATTTGTTTTACTTCAGAACCAGAGTTCAGATTCCAAAACTAAGTTCAAAATCTGATAATAGGTGCAGCGGAAAATGTAACAAAAGTAAAGTAAAAACAACAAAGAACACACATCAGTTATCTTAGTTCCTCTCCCAATTGAGAGTACTTCAGTCCTCTTGCCTTGCAAGATATTTTCCACTATAATCAACCCAATTAAACTTTCTTATACACACTTGTATAAGACTTTCCTTGCTCATACCTTCAGTCTAAGACTTCCTTGCTCAATCAGCACCTGATCGAGACTTCCTACTTAGATCCTCAGATCCTAATACTTCTATTGCTTAAACCACCTAGTTCAGGACTTTCATGCTCAGACACACTGCCTAAGACTTCCCTTGCTCAGATCCTCGACCCAAGCATTCCTTTTCTTAAACCACTTGGTTCAAGACTTTCCTTCTCAGAAGCACTGCCTAAGACTTCTCTACTCAAGCCTATAGCAAGCGACTTCAAAACTGACTGTTTAGAGAAGGAATAACCTTTAGCAACAGTTGATTAACAATCAGAGATGTTCAAATATAATACAACACACGTTTACAAAGAATTCTTAAGTTATACAAGAATAAGAACTCTTAACATATTTTGCTTTTGATATGTAGTGCATGTATTTATCACTTGTTGTTGCAACGTTATATCTTAAGTTGATATTCAAATCTTCTGCTCCTTTTATAGCTGAAGAAATATAGTTGTTGGAGCATCTACAACTGCTATAATCAGATCAAATCTTTTAGTACATCTTCTTTTCCAATAAAGAAGGTGTTGGAACTTTCAATCAAGGAATTATCCATAGAACAAGGCCTTTGTCCAGAGGACGTATCTATGATTCTAGTACAACACAATTTGTGGAAGATAATGTTAATATATCTCGAGTCCCGTGTTAGCAGAATTGAGTTGACACTACTCAGTCTCAAAGGCAGCCATAACATGTTTGTCAAGAACAATTCATAGTTGAACACTAGTCAGGAACAAGTTTGTCAATCAACCCAGCTTGTTGTATGTGAGTAACAACAACTTGCTTTCACAAGATCTGGATAGATGATGTCGTACCTCGAAAAATGAGAATGACCTCGTGAAGCGTAATTGCACGCTTGCGGGATGGACTTAACAATGTCGCCACTGATCTTTATTTATTCACATAGAGGGAAAGGGAAAATATCGAATAAAACCCTAAAAGAAAGACATGGATATGGTCATCGCAACCAATATTTGGGTTCAGGAGTCGGTTACGTAAGGGGAAGGTATTAGCATCCTTTACGTCCGTTGTACTCAATGGGAACCATTTAGTTACAATCAAATGAATGTTAACTTATGTTAGTTTCTAATCTTCTACTTATCTGGGATAGAAAAAGAGAGAGAAGATATATGTTTTTGGATTTTTGTTAAAGAGAAAGGGGACCTAAGGGTTTTTATTACTAGGGGGCCTGATAAGATTTCACAATTCTGCTCCTACGTATCTCAAAAGAGAAACCAAGGCACACATAGTTGTTGGTAAAAAAAAAATTGTTTGTTGGCCGATTTTAGCAAAAGTTATCTTGTATTAATCAACGAAAAACATTTTTTTCCCAAAACAGGTGAAGAGCGGACGTTTACACAATATTGAATGGATTTACAAATCACATTCACGCCACTTATCTCAACTCAACAATTATGGATGAAGCATTGCTCTTGCATCATCTCAAGACAAGATGTCTTTCATTTATGAAAAGGTTTTTAGGTCGCACGGTGGCGAGAAAAAATAGTTTGATTAGTTGGATGTTTTATAGGTGAATGAAGAATGTTTGATGAGAATCAATTGTTCAAATAGTTACGCCAGAATGCTAGATTCCTACAACCCTTTTAAAAAAAATTAATGGACAACGAACGCTTGATAATAATCAATTGCTTAAAAAGTTACGCCAAGATGTTGGATCCTGATGACCCTTATTTGTCCAAGTTAATTATTAAGTTTTTAAGAACGAAAGAAAATATTGAACTGCTACCCCAATGCGCAAGGCTCGGGGCCGATCACTCAAGGGTTATGCTAGAATGCTAGATTCCAACAGTCCTCATCTTTCGTGTTTATTTTGAAAAAAAGATTTGATATTACACTTATTTTGGTTTTGAAAATTGTTTTAAAATTATTTGATTGAAATTGTTCATTGTAGAAGGGGACAAGAGTAAGCCACGGAATTGGAAACCGAACTGAAATCGAAAGCAACTGAAATTAGCTCTTAGTTAATGTATAGTAGATTCATGTATGAGTCACTTTAATAAGTCGAGCAATGCTCTATGCATCCAAGCAATTTTTGGAAGTTAAATTGGAATTCAACTCTGAATTTTCAATGCAATAAAATCGAAGCAACAATTAATCGAAACATTACTCACACTATTCAAAAGTTAACAATAATCAGCTAAAATTTATAAGCAGACAAACTAACATTTCGAATCATAATTAAAAAAAAAGTTATCGATTAAATCTAATCAACAAGTTAATTAATATAAGTAGCTACTAATAACAAAAGAGGAGTGTAACTATGAATGTGGTTTAAAAATTTAGCAAAGCAAATGGTCCATGGCCCAACCAAACCAAACCCTAATCTCATTCACACATAAAAAAGAATAATAAACAACATAAAAACTTACTTTTTGTTTTTTTCTTTCTGCATATTGACGTGTGAGAGAGAGAGTGTGTGTTTGTGAAAGTTACTTTTATTTTTCATACAAATATCGTGTCATAGAGAGAGAAGAGTTTTTTTTTTGCATGTCATGTGTCGAATCATGATGGAAGGCTTGTGAAATTCAAATTTATGGATATGAATGTGGGTATATATATATATATATATATATATATATATATATATATATATATATATATATATATATATATATATATATATATATATATATATATATATATATATATATATATATATATATATATATATATATATATATATATATATATATATATATATATATATATATATATATATATATATATATAGTTTTTTCACTTTTCTACTCCACTTTGAAATCAAAAATCCTATAATACCCCACCCTGAAAATTATTTACAGACCTACCCTACTTTTAGTATGAGCTCGTCCATCCAGTTGGCGAGCTTGTGAAACGAATTTGGCCAAGAGTGAGCTCGTTCACCCATTGGACGAGCGTGTGAAGAACGGATTTTTTTTTATGTTCTATTTTATTTATTTAATGATTTACTAATTAATTTTTAAATACTATAAATAATAATTCATATTTTATAGCAATATTCCTAATAATTTATTTATAGCAATATTCATAATGATTTATTATGAATTAAAATATGAATTATTATTTATAGTATTTAAAAATTAATTAGTAAATTATTAAATAAATAAAACAGAAAAGAAAAAAAATTGGTTCTTCACACACTCGTCTACTGGATGGACGAGCTCACTCTTGACCCGATTCGTTTCACAAGCTTGCCAACTGGATGGACGAGCTCACACTAAAAGTGAGGTAGGTCCGTAAATAATTTTCAAGGTGAAGTATTTTAGGATTTTTTGATTTTAAAGTAGGGTAGAACACTGAAAAAACCTATATATATATATATATATATATATATATATATATATATATATATATATATATATATATATATATATATATATATATATATATATATATATATATATATATATATATATATATATATATATATATATATATATATATATATATATATTTCAGAATCCTTCCATCATGATTCGACACGTGGCATGCAAAAAAAAAACTCTTCTCTCTTTATTACTTTCACAAACACTCTCTCTCTCTCTCACACGTCAATATGCAGAAAGAAAAAAACAAAAAGTGAGAATAAACAGATTCATCTTCCGTCCCTCATATCTCCCTCACATTGCGCGCTCTCTCTCTCTCTCAATCTCATGTTTACTGCAAGTGATAATACTCTTTATCTAAAATAAAAAATGAGAGTCCAAGTGCAATGGAGATTTCCATCCGTGTCGGCAACATGTGGTTTTGACAACGAAACGGAGGAAGTTCATCGCAGCTTGGATTGAACTCCACTCAGGCTTCACACGAAGGGGTGAGATAGTGATGAGTAGTGGTGACATTCTCGTGGCGGTTGGGTGAAGGTTAAGTGCAATGCGAAGCTTGTTGTGTGGTGTTCGTTAGGCTTCGTGGATTATTGTTTTACAACGGCATATCCAATAGTGTGGAGGTTATGTAATTATAAGATGATGTGAAAAGTAAGGAGATGAGTTAAGTTCTATTCAAGGGGTGAAGTTTGTTGTCGTGTAGTGAAATGATATGGAGATTTTTTAAACGTTTATGGTTATTTTTGCACTACAGTTTTTATTTTTCGTGTGGTTTGCAAGATGCGTTGTGTTGTTGGTTTCACGGGGTGACGTGTTCAATTTCATATAGCGGTTCAAAGCAGTGGAAGTATGGACGCAAATTTGGGCGAATATTTTAATGTGAGTTTATCATGATGTTGTGAGGGTGTTTTTGTTGTATGTATTTGATGGCTTGAACGACATCGAGAGTAAGTGTGCCTGACGGTGTCTGTAATTGTTATGTTGGAGGTTAGTTAGGTGTGTTTATGGTATGTTCTTTGTTTGAAGGTGTAGATGAGGATGAATAGTAGGTTGTCAAAGTAGTGGAGGTTCGATCCATTTTAATGGTGGTGGATGGGTGGTTGTTGTCGTATGCAGTGATTAGTTTGGATGGTCGATTGCTAAATAGGAAAAGAGGGATGTTTGGTTGTATTTTCATGGAGATACGGAAGTGAGATGGATGGCAATGCAACTTCTTTGCTACGAAGAAGGAACAACATGATGCTCTCTCTCTGTTCAACTTTTTCTTTTCATGGAAAGCTTGCATGAATATGGTGATAGCTTTGAGTGTGTTTTCTTTAGAAGAGAGATTGAGTTTTTTTGGTGATAGGAGAAAGAAGTTTTTGATCTTATATGGTGAGTATATTTTTTGTAATAGGATCGTGAGGTACAAGAGGGAGTCATGAAGAGAGGACAATGTAACACTGCCTTTTTTATAAGAGAAAATTTTGGTCTTCAACTTTTATTTTTTGTATTTTTATATTTTTAGAAGTTCGGGGGGAGAGAGATGTGAGAGGGATTAAATTAATGGTGAGTATGCTTGTATGATGAAGAGCTTTTCTAAAAAAAAGAGGTACCATTTCTATTTTTAAAGAAATACGCTTATGTTGTTAAAGAGATACGCTTATGATAAATGAGAAATGAAAATGATACGATGATTTGGAAAATAACAAATGCAAGTCTGCCACTCCTTTTCAACACAAACGCTTATGTTCTTGAAAGAGGGACCATTTTTATTTTTAAAGACCATTTCTATTTTTAAAGAAATACGCTTATGTTCTTAAAGAAATACGCTTATGAGAAATGAGAAATGAAAATGATACGATGATTTGAAAAATAACAAATGCAAGTCTGTCACTCCTTTTCAACACAAACGCTTATGTTCTTGAAAGATGGACCATTTCTATTTTTAAAGAAATACGCTTATGAGAAATGAGAAATGTAAATGATGCGATGATTTGGAATTGCGTTGGCAATGGTTTTATACAGGAAAGGACATAGAAATGATCTTGCATTGATAAAAGGGTACGCCGTTGGATTAAATTTATCTATCACTTGGTTGGCAATCCGTGTCTCCGAAAACAAACCAATGGGAGCCAAGTAGACACTATGGAGTTTTAATTGAATTTGGATCTTGTAATAATGAGATACATTGAAGGGGAGGGGAGGAGAAGGATTTTAATGAAGGGGAGGGGAGGGGAGGGGAGGTGAAGGATTTTAATGAAGGGGAGGGGAGGGGAGGGGAGGTGAAGGAATTTTTTAATCAAATAAGTGTTTGGTTCAAAAGAGAGGAGGGGAGGGGAGATGAGGGATTTTAATTAAAAATGTGTTTGGTTCAAAAGGGGAGGGGATGAGTTTTATTAATAATTTACATTTTTATCCTTATGATCTTATATAAGTCATATGATATTAAAATGTGAAAAACTCGTGCGTATTTTTGTTGGTAATAAAATTTCTAATATTGAGTGATTAAAAAAATATTTATTTGTCACATAAAGTTAAAAAATTGAGTACAGTCGATTCGACTTATAACTTTCCAACATAAATTAAACTATATGCCAATAACATCGTTTAAATTGTGATGAATCATATAACAAAACAAATATATAAAATAATTTATTACTAAATATTAATGGTTCAAAATATTTAATAAAATGAATAAACAAAAATAAATAAAATGATATGGTTTACAATTTGATATAAAAGAAAATATGATAGAGTACATAGCAAAATTAAAAGAAAAAACGAATATAACGAAACATAATTTATTTTATAAAAAAAAGACAATGATTATGATTTATATTAATTATAAAAATTATAAAATAATTTGAAGGTGGAGAACAATTATAATAAGTTGATGAAAACAATCGAGAAAAAACAGTAACACAAAAGATAACAAATAGTTTTGAAATAATAAAATTAAACTGAATATATTTTAGTAAATATAATAATTTTTAAATATCAAAACTCATATTCCCTCCCCTCCCCTCCAAATTCATCAATTCGGAGGGAACCAAAAAGTGTGTTTTGGAGGGATTTTGCTCCCCTCCCCTTCTAAAATTTGAATCAAACATATTTAATTAAAATTTTCTCCTCCCCTCCCCTCCATCTACCCCGAACCAAACACAGGTATTTTTCCATTTTCAAAATTAATTTTGTTTAATAAAAAAATTTAGTAAAAATAATAATTTTATAATAGGAAATTTTAAAATTCTTGAATAAAAAATTGGTTCTTTAATGCTGTAATTATGAGTTATAAATTACATGAAAATAAAAGATTATTACACAAACGCAAGTCTGCCACTCCTTAGAAAAATAAGGGACCATTTCTCATTAGAAAAATAACAAACGCAAGTCTGCCACTCCTTTTCAACACAACATTACATATGGGGATCAATTAGGGTTTAATGTTTACATAGAAATGACAACAATATCCTTTTTTATTTTCTAAGTTATAAAAAAAGAATTAAAATACAAAAAGAAATAAATGTTAAAATAATCAATATAAAATTAATTATGAAACCACGACTAATTCTAATTAATTATTTTGAACATTTTGAAGAAAAAGATAAAAATAAACGGACTCGACATGAGTAAAAGTCTGATGCAAAAGTGCCAGAAAAATTAAAATGAATGTACCGAAATGATCAACGTAGAATAAATCTCTCGAAAAAATACAGGGTTTGATCTAATTTTGAAATAATTTTTCACCGATTAAAAGGCTCTGAATGATCAAAATGCAACCGAAAAAGGTGTTGAAAAATTAAAACGAACATGCCGAGTTAAACTACATGAAACGTAGATTAATATAATTGGCGTCTGCAAGCTCGACTTTGAAATCTTTCGTCCACTGGTTTTATGGACAGTTGAGATTCAGTTTGACCAATCTGTTTATAAATCCAACAAATTTATTCTGGTTGACAATTTGAGCATTGTTCAAGATGAAATGCATGTCATGCTATGCAGATAATGCAGATGCTATGATAATCGTATTGTTTCGGCAATTCAGGGTCAAAATTGGGGTATGACAGCTGTCCTTATTTAAGTATCTTCAACCAAAGAATATGGAGAAGTATACTCTTCATAAGATCGCAGTGGGAGATACTTAAATATTAAAAAGACCCAAAATTTGTCTCTGAATACAGATGAAATAATATGATATGCAATGTTATGAATTTATGAAGGACTCTTTTTTTATTTGATGGGGATATAAAGTTTGAGATGAGCCCTAGCACGATTTTTTATGATGGATGATGGGCAGACTTGTGATAATGATGAAGACATGTAATAGCGGTGATCCACGGGAATTGTCAAAGACAAAGGGTGAAGACTCACTAGGGATGATAAATTGCTGGGGAAAAGATAATAGTGAATATTCAAAGTGATTTATCAAACAGGTTCAAACATGACCTGACGACACCTTAGAATATACCTGACGGTTTTGGACTTCATAACACAATGCCATCAACAACTAGAGTGTGATCGACAACTGGACTTTTAAAGACAATGCCAGCAACAACTGGACTTTAAATAATAGAATTCCAGCAACAACTGGACTTTAAAATAACAGATAAATGATTCTGGAAATGCCTCAGAAATACAAAGGACTATCTAGAACTACATCAGATAGGAATACTCAATCTGGAAATACATCAGAGAGACAAACACATCCGGTAATACCTCAGATAGAAACTAAAAGATTTATGGAAATACATCAGAATACAAGACTCAATCTAGAAATACAATAGAGAGATAAAGGAAACAATCTAGAAAATCTTTGCATAGGGAAGTGATAAATTAACTCTCACTGGAAGACATTTGTCCTCGGTAAGTGCCAATAAATTGGACTTTGAAAATGCTTGCAAAAAATCAGAAGATGGTTTAAGGGTTCCAAAAACAAGATGGCATTAAAGGTTGAAGGATATAGGATTAACAACAAGGCATGAGTTAATGCAAATTGAGCACTAAGGAGAGAAATGATCAACTACTCTGACTGCTTGCATGCTCTTTAAGAATAATCTTCTAAGGAAACTCCACTGAGGAAGACTACTATCGAGGTTCCTTGGGGGAGATTCAAATGAAAACTCATTAGGGAGTATACTTCCGAGACTCACTAGGAGATACCTACTACTGAGGTTTTGTTGAGAAAATAACTACTATCAAGACCTACTGGGGAATCTTCTACCGAGATCAAATAGGGAATCTACTATTGAGATTCTGTAGGGAAATACCTTCTGCCAAGGTCTACTGAGGAGTCTTCTGTCAAGATCATGCAAGGGAATCTACTTCCAAGATTCACTTTAAAAAAGAGGTATACCTACTGCCGAGGTCTACTGGGAAATCTTCTACCGAGATTAACCAGGGAATCTAGTGTCGAGATTCTGTGGGGAAATACCTTCTGCCAAGGTCTACTAGGGAGTCTTTTGTTGAGATCCAGCTAGATAATCTACTTCCGAGATTCAATTTGAAAGAGAGGTATACTTACTGCCGAGGTCTACTGGGAACTCTTCTACCGAGATTAATAAGGAAATCTACTGCCGAGATTTTGTAAAAAAATACTTATTGTCGAGGTTTAACTCGGAAGTTTTCTGTCGAGATTAGCCAAGGAATCTACTGCTGAGATTCTGCTGACAAGCATAAGGTAGTTGACTGTAATAAAAATGATTGTCTTTATATGTGGATGAGACATGGTTCGTGTTATGCTTATGCTTTGATGTGCATTTGATTGATGCATGTAATGTTATGGTTACTCAATGTAATGCCAAACACTTTTAGGTATACCACACATGTAATGACGTATGAAATGTAAAGATTGATCAGTGCATGTATGAGAGCCAATAATAATTGGTCTTTTATTATAGATGTTTTATTTTCATGATATGGGAATATGCCAGATGAATTTGATGATATTCCTGACATGACGCTAGAGCGAAGCGACTTGATTACTACATGACAATGATTTATGCAATGACCTAGATTTTCAAAGTTGCCCATGTGGTGGGTAATGGATGAAAGAAAGTATTTTACAATATGGTTTCTTATCGAGGGAAATGTATTTTTGATGATTTCTCGACACTCATTTCGAACTCAATGGCGTGTTGCTTGAGCAACTTGAACAACTTGAAAATCTGGAGAGGATTTTCCCTTCGATAGTTCTCTTGCCCCAATCTATTGGGTCTTTAAAGGAATTTACCTCAAAATAAGTTTGGAAACAACTTTTCATAATATGAACTTGAGATGGCTTGCCCCTGTGTTCTAAACTTTGAAATGATCTGCCCTTAACTAACCAATTTTAGGCTGGTAGACTTCTTATTGACCAACCATTAGAGAGTTGGATCCACTGAGCTCTTTAGGTTGATTGCCCCTGTCTAAGTCTTGCAAGGATTTGTTCTTTGACTAAACAACTCTTGAGATTATCTGCTCTGATTGACCAATTCTTCCAATGATTTATCATTGACTGGAACTCTTTCACATGATCAAGTTCTTCAACCGAAAACACATTATTTGAATTCCTTTTAATGCTGAATGCTAATTTGCAAATAAAAATGTTCATTCAAAAATGGTAATTTTAATGCAATGAAATGCAAATTCTGAAATCAAGCATTATTGAAATGATGGTGATATATAGTAAACTGGTCGATGATTAGGACACAAAGTGGATATCCGTTCATAGGTCAAAATATGATGTGATCGATACAAAGGATTAACAAAGGTCTTCGTGGAGTCAGGTTAACACAACCTTGCTCTAGTATGCTTTCAAAACAAACCATGCTTTAATTAGGTCTTTTAAGGGTTGTAACATGGTCTGGTTCATGGTTTTTGAAACAAAAGGATATAAAGCTCAAAATTTAATTTTAACCCATCCCTTCTTCTTGATGAACTCCAGTCCCACGTTCAATTAATTTTGACATACGCATTCCGCTCCTAAGACAGTTCAAAAGTATGATGGTAAGGACGGGGATTCAAGATAAGATTTTCTTGAAATGGAAATCACCATATTTTTATTTTGTTGAGGATTTTGATGACCTCTTTTTTTATTTATTTTGTATTCCTAATTTTTCTGGACTGCTTCTTTGAATTTTTCGATCCATCGGGATGTCCTAATGTTTGCCTAAGTCACTTTTTATGGTATTCGACTTAGCGGGATTTTTCATTTTTTATTTTTGCTGAATGGTTAGTGACTGTCATGTTATAGGCGGATGAGGAATAACCACGATAATTTCTCTTGGATTTTCAGAACTTCTCTAACACTTTATGGTGTGCAAAGGTTAACATGTGGTTGATCCTCTATGGAAGGTGTGTAGTGATGGACAGATTCTCTTCAAGATCGAATGAATAGTTAAACTATTTGAACACAACTACCTTGTCCCAGGTTAAGATTAAGGGTTTTAATTCCAAAAGAAACACCAACTTCTAGGCTCAAAGTGGTTGACTAGGGATTAACTCCATATCTCTTTAGTGTTTAGGTATTTAGAAACAATGTCTTATATCATCGGCAAAGTCTTATTCAAAAGCATACCAACAACAATTATGGGTATCTGGTTTTTTATCATCCTTCATCCAATCTTTGCTGAAACAACAGTTTTGAAAAAAGAAAATGGATGGAGAAATTTTTTGTTTTGTTTTTTGACATAAAAATGAAAGAAAGAGAGTGAATACAAATGAATTGATTCATAAAATGCATGATCACTTCATTAATAAAATGCTTAAAAGTAAACAACATTTAACATGCAACGAAAAATACAAATGAAAATTTGAAACATCAAAACAATTGCCAGTATTGAGGACGATCTTTCTACTTGACTTGCTGGCTCCGGGAAGTACCTCCTAAAGTCTTCGAGCTCATTAGGGCAATGGATTATTCACCATATTAGGTTCATCAAAATTCAATTGTCCTTTTTCAATCTGGTTTTGCACTTCTTCTTGGAAGACCTTACACTCTTCGATTGAGTGCCCCACTAATCCATCATGAAATTCACATTGGACATCCGGGTTGTACCAAGGAGGGAATGAAAACTTCATGGATCTAGTCTTTCTAGGAGCTATCAACGAGCTTTGGATCAATTGAGACTACAATTGATTGTACGCCATTGGAATTGGGTCGATTTGGCGAGTCTCTCTTTCCTGCTAGTTTGGAGGTCTATGTTAATTTTGATGTTCATGTTGGTGGTTTGGATTTCGAGCCCGATGATTCTAATGTTGAAGCGGACGCGGAACCTAATATGTATTATTCGATGAACCTTGCCACAATTGTTGGTACTGAGGACCGTGCGGTAATAGTTGTTGGCATTGAACAACCACATTATATGGATGTTGAATATAAGGTACTAAAGACTGAGATTTTGAAACCTCCTCCTCTTGGGAGTCATTATGGGATTCATTCTGAATGCTATGGATATTTGAGGCACCTTGGATTCTTCCGCTCTTGAGACCATTCTTAATATGTTCTCCAACTTTCACTAGGTCAGAGAAACTTGCTGATGCACTGCCTACCATCTTTTTAAAGTACGTGCTCTGTAGGGTATCCATAAACATGTCCACCAATTATTTCTCTTTGAGTGGAGTTTGAATGTGAGCAGCAAACTCTCTTCACCTTTAGACATATTCCTTAAAGGACTCATTACTCTTCTGAGATAGGTCTTTCGATTTGAAGCAACTGGGAGCCTCATCCAAATTGTATTGGTATTGCTTCAAAAAAGCTCTAGCTAGGTCTGACCTGAACTGAATATGGATTCTTTCTAATTCAATGTACCAAGTCAACGATGCCTGATTGCGACTTTCTATGTCTAACTGAATTAACTGCAAGTGCACAGTCTATCGTGTAGTAATAATAGATATCGATCCCATAGGGACTCGTAATCAAGCTAGTATTTTCGGGTGTTACTGTGTTTAGCTAGGTTGGTAATGTCTTAGGGGAATAAAAGCAAAATAAGTGCGTAAACTATAAGGGAACTAAAGCGTTACTTAAGGTGTAAATGCTTGAATCGGTATGTAATATGTTAGTTCTTCGAGGATTCGACAAGTTACCGGTGTTTTTATGTTTTCAAAAATAGTTTAAGAAGAAAATGACTGTTTAAAGACCTTTGTCTCACGATGGTTGTTGACGCTAGTCACAACTCTAAGGCGGAACGTATCCTGTCGCTATCCCGTTCGGGGTTAAAATTACTTTTTGAAAACCATTAAGTTCTAATTCCTTTTAAAGCGCTGTCGCTGTTTTTAAAATGAATGCTTAGTTTTTACTATTCGGACTTAACCTCAGCTATCGCTTGTTGGTTCGTACCTTTATGAATTTCCCACTTTCGTGGCAAAACTGCTTTTAAATAAGTTCTCGCTGTCGCGAAGAACATTTATTTTAGAAAAATCGATTTAAAAATTGAAGCCATAAATAAGTTTTGAAAAGGAAGGTATACACCGGTTAATTATCGAATCCCATCTGATTACTTATTACATACCGATTACTTAAGATTTAGCCGGACATGGAATGCAAATTAACAACACGTAAATAATAGCAGAAAATAATAATATGCATTATAATGGTAAATGGAAATCAATTAACGATTAAAATAAGAACCTGTAAAGAATTCGATTGGCTTTTGGGAAATCCTCCGAAATGACGGCAGGATTTAGTCTTTATGCCAATTACTCGTACAGAATAAAATTTGGAAAGTAAAACAACAATTGCAAGGAAAGAAAGAAAAAGGAAACAATATAACGATAAGAAAATGGGAAACTGAAAATTGCTCTGAAAGTAAATTGGCAGCACTTCGTCTCTTCAATGCGGCTCCCTTTTTCTGGTACCAGCTCCCTCCTTTTATAGATGGGATTTCCAACGGTTTATTTCCTCAGGAAGTGGGATTGATATCAGAAAATATAGCAGTTAGTGGTCCACTCCTTTTTGGCATTTTCAAGCACTTCACAGCACGTGCATAATTTCTGCATTTTAATTGCATGACGGTCGTCATGGACCTGTGACGGTCGTAACACGTATGACGGTCGTCACACCCTTGTGACAGTCGTCACATCAGCAAAACTCGTTTTTGCTGTCTTTGGCCTGTTTTTCACCTGGTTTTCACCTGTAAATGCTTGTTTTCTTCATCTTGCTCCATTTGAGCATGGACTTTGAATACCTGCAAAGTACTGGACAAATAATGTGGAAATATCTGAAGTCGGAGTGAAAACGGTCGCTGATTAGTAAAAAAGTACGTCATTATATATATACGATTTCGCGTTATCAAACTCCCTTAAACTTGAATCTTTGCTTGTCCTCAAGTAAAGGTAGCAAAAATTTAATGTTTGGCAAGCACGCAGCACGCTCTTCCTTTGATAAGATTTCTCAGACGTCAAGTTAGGAAAAACCGGGGGTCCAATGGAAATAAAGCATATACGGCAACAACACTGGATTGTAAGTCTTCGAAGGCCTCTCTTTTATGCAAGCCAGTCCCAATCATGTTACTGCAGCTCGGCTTCAAGTTTCTCGCAACAAATTTTACCCGGTTTCGCTCTGGCGCAATCACATTAAGCCCGTTGTCCATATACATTCATGGCAAGCAAACCTATTGGTGACTATGATCTCTTTGCTAGTTTGATTTTTCTTTGCACATATGATCATTCTGCTATAAATCTGTAAGAGTTTCGTACCGTTGGGCTAAATGCTCGGGCGAGGAGCACCTAACTTAGAAGGGACATGTCTCTATATTTAGGCTATATGGCTTTTCTTTTCTTTCAAGATTATTGAATTCATACTAGAGATCACACACTTATTTGCATCGGTTTCTTGCTTAGAAGTGTTTAGGATGGTGCTGACTGCTCGTATAAACTACTGGAGGCTCCGTTCGAGTCGAAACTTGAGGCTTCGGTACGAGTAAGTAGTGAGACTGACTCGCATAAACCAGAGGTCTAAGGTGTCAGGGCGGTAGTGGCTTTGTTAGAATTTTCTTCTCGGGGATTCCAAACTTGGTAAAGTTTAGGCGTGTCATGTGATGCTTTGGAGAGGAAAGAAGTTTCTTTGTATATGTCCGATAAAGCGTGGGGAGTTCACGTAACGGAGGGATATATATATATATATATATATATATATATATATATATATATATATATATATATATATATATATATATATATATATATATATATATATATATATATATATATATATATATATATATATATATATATATATATATATATATATATATATATATATATATATATATATATATATATATATATATATATATATATATATATATATATATATATATATATATATATATATATATATATATATATATATATATATATATATATATATATATATATATATATATATATATATATATATATATATATATATATATATATATATATATATATATATATATATATATATATATATATATATATATATATATATATATATATATATATATATATATAAGAGCTTATTTGCCAAAATTAAACTTGCTTTAAATTGAAAATTTGAAAGAAAAAGTACAATCGGAAATGGGAAATAACAGGGAAAAAGGAAATAACGGTCCGCTCCCACACTATCTCAATCAGTGTCCACACTGATTTGAAAGAATGCGGAAGGGAAAAATACAGAGGAAAGAAAAACAAAAAGACAAAAAATGAAAAATACTACTAGTCCCTTCCTCTTCCTCGATCTCTACCTCTACCTCTAGCTCTTCCGTCGCGTGCCTCGAGGTTCAAAGCTCCGGTGTGGAAGATGTAATCGTGGAGGCCGTCGACTCGCACAGTGAGGTTGGCCATGTCATCGGCTAGGCCGGAATGGACGTCCTGGATCTGCTGCATAGTTTGCCTCATGTGACTGGTTTGTTCTCTCTGCCACGCTTCGAATTCTTCAGCCTGTCGGTTCTGTTGTTCCATCATAAACATCATCTAATTTATGTTGGTCGATGCAGCGAAGGAGGGCCTCGGATGTGTCATCAGTGGAAGGACGGCGGCGGCGGCGCGAGGAAGGGCCTTCGGCAACATTTGCTTGTGATGGCTCAGGTTGGTCGGCTCTGTCTAACTCCTCTTGAACTTCCTCCCTGGGCTCTTGGGCAGTATCCTGAGTTGGGGCAGCAGGAGCATTCGGATCGAAAAGCCAATTGGCTCTGTCCTGCGGATGCATTCGGGTGCGGGAAGGCATGATGATGCTCTGGATAGTGCGGCCTCGCACTACCGGATGATACTTCCCATCTACGCGGGATCTGATTAGGTGAGAGGCGCGGCAGTGGTCGGTGTCTAGGAAGACAGGGGGCATCTAGCGAAGGGTCTGGAGGAGGTCGCCAAGGCCGAGGCCTAAGGCAATGGATGTGATGATGCCACCAAAATAGAATGGTTTGGAGCCGCGGTTGCAATTGGCTTGAATGTGAGCCAAGAGGAATGGGGCGGCGTTAACAGGTTCCGAAGCAAACACGCAACAGAGATAAAACAGCTCCTTCGAGTTGACCTTGTGGTTACTGTCACGGGCGAAGATGGTGTTGCTCAACACACGATGAAAGTAGCGGATTGTTGGGTTGTGGATGTGAGTGGCGTTCAGAGTGTCCCAACTTTCTGGAGTGGTGTCGGTCAGTTGGTTCCATAGAGGGAAAGCTTCTTAGTAGAACTGATCGGATAGGCGGCGATGAGCATCGTCGCTGTGAGGGAACTGTAGAATGACGGCGATCGGTCCTGGGGGACTTGATATTCGGTGCCGAACAAGCGGAAGCAGGCGGCGCCGGTAAGCTAGTTGGTATCGCCGGGTGAAGTTACGTACGCGAAGGAACTGAGAAACTCCAGTGTGAGTTGCTCGTAGGTGGGTTGGGGATTGGTGCAGAGATGTCAGATGCCGACTCTTTGTAACATCCAAGTTACGCCATCCAGAATTCCCAGTTCTGTTAGAGACTCTAGGTGAGCATACGGGGTCGGATGAAGCGACCGTTGATGGAAAGCTATGTAGTTGGTCTGCTGCCTTTCGCCGGCCTCGCCTTCTCGGAAAGTGATAGTGCTCAAGTCGGGGTTTGCACGATTTTGCCTGGCCATTTTCGTGAGAGAGGTGCAGAGATTGAGAATAGAAAGTTTCTGTGGATGGATAGGTATTTGAATGCAGAGGTCAATATATAATAGTGAATTGGAAGTTGAAATGGTGGAGGGTTAATGGGGGATTCGGAAGGTTTTTAGTGGGGTTTAAATGTGTGGAAGTGGGGAATTAGGAGAGTGAAGGTGGAGAGTGAAGGTGGAAATAATATGGAAATATTCGAAATCGGAGTGAAAACGATCGCTGATTAGTAAAAAAGTACGTCATTATATATATACGATTTCGCGTTATCAATGCCCCACTAAAACTTTCTTCAAAATAATAAATCATCAGCTTATCATCGAAATCATAGGCGGTCATTTTTTGGCAGAGCATCACCAAATGGTGCTTTGGAAAGTTATCCCCTTTGTACTTCTGAAAATCCAGTGTCTTAAATTTTGGGGGTATAACCAAGCCAGGCACTAAACACATTTTTAAAGCATATATGTCAAAAGCATCATTCCCCTCTATAGCTTTAAGTCTTTAATCCAACACACGACACTTCTCAGCCAGCTCAATAACTTCTGGTCTCTTGGTCTTCCTTACTGGGATTGCCCCTTGGGAATTTGGCTCTGAGAATGCAAAACTATGACACTTAATAGCATCATAAGGTGAAGAATTTCCATCTTGGACAATGGGATACTCTTGAATAACGGGGGACTTAATTGAGTCCGTACAGACTGGGGTTGAGTAGGGCCGCTTACTTAAGGTGGAATGACATTTTCAGTGACGACAATCCATTGAACATTGTCCTCTCTCCTTGCCAAAACTGTCATAGCCTCCATGAGTTATGTCATAACCCAAAATTTGACCCTTATATTCCATCATCATTCTAGGAACATCAAGCATTTCATTGCTAACCATAACCTTGTTCCAGTTTGTTCTTGTGTGTTTCCATCTGAATTAAGGTTTTTACCCAAGAGGATCTTTGCTTGATCAGTTAATTTCTTGGATTGATAATCAACCAATCAAGTGTTCATACTCTCAAGAGGCCTATGTTCGTCAATAATCAAGTACAATTGGGCCCCACTACAAGTTCATTGAAGCCCAACTTCATCTGGCCCCAAACTAGGGTTTTATTAGGAAAAGTCAACTGTGCCTTTGAATTTTGATCAAAGCATGATCCCAAGTCTTGGGAAATGATTCAATATGCCCATATACTTCCTTGGAGTCCATCCATGATGTTTGAAAAGTTCAAAAATGCAAAATCACTAAAGATCACACAATTGAATTCATCTGACACACAAGGTTTATCTGACAAAGTCAACCATTTGACTTTTATGGTTTTTGGTCCAAATTGAAGCATTCAAACCAAATTTCATCAAGATATGTTTGATAAATGGATTTGAGCATAAAAAATCAAGATTTGGGAGGTTTCTTGCAAAATGGGCTAAGTTAAGGAAGTGAATTTTTTCTAAGTGTGGAGAAAAAAAACCTAGTTTTGGTGCCAACTTTGAAGGATCATAACTTTCAATCCGCACATCCATTTTTTGATTTCCAAAAGCCAATTTTTAGCTATCATCATATACTACAAAAGTTTAGAACTGATCCATGGGCAAAATATGCTTAGATTTTGAGTTATGAAGCTTCAAAGTTTTAAAAAATTTCAAAACACTTAGAGAATTTTCAAGGCAGATTCTGGTCATCAAATGCAACAATCTTTGAATCCAGTTTTAATCAGGATCCCTTTGTATTCAAGAAATTCATCATACATGAAAGTTGCATAGCATGTTTGGGGTATTTCAAAAAGTACAAGAACTCCTCCATAACATTTGTGAGCAAGAATTTTCGAAGAGAAGAAGTTGAGTTTCAAAACTTGACTTCTAGGTAATGACCATGTTGGTTCACTTTGCAAAACCACCTAAAATCTTCTTGATTTCGTTTGGAAGACCTTTTTACTTGTTAATATTGCCTAACTCAGATAAGTACACTTGCTTTTGATGCATTATCCATGTGGTTAAGGCTTTAACCGATTGATCTTTCCATTTTTGGCACAAAGGTGACATTGCCATTCTTGTAAAGCCACTTTAAGCCAATGTTAACTTCTCTTGAGCATTGTGATGATTCCTTATGCACAAAACTTTTGCAAAGGATTAGAAGAAACTTCTCAACCACCCTACAACTTGTACTTTGCTTTGAAACCATGGAATTACGTGAAACCATATCATTCAATCTCAACCAAACCAAAACTTTATGAACTTTAGATATAGATCAGCTCTCAAACTCTCCACTTTTCCTATAAATATAGGACATCTCTAAGCTTCAAAAAACACAACAATCATACACCAAAACATAATAACTCACCCTCTCTAATCGAATTTTCAAAAACACCTTAGTTTTGCAAAACCTCTGGCCAAACACTTCCCATTCATGCAACTCACAAACAAATACCACAAACCTTCTCCAAACCCTCCATATACCTTGTTCCAACCATCAAACAAGTTCTGAAGCACCTCAAACCTCACCCACCATTTTCAACCTTCGTTTTTCAAGAGGACAGATGTTTGATTCTTTAAGATGTTTCCAAGAAATCTAAACACTCAGGTCTTTTCTCCAAGGATCAACAAGGCTAAGGAGACTCTCTTTTTACTTCTGTAGCAACACTTGAAGAAGCCTTTGACTGACTCCAAGAGGTAAGATCCTTGAATATTGAAACTCATGATATATACACCTATTATCGATTTCTTTGTGAAGCAAAAATGTAGACATCATCATGTGCTAGATGTTTGAACTAGTGTTTGCATTGTATAAGTTGCATATGTAATGTTTAGACATGTGAGAGCTTTGTTGTGTTACACTTTTGTTCAAGGATTTTTTATTTATTCAATTAGTTTTAGGTTGAGTTGATGACATATTTAAAACCCTTGTGAAAAATGCTCTAAGTTTGTTTTTTACAAATTTGAAAATGGTGGAGAAATGAGTGAGATACATTGAGTTAAATTTTTGGTCATGGAAGAAACTAGGGCACGAGAGAGAGAGAGAAAATAGAATGAGTGTGAAGGAAGGAGAAGCTGACTTAGAAGCGAGGTGGCGCTAACTTAGTGCAGAGTTGGCCATCTTATTGTTGTTTTAAAATATAATTTTTTAGAAGTAGTATATTGTTAGATGAACCAGGTCACCCCAGTGGCGTAACCCTTGCCTTGCCTTGCCTTGTAACTGCCTTGTCTATGGTTCGATCTTTGCTGACCACCCTTTTGCTATTTTATGTGCTTCATTTTCTTTCAAACATTTATGACTTGATTTTTTCTTATTTGTTTTAATGTGCGCGTATTACTTATAAGCCACTCACATGGCTCTGCTAGTTGAAGGTTTTAACCTGACCAAGAGGGAGCATGCTCAAGCCTCATTAGGGTCATTTCCCCTTATTTTTAATTACATATCCCTTTCATTTCTTCAGAACTTTGAAACATCATAACTCCGTCATTTTTTTATGATTTTTGACCTATTCTTTTTCCTATGTGTTCATGTTTCTGCCTATTTTATCGTGGTGTCAAGAAATTTCAAAAGATATTTATTTTTATGGCATTTATGCATGTTTAAAGCATGTGACATTTTAGGGTTTTCTTAAGGACCATTTTTATTTCTTTGGTGATTTTCTTTGACATATGGACATGTTTGAACCATTTGCACCTTGTATAGACCTTATGTAATGTTGTAGAATTGTGATACTTGTTGCCTTGACACTTTTTTTAGGTGTATGTTTACATGTAAATATATGTTGAACTTCAAAACATGCCATGAACTTTTGCTTGATTATTTTGCCTCTAGCATGTGATTTCCTTCCATGTTTATATGACTTTGATGTGCACATATGCCTTTGTGTTGATCTTACCATGTTTAGGTGTTCATAAGTCCTTGACTTTTGTTTTAGATTCTTTTGAAATACATGTTTGTATGTTTGACCCATTGTGATGTTTCCATCTTTGTTCATGATCATGTTAAACCCTAGGATACATGCTTAGGTTGTTACCTACTTGTTTTAACATGTTCAAACTTGAACTATGTGTAATTAATGTCTCAATTATTTTCACATGATGTTTGA